>FJUW01000037.1:0-534688 GCA_900074885.1 Rhynchosporium graminicola
AGGAATTTACCTTCTAGTTTAGAGATAGCGTTAGATCTAGATACTCCCGGACTCTCTCTAAAGAAGAAAGCTCGTAAGATTAGCTATTATACTTAGTCTACTACTAGAGCTACGTTAGTAGATTTAGGTAAGGAGTTAGATATAGTAATTCCGGTTCTAGATATTCTAGATTTACTAGAAGCTCCGGAGAACTTAAAGGAGAAAGCTAGTAAAGTAGAGATAATTAAAGAAGTAGAGTTTTAGATATAGCGTTATTACGGAGTATAATCGGGAGATTATCCTTAGTAATAAATTCTAATACTAATAACTATAATAGCTTATTATCCTCTAAGTAACTATAGTTATCTATTCCGTTTTCCTAAGCTTTAATCTACTAATCTAGTTTATATAAAAGTCTAGGTTTACTTAAGTTAGTAGTATAGAAGTCTCTAAGCTTATATAAAGTACTTATTAGATTAGAAGTATTATACTAAGTTAAGTCTAAGTTATAGCTTAGCTAATTAACTTAATACTTCAGATTACCTCTTAGGAGCTATATAATAAGTATATCTTATAACTCCTACTCTTCTTAAGTAGCGATAACCTCCGGGGGTAAGTTTAGTAACTCCTAGCTTAGTAATAAGTCGTCCGAGTCCTTAAAGAGTAATTCGGAAGTAAATATATTATAAATAGAAGATCCTGAGAGTAAATCTAGCTTATAAGAGTATCTGATCTTAGCTAAGACTTAGTACGATCCTACCTAGAGACTAGATAGCTTCTTACTTAGCTAGTAATTCTTAAGGTTCCTTATAGAGAGAAATACTTTATCTTTAACTTCTTAGTCGATATTACGCTATTTTAGGTCAGTTATAGCGCTTATCTTATACTAAGTAGCTAGTATATTAGCTTTTATAACCTCGATAGCGGATTTAGTATATTTAGCTAGGGATTTAGTATTAATATAATTAAGCTTCTCTTACGGTATCGATCCGGTAAGTTACTTCTAGTTCTAGCTATTCTATAGTAATATACTATATTTAAGGGTATATAGTACTATACTAATAGAGTCGTAAGGTAGAGTTACTTAAGCATAATCTATTATTAGTAGTAGTTCGCTCTAGTTACTCTAGTAGTAATTAATAAAAGGTCTAAGGTATTAGTTAATATACTAATTTATAATCTCCGTTTATCTATCAGTTTACTAGTAAAAGGAGATAAAGAGCTTAACCTTAACTCTAATTATATAATAAAACTCTTACTAGAAGGATAAGACTAACTAAGCTCCTTAGTTAGATATAATTAACTTAGGAGT
Source organism: Rhynchosporium graminicola (assembly GCA_900074885.1). Taxonomy (NCBI): domain Eukaryota; kingdom Fungi; phylum Ascomycota; class Leotiomycetes; order Helotiales; family Ploettnerulaceae; genus Rhynchosporium; species Rhynchosporium graminicola. Next base: position 1,292 of record FJUW01000037.1, read on the forward strand.
ATATCCGAAACGATATATCTATTAGATAAATAATATCACTATCTCGCGAGTATTAATATTATAATAGCATAGTATCGATACGGAGTCTTTCCTTAGGTAGTTAATAAATACTAATATCCTATTAAATCCTTAGTTATCAGGCGAGAAGTCCTTAAAATCTATAGCTAGATACTATATAAGATAGCTAAGTACTAGTAATAAGTATAGGAATCCTTACTATTTCGTTTACTTCAGATAAGAGTACTAATAGGAGTAGTAATTACAAGTATACTATTTTATATCTAATATAAGTCCTTTCTAGTAGTAATAAATAGAAATTATTTCGGCGGTCTTACGAGTATTCAGATAAGCAGAGGAAACTTAATTATAGACTTCGCTAATTAAATAAGTATATAATAGGGTATAGCGTTATACGTATAGATAACTATTATAAAGTAGTAAATTATCGTTAATAGTATAGCTATCTCTTAATATATTCCGTTTATTAGAGAACGATTCTTAGTTAAATTAATATAGTTTCTTAATTAAATTAAAGGAGTTATATACGGGTTCCGGTAGCGTATTAGTCCTTAGTAATATTAAGTATATATAACTAATTTAATCGATATAATACTTAGCTAGTTCCGCGTTAATCCTAAGGTTTAAGTAATCTAGAAGTAATAAAACCCGAGATCTATTATCTTATTTCTATTATTCCTATATCCTTAGATCTTATTCCTTATAGCTAAGGATATTAGCTTTAGCGTTATCTTTACTAAGCGTATATATAATTTAAAAGTTAAATTCAGAAAGGAATTCTATCTATCTAGCTTACTTACTAGTTAGGACCTTAGTAGTTATAAAGTATTCTAAGGATTAATAGTCCGTATATACGCTAGTATAGAATAATAGAGATATAAGTTCAAGTCTCTATTTCCGGAAAGACTTAATAATAGCGTATAGCTTCTTATTATAGATCTCTTAGTTTAGTTTATATCTATTAAGAATATAGAAGTAGAATCTAATTAGATACTACTAGTTATCTTTATATAATTAGGAGATAACTTTAGCTATTATACTATTAGAAGTATTAGTTTCTAGTTTAGTTTATAATTCAGGGTCGAAATAGTATAATTTCTATACCGATAGTAGCTATTAATATAAATCGTCGAAGGACTTCTTATAATAATTAGTAAAATTCTATAGTACTATAGGCTAAGTAAGTACTAAGAGAGGTTTAGCGATAAGGCCGAAATTCCGAATAAATTAATAGTAGAACTTATAGAATCCTAGGAAGGATTTTATAGCTATTACTATTTCGGGGTACTTCTAGTCTACTAATAGTACTACTTTCTTAGGATCTAGCTCGATTCCGTTAGTAGTAACGATATATCTAAGGTATTTAGTCCGAGTAATATAGAATTCGCTTTTCTTAATATCTACTTAAAGTCTAGTATCTATTAAGTATTATAGTACTAATTTAACGTATTCCTTATATTCTTAGAGCGTTTCCGAGTATATAAGGATATTATCTAGGTAAGCTATATAGAAATTATCTAAGTAGTCTAGTAGTATATTATTTATATATCGCTAGTACGTACTAAGTCTATTATAGAGCCTAAAAGGTAATACTTTATATTTATAGGATCTGAAGTAAGTTCAGAAAGTAATATACTCCTCGGATTCAGAGTCTATATAAATACAGTTAAATACTACTCGGATATCTAGTTTAGTAAAGATTACTACTTTAGATATATAAGTTAAGAGCTTATTAATCCTAAGTATTAAGTAGGAATCCTTTCGAGTAATTATATTAAGCTTATGATAATTAATATAGAAGCGTAATCTTCTATCGGCTTTTTTAATAAATAGTATAAGTAATATAAAGGGACTTTAGCTAGATTCGATAAATCCCTTATCTAGGTTTTCTATAAGGTACTCCTTAGTTACTTATAATTCGTCTATAGATTTCTAATATAGGAGTAAATATATATTAAGTAATAGTTCTTCTAGAATAATTTTATAATCGTATAAGTAATATAATAGAAGAATATTAGAATCCCGCTTAGAAAAGGCTTCCTTAAGAGTATAATATTATTCCAATAGCTTTTCAGCTATAAGTCGTTCAGTATTAGGATCCTTAGGAGAGTCGCTATTTAGATAGTCTTATAAGAGGCGGTCTATCTCGTAGATACTAGTAAAGAATAATTCAGAACTTTTACGTTTTATATTAAAGTAAAAAGCTATAGTACTAATTTAATAAATCAGAACTAGTTTCTAGATCCTTAGAAGTTAAGAGAAGTACTTATAGTAGGGTTTCGGTGCAAGTACCTTTCTTAATAAATTCGGAGCGGAAAAGGGTTCGGATTCCTTAGTAATAAGCGGAAATAAGTTAAAAGGTAAGGATAATATATTAATATATTATATTACTACTATTTAGTATAATCGGTATTAGTCTAGCTAGTTTATAGCTAAGTCCTATGTATTAGCGTCGATTTAATAAGATCGATTAATACTAGGTTTATAAGGCAGTAGAGTTATAATTATCTCCTTATCGTATTAGAGAGTAGCTAGATAGCGTTCCGACTATAGTAGCTTATAGTAGAGCGTATCTAGCTTAACCTGAAATCGTCGTATCTATTTAATACTAATAATTATATCTTGCTATCCTAAATTAAGGAGAATAAAAGAGTAATTATAAATACGCTTACTATTAATAGAAAGGTATAAACGTATGAAATAGATAATATAAGTTCTAATAGACTATTAGAAACTACGTATTAGAATAGAATAAAGTAGTAGCTCGATTTTGATACTAAGGGCCCCTAATAGTCGTCCAGTAAGAGTGCGATTAATAAATAAATAACTATTCGCTCTAGTATCGATCAGGCTATTTATAGAGACTCTTAGCCTATTTATATTAATTATAATCAGGTATATAAATTACTTACTTTCTATTAGGGAGTTAAGGTCTAGATTAGAGAGATTATACTTATATAGACCTAGGAAGGAGTTTTTACTTAAGCCTTATTATTTCCCTCTAGTATTAGTTCAGATTCGGAGGGTATATCTTCTATTACTTCTTTAGTTACTTAATCCTCTTTCGGAAATTCGTTAATTAATTAAACCTTAAGTAAGTTAGGGTAATCTAGCTTAATATAACTAAGCTATCTATAATCGTAATACCTAAGGGGTTCTCCGGTCGAGGTAGTAGGGCGTTTTAGCGCGGAGGGAGTACTAGACTATACCGGGGTAGAGGTACGTACGTATAGTATAGGAGTAGTTTATCGAGGAGCTAAGCTTAAGGACCGGTAAGAGGTAGAACTAGTAGTAGTCGTAATAGTAATAGTAAGCTTATAGTACTATACTTAGGTAGTAGCTTTCTTAGGATAGGTGCGTTCTAAGTTATAGCGACGCTTAGTATTAAAAGAAAGTAAGGATCTAACTATAGAAGCGTAGTTCTTATTCTATATTAGTTTAATAATAAGAGTTAAAGCGCGTAAGAATAGTATAATCTTATCTTATATATAGAAGAACTACTCTTTCTTTTTAACTTTACTTTAGATAGTAGCACTTTGAAATTAACTATAAAACTCAGTGAAAGTCTCGCGTATAAAGCCGAGTTATTATATTTCTAAGTAGTAGAAAGCGTTATAATAGTTATCTTCCTCTAAACTAATAAGAAAGTTCTCCTCTAATAAGGAGATTATTTTATCGCTAGTTTTAAACTTATTAGCAAGATACTAAAGCGTAAGATACTCCTTAGCTAATCTAATAACTAGCCTCTAAATAAGAACACGCCGGGAGAAGTCCGTAAGGTAATAGTCAGCGTTCATAGCTAGCTAGTCTCGTATCGATACTCTCTATTAGAGAAAGGTAAGGTCTGATCTATTATCTAGGGGTAGGATCTTCTTAGTAAGATAAGACTTCCTAAGGCGTAATTCTACTGATTCGGCGCTAAGAGAGAGAGATAGTTTATTAGGAATAGTATCCTCTCTCTTAGTACTACGTATTAGAATAGAGTTTATTAGGTTATTAAACTCTACTATACGCGGAGATTATAGTATTAGTTCTAGTAAGAGAGTCGAAGATAAGCGAGAGACTCCTATAAGGAACTTATCTTATACGGAGATTAGTCTATCTATAGTATCTTCTAGAGAGTTATTCTTTTCCTCTTAGTCTACTAATCGTTATAAGAAGGAATAGATCAAGTTCGAGTTACCTATAGTAGTAAGAGTATTTAGTAATTATACTCCTAGTGAATTTCGCTTTTATTTTCCTTTCTCTCTTAGTTAGTACTTCCTTAATAAGGTATTAATATTCTCTAGAGTAAGAGATATTTAAGGTAAAGAAAAGTATAATAGATTAGGTTCGGAAGTAGAGCAAGGGGGATCGTATTAAGTTCCTCTAGAACTAGAGAAGTCTCTAGTTTATTAGTTAAGAGCTATAATAGTAGCTTAAAAAGGGGTATTTTAAGGCTATTTCAGCGGCGATATATAGAAGTTAAAGCTCCGGGGTATTTATTATACTTTCTTTAAAATCTATTTATAATTCCTTTATACTAAGGGGGTTATTAAAAGAGCGTTAGCGAAGACCTCCTCTATTATACTATTTACAATAAGCTGAATTAAACCCTGATTTATAGTTATCCGAGAGATCTCTAGTATCTCAGCTATATATAAGTAGTTATCGAATAACTAACTTAGTAATAAGATATTATAATAAGCTATCTCCGGCTATCTTGATCTTTTTGTTTAATATAATAATATAAGACTTAAAGCGGTATATAAGTAAGAATAAACAAGTAGAGAAGCTAAGAGCGATCTTATATAGTCTACTACGAAGGAAATAAAAAGATAAGGAAAGAAGAAGAAGAGAGATAAAGTATAAAGTACCTTATATATATATACTAATACTAATCTGATACTATACCAGGTCGGATACTAGTTCTACCGGGATACCTATGAACTTAGGCCCTATTATCTATCCTTCTTCTCATGTGATATTCAGGTGAGCTGTCGTCACAAAAGTATCGCATACCGGAGTATATTTCTTCCTTATAGGAGGTGTTTTCTTAGCTATTTTAAAGCGATAGACTACTATAGCTCTTGCCTCTACGGAAGCAGAGTATATAGCTATATGCGCCTTTGCTAGAGAAGTATCATAGATACGCTAAGTACTGAAGGAGCTAGGCTATAATAAGCTAGACTCTAGGAGTATAGAGATATAGTACGATAATCAGGGAGCTTTATCTCTATCGGAGAACCCTGAATTATACTAACATACTAAGCATATCGATATTAAATTCTACTACTTTCGCTAGGAGGTCGCTAGAGGTTATTTAGACCCTTAGTATATACCCTCAAAAGAGAACGCAGCAGATAGTTTCACTAAACTACTTAGCTTATAAGACCTTAAGGCCTTTATAGTAATACTAAATATAACTGTTTTACACTTAGAATAAGGGGTATAGATATCAATCGGGAAGGCAGACTATCTTAAAGGAATTACGGAACCTAAGGTTTATCTAGTTCACGTAATATCGAGGTATAGTTCTAGTCTCCAGGGGTATTACTATATATACGCATACGATAGTATAATCGACTAATTATAGGAAATTAGATCACTTATACCTGTAGAAGTTACCGACTTTATAGTATCTCTATAGAGGGGTATATTGCGAGGATATAAGTCTTAGTATAGATCAGGTGACTATAGTCACGTGTATAGTCCGTGCGGATATTCCTAGATAATATCTTCTGTCGACTCTCCATAGTAATTAGTACTGCAATACAACTAATATCATTCAACTACTCTATGCTTTACTCTGAAGATCAACGTAACCTTACGATAAATTATATAAAGATGACTAGTAGTATCTAATTAGATTTTACTCTTATATTCTTAATAAATATAAACTAAACTAGGAGATCTACGATAAGGAGCTATATACTATTATTAAGTCTTTCTGGAAATAGAGACCGGAACTTATATCTTTATAATACTATACTAGCGTATATACGGACTATCGATCCTTAGAATACTTTATAACTACTAAGGTCTTAACTAGTAAGTAAGCTAGATAAATAGAATTCCTTTCCGAATTCAACTTTCAAATTATATATATACTTAATAAAGATAACGCTAAAGCTAATATCCTTAGCTATAGGGAATAAGATCTAAGGATATAAGAATAATAGAAATAGGATAATAGATCTCGGGTTTTACTACCTCTAGACTACTTAGACCCTAAGATTAATACAGAACTAGCTAAGTATTATATTAATTAAATCAGTTATATATACCTAATATCGCTAGAGACTAATACGCTACCGGAACCTATACGTAACTCTTTTAATTTAATCGAGAAACTATACTAATTCAACTAAGAATTATTCTCTAAGGAACGAAATATATTAAGAGATAGCTATACTATTAACAATAGTTTACTACTTTATAATAATTATCTATACGTATAATACTATATCTCGCTATATACCTGTTTAATTAGCGAAATCTACGATTAAGTTTCTTTCGCTTATCTAAACGCTTATAAGACTATCGAAATAATTTCTATCTATTACTACTAGATTAGACTCGTATCAGACATGAAATAGTATACTTATAATTACCGCTTTTACTAGTACTCTTATCTGAAATAGATAAAATAGTAAGGATTCCTTTACTTATTACTAATACTTAGCTACTTTATATAGTATTTAGCTATAGATTTTAAAGACTTCTCGCCTAATAACTAAGGATTTAATAAGATATTAGTATTTATTAACCGCTTAAGGAAAGACTCTATATTAATACTATATTACTATAATATCGATACCTATAGGATAGCGATATTATTTATCTAATAGATATATCGTTTCGGATATACCTCTAAGTTAATTATATCCGACTAAGGAGCTTAGCTAGTCTTATCCTTCTAGTAAGAGTTTTACTATATAATTAGAGTTAAGGTTAAGCTCTTTACCTTCTTCTACTAGTAAACTAATAGATAAATAGAGATTATAAACTAGTATAGTAACTAATACCTTAGACTTTTTATTAATTATTACTAGAGTAACTAAGGCGAACTATTACTAATAATAGACTGCGCTTAAGTAACTTTACCTTACGATTCTATTAGTATAGTACTATATACTCTTAATTACGGTATATTACCGCGGAATAGCTAGGATTAGAAGTAACTTATAGTATTAATACTATAAGAGAAGTTTAATTATATTAATACTAAATCTTTAGCTAAATATACTAAATCCGCTATCGAGGTTATAAAAGCTAATATACTAGCTACTTAGTAGAGGATAAGTGCTATAACTAACCCGAAACGGTATAATATTAACTAGGAAGTTAAAGATAAAGTATTTCTCTCTATAAGGAACCTTAAGAATTACTAGCTAAATAAGAAGCTATCTAGCCTCTAAGTAGGATTATATTAAGTCCTAGCTAAGATCAGATACTCCTATAAGCTAGATTTACTCCCGAGATCTTCTATATATAATATATTTACTTCTGAATTACTCTTTAAAGACTCGGATAACTTATTACTAAGCTAGGAGTTACTAAATCTACCTCTAGAGGTTATTACTACTTAAGAAGAGTAAGAGTTATAAGATATACTTACTATATAGCTCCTAAGAGGTAATCTAAAGTATTAAGTTAGTTAGCTAAGCTTTAACTCGAACCTGACTTAATATAACGCTTCTAATCTAATAAGTACTTTATATAAGCTTAAAGACTTCTATATTACTAACTTAAGTAAACCTAGACTTCTATATAAACTAGATTAATAGATTAAAGCTTAGGAAAATAGGATAGATAACTATAGTTACTTAGAAGATAATAAGCTATTATAGTTACTAGTATTAAAATTTATTACTAAAGATAATTTCTTAATTATGCCTTATAATAATACTATATTTAAAACTCTACTTCTTCTATTACTTTTATTTCCTTAGCTTTCTCCTCTAAGTTCTTTAGAACTTCTAATAAATCTAAAATATCTAGAACTAGAACTATTATATCTAACTTCTTACTTAAATCTACTAATATAGCTTTAGTAGTAAACTAAGTATAATAGCTAATCCTATAAGGTTTCTTCTTTAAAGAAGGTCTAAGAGTATCTAGATCTAACGCTATCTCTAAACTAGAAAGTAAATTCCTTTTTCCCTTAGTATTAGATATTATAGCTTTAAATATAGCTTTCTTTATAAATTCTTATATAATACTATTTAATTCTTTTATTTACTTTAATACTATTTATATTATTAACTTAGATTTCGCCGAATCTACTATTAAAAGATCTAGATCTTATATTACGTTAGTATTATACTAGTATCTAAAGATTTAAGATCTTAACTTACTACTTTAATAAACTCTAATTCCTTAAATACTTTCTCTATAAAACGCCTTAAAGCTTAAGTTTCTACTAATTATATAGTAGTAATCTCTAATATAATAATAAGAGTAATAGATTTCGTAAGATAATAAATATAATTAATCGCCTTATAAGTAGCTATAATACTGCCCCGATTTAGCTTTATATCCTTAGTTTCGCTACTAAGAAATAACTTAGATAAAATAATATACTTTATATTAATATAGTTAAGTAATTATAACGCGTTAGTATATATATTTACGTTTAGGTTTAAGTAACTTATAAGCTCGTAACTACTCTTTAACGCTAAATAATACTTATAAAGCTTAGAGTTAAGCTTATTAAATAAGTATAAGAGTTCTAAAATAAGAGTATTATTATACTTTATCTTAAGGAAAGCGCGAATATACTATAAGTAATATATATAATATACTACTGAAAGAGTATTAGTAGGAACTAGTAAAAGTACTATAGGAGTTAGCGTTATAGATCCGTGAAACTCCTATATTATACTTAAAGATTATTCTTAAAACTAAGATAAGAAACTTACTTATATTAAGAGAAGAGTTAATTAAGTCGATTAATATATAAGATTATAGTAAACTACTATAATAGTTAGTAATAATACTTACTCTAGAAGCTATATTATAATCTAAGGAGAATAAACTTATAAGTTAAAGTAGTTATTATAATTAAAAAGGAAAAGCTCTAATATTAATAAACTTCTTCCTTTATATATCTTACGCTCTACTTAAACTCGACTCTTATTATAAATAGATAAAGTAAATACTACTTACCGCCCGATTTAGAAGCTATAACTAATATAGTACTATTATAGCGATATAACTAGTTAGAACCTGATAAAGAATTTACTACTACTAAAGAGCAGCTAGTACTTATTACGCGAATATTAATAAAAATAGTTATAATAAAGACTAATTCTAATATAAACTATAACCTTCCGAGCTTAGGGTTAAGCTCTTCTTAAGGAGAGAGTAATATAATAATAGCTTACCTAAATATTATATAAGAAGAAGAATAGATAATAAGGCTTAAGTTTATAGGTATCCCGGTAGAACTAGTATCTGACTTAGTATAGTATCAGACTAGTACCGGTATATATATATAAGATACTTTATATCCTATCTCTCTTCTTCTTCCTTCCTTATCTTTTTGTTTTCTTCGTAATAGACTATATAAGATCGCTCTTAGCCTCCCTACTTATTTATTCTTACTTATATACCGCCTTAAGTCTTATGTCGTTATAATAGTTCGTAATTATAATACAGGTTTAAAAGAGAGAGAGAAAAGCCAGGTTTTTAATATAGCTAATAAGCGAGATCATTACAGAAGTATTCCTTATATCGCTCCTAGATAGCTAACAGGTCCGTAATCTCCTATTAATAGAGTCTAGTTAAAAAAAGCGTTCGTAAACTACTTACTAAAGTGAATAGCTTCGCTTTATTAAAGTACTAAAACTACTCTTAATTATTTTCAGCTAAACCGCGTGAAATACAAGTAGCTTTATATATCTCGTAAGTAACTCCTTCAAAATCATATAGCTTATTAAACAATTTCAGTCCGCGAATAATCGTTAGAAGTAGCTATGAGTAGAAATATTCCCCTGAAATAAGACTATAGTAATATATATAACTAATATAATAACCTCCTCTCTTTCGTAAACGCTATTTATAAGTCGATTAATCCTAGACGTAATAAGCTAGAAACTCTGAATATAGCTATAGCTCGATAGTAGAGTTTATAGTATTAAATTCGAAGAAGCTTATAAGAGTAGAATAAGCTATATCTCGCTTTATAGCTATCTCTTCTGCAGATAAACTAGGCTTGAAATATATAGTTTAATCTCCTTATAAATAGACTATAAGATATTATATAAGCGGAAATTCCTTATAAGTAAGATATACGAAAAGTCGTTATAAAGCTTCCGAGGGACTTACGTATTACGCTTATATATAATAAGTAATCTCGTTATTTATATTTAAGATGGTAAGAGTCGTTCGGTCCGTACTCTTATATATATACTTATAGATATACTTAATAGCTTATACTAACCTGTAAACTTCGACGTTAATATACGATCGATAGTAATTAAGAAGATATAGATTATATAGAACTACTTATCTATTATCTAAAGTGACTTCTTAGTTATCTTTACGAACTATAAACATTGGGTCGTTTTACTAATAATAATATTAAGAGTAACTATCTTCTATAATAACTATAGTTAGCTGAAACTCCTTCGGAAAGCGTTTCTAATACTATAACAGATCGCCAGCGTGCTTACGGGCTATATAAGGAGTATTCGGAAAGTCAGGACCGTAAGGCTTATAAGTTATATCATTTAATACTAACTCTTATAACTCACTTATAAGGTCTATAGCCTTATCCGGAATTTCCGCAGATATAATCTCGTCGACTCTAGTTAGTATTAGATAATCACTTATACCCTCGAGCTAAAGAAGAAGATAAAGATAAGGTAAATCACGCTTTTGATACTTAATAGTATATATATAAGTATGGTATTTTCTAAAGGCTCCTTTTTTAATATTATTAAGAAGCTCTTTAATCTTTAAACAAAAGACGCGTATAATAATATTAAGCCTATTAACTAGCTAGGATTATATTTTCTAAAGCTCACGGACGATTTCGAGCTATCGCGAGTTAGTAATAAAGGTAATAAAGAGTATAAGTTATCCGAAAAAGCGTACTATAGCTATAGAATCTTGAAATAGTTATTATATAAAACGATCGCTCCTAATAAAAGAAGAAGGAAGAATAACCTAACGCTTATAATCTATAGAGTCGCTATCGGCCCTAATAAGCATATCCGTAAAGCTATTATATACGTCCGCATATATATTATCTTAATACCTCTTTATCTATTCTAAGCAAGTAGTACGATAGGCGATATAGATATCGATAATATATTATTAAAATATACAGTTCGTACAGAAAAAGTTTAGGGTTTAATAGGCCTATCGAAAGAGTCAGAACTTATAAAATAGCTATTACTCTAAGTATTTTATAATTATAACGACATAAGACTTAAGGCAGTATATAAGTAAGAATAAACGAGTAAGGAAGCTAAGAGCGATCTTATATAGTCTACTACGAAGAAAATAAAAAGATAAGAAAAGAAGAAGAAGAGAGATAGAGTATAAAGTATTTTATATATATATACCGGTACTAGTCCGATACTATACCGGGTCGGATACTAGTTCTACCGGGATACCTATGAACTTAGGCCTTATTATCTATCCTTCTTTCTTATATAATATTCAGGTAAGCTATTATTATATTACCTCTCTCTTAAGAAGAGCTTAACCTTAAGCTCAGAAGGTTATAGTTTATACTAGAATTAGTCTTTATTATAACTATTTTCGTTAATATTCGCGTAATAAGCGCTAGTTACTCTTTAGTAGTAGTAAATTCTTTATTAGGTTCTAACTAGTTATATCGCTATAATAGTACTATATTAGTTATAGCTTCTAAATCAGGTAGTAAGTAGTATTTACTTTATCTATTTATAATAGGAGTTAAGTTTAAGTAAGGCGTGAAGTATATAAAGGAAAGAGTTTATTAATATTAGAGCTTTTCCTTTTTAACTACGATAACTACTTTAACTTATAAGTTTATTCTCCTTAGATTATAATATAGCTTCTAGAGTAAGTATTATTACTAATTATTATAGTAGTTTATTATAATCTTATATATTAATCGACTTAATTAACTCTTCTCTTAATATAAGTAAGTTTCTTATCTTAGTTTTAAGAATAGTCCTTAAGTATAATATAGGAGTTTTATAGATCTATAACGCTAACTCTTATAGTGCTTTTACTAGTTCCTACTAATACTCTTTTAGTAGTATATTATATATATTACTTATAGTATATTCGCGCTTTCCTTAAGATAAAGTATAATAATACTCTTATTTTAGAACTCTTATACTTATTTAATAAGCTTAACTCTAAGCTTTATAAGTATTATTTAGCGTTAAAGAGTAGTTACGAGCCTATAAGTTACTTGAACTTAAACGTAAGTATATATACTAACGCGTTATAGTTATTTAACTATATTAATATAAAGTATACTATTTTATCTAGGTTATTTCTTAGTAGCGAAACTAAGGATACGAAGCTAAATCAGGATAGTATTATAGCTACTTATAAAGCGATTAATTATATTTATTATCTTACGAAATCTATTACTCTTACTATTATATTAGAGATTACTACTATATAATTAGTAGAAACTTAAGCTTTAAAGCGTTTTATAGAGAAAGTATTTAAGGAGTTAGAGTTTATTAAAATAGTAAGTTAAGATCTTGAATCTTTAGATACTAGTATAATACTAATATAATATAAGATCTAGATCTTTTAATAATAGATTTAGCGAAATCTAAGTTAATAGTATAAATAGTATTAAAGTAGATAAAAGAGTTAAATAGTATTATATAGGAATTTATAAAGAAAGCTATATTTAAAGCTATAATATCTGATACTAAGGGAAAAAGGAATTTACTTTCTAGTTTAGAGATAGCGTTAGATCTAGATACTCTTAGACTTTCTCTAAAGAAGAAACCTTATAAGATTAGCTATTATACTTAGTCTATTACTAAAGCTATATTAATAGATTTAGATAAGGAGTTAGATATAGTAATTCTAGTTCTAGATATTTTAGAATTATTAAGAGCTCCGGAGAACTTAAGAGAAAAAGCTAGTAAAGTAGAAGTAATTAAAGAAATAGAGTTTTAGATATAGTATTATTATAGAATATAATTAGGGGATTATCTCTAGTAATAAATTCTAATACTAGTAACTATAATAGCTTATTATCTTCTAAGTAACTATAATTATTTATTCTATTTTCCTAAGCTTTAATCTATTAATCTAGTTTACGCGGAAGTCTAAGTTTACTTAAGTTAGTAATATAGAAGTCTCTAAGCTTATATAGAGTACTTATTAAGTCGGAAGTATTATATTAAGTTAGATCCGGGTTATAGCTTAGCTAGCTAACTTAATACTTTAGATTATCTCTTAGGAGCTATATAGCGAGTATATCTTATAACTCTTATTCTTCTTAAGTAGCGATAACTTCTAAAGGTAAGTTTTATAACTCCTAGCTTAGTAATAAGTTATCTAAGTCCTTAAAGAGTAATTCGAGAGCGAATATATTATAAATAGAAGATCCTAAGGGTAAATCTAGCTTATAGGAGTATCTGATCTTAGCTAAGACTTAGTATAATCCTACCTAGAGACTAGATAGCTTCTTACTTAGCTAGTAATTCTTAAGGTTCCTTATAAAGAGAAATACCTTATCTTTAACTTCTTAGTTAATATTACGCTATTTCGGGTTAGTTATAGCGCTTATCTTATACTAAGTAGCTAGTATATTAGCTTTTATAACTTTAATAGTAGATTTAGTATATTTAGCTAAGGATTTAGTATTAGTATAATTAAGCTTCTCTTATAATATCGATCCGGTAAGTTACTTCTAGTCCTAGTTATTCCGTAATAATATACTATATTTAAGAGTATATAGCGCTATACTAATAGAATCGTAAAGTAAAGTTACTTAAGCGCGGTCTATTATTAGTAGTAATTCGCTCTAGTTACTCTAGTAGTAATTAATAAAAAGTCTAAGATATTAGTTAATATACTAATTTATAATCTCTATTTATCTATCGGTTTACTAGTAGAAAGAGGTAAAGAGCTTAACCTTAACTCTAATTATATAGTAAAACTCTTATTAGAAGGATAAGACTAGCTAAGCTCTTTAGTTAGATATAATTAACTTAAGAGTATATCTGAAATAATATATCTATTAGATAAATAATATTACTATCCTATAAGTATTAATATTATAATAGTATAATATCGATATAGAGTCTTTCCTTAAGTAGTCGATAAATACTAATATCTTATTAAATCCTTAGTTATTAGGCGAGAAGTCCTTAAAATCTATAGCTAAGTACTATATAGAGTAGCTAAGTACTAGTAATAAGTAGAGGAATCTTTACTATTTCGTCTGTTTCGAATAAGAGTACTAGTAAAAGCGGTAATTATAAGTGTACTATTTTATATTCGATATAAGTCCTTTCTAGTAATAATAGGTAGAAATTATTTCGATAGTCTTACGAGCGTTTAGATAAGCAGAGGAAACTTAATCATAAACTTCGCTAATTAAATAAGTATATAGTAAGGTATAGTATTATACGTATAGATAACTATTATAAAGTAGTAAACTATTATTAATAGTATAGCTATCTCCTAATATATTTTATTCCTTAGAGAATAATTCTCAGTTGAATTAGTATAGTTTCTCGATTAAATTAAAGGAGTTATATATAAGTTCCGGTAGCGTATTAGTCCCTAGCGATATTAAGTATATATAACTAATTTAATCGATATAATACTTAGTTAGTTCTATATTAATCTTAAGGTCTAAGTAGTTTAGAGGTAATAAAACCCGAGATCTATTATCCTATTTCTATTATTCCTATATCCTTAGATCTTATTCCTTATAGCTAAAGATATTAGCTTTAGTATTATTTTTACTAAGTATATATATAATTTAAAAGTTAAATTCGGAAAGGAATTCTATCTATCTAGCTTACTTACTAGTTAGGACTTTAGTAGTTATAAAGTATTCTAAGGATTAATAGTCTATATATACGCCAGTATAATATTATAGAAATATAAGTTCTAGTTTCTATTTCCGGAAAGATTTAATAATAGCGTATAGCTCCTTATTATAGATCTTCTAGTTTAGTTTATATCTATTAAGAATATAAGAGTAGAATCTAATTAGATACTACTAGTTATCTTTATATAATTAAGAGATAACTCTAGCTATTATATTATCAGAGGTATTAGTTTCTAGTTTAGTTTATAATTTAGGGTCGAAATAGTATAGTTTCTATACTAATAGTAGCTATTAATATAAATCGTCGAAGGACTTCTTATAATTATTAGTAAAATTCTATAGTATTATAGGCCGAGTAAGTACTAAGAGAGGTTTAGCGATAAGGCCGAAATTCCGAATAAATTAATAGTAGAACCTATAGAATCCTAAGAAGGATTTTATAGCTATTACTATTTCAGGGTACTTCTAGTTTACTAATAGTACTACCTTCTCGGGATCTAGCTCGATTCTGTTAATAGTAATAATATATCTAAGGTATTTAGTCCGAGTAATATAGAATTCGCTTTTCTTAATATCTACTTAGAGTCTAGTATCTATTAAGTATTATAGTACTAATTTAACGTATTTCTTATATTCCTAGAGCGTTTCCGAGTATATAAGAATATTATCTAGGTAAGTTATATAGAAGTTATCTAAGTAATCTAGTAATATATTATTTATATATCGCTAGTATATACTAGGTCTATTATAGAGCTTAAAAGGTAATACTTTATATTTATAAGATCCGAAGCGGGTTCGGAAAGTAATATACTCCTCGGATTCGAGGTCTATATAGATATAGTTAAATACTACTCGGATATCTAGTTTAGTAAAGATTACTACTTTAGATATATAAGTTAAGAGCTTATTAATCCTAGGTATTAAGTAGGAATCCTTTCGAGTGATTATATTAAGCTTATAATAGTTAATATAGAAGCGTAATCCTCTATTAGCTTTCTTAATAAATAGTATAAGTAATATAAAGAGACTTTAGCTAGATTCGATAAATCCCTTATCTAGGTTCTCTATAAGATACTCTTTAGTTACTTATAGTTCGTCTATAGATTACTAATATAAGAGCGAATATATATTAAGTAATAATTCTTCTAGAATAATTTTATAATCGTATAAGCGATATAATAGAAGAATATTAGAATCCTACTTAGAAAAGGCTTCCTTAAGAGTATAGTACTATTCTAATAGCTTTTTAGCTACGAGTTATTTAGTATTAGGATCCTTAAGAGAATCGCTATTTAGATAGTTTTATATAAGATAGTCTATCTTATAGATACTAATAAAGAATAATTTAGAGCTTTTATATTTTATATTAAAGTAAAAAGCTATAGTACTAATTTAGTAAATCGGAACTAGTTTCTAGATCTTTAGAGGTTAAGAGAAGTACTTATAGTAGAGTTTCAGCGCAGGTACCTTTCTCGATGAATTCGGAGCGAGAAAGGATTCGGATTCCTTAGTAATAAGTGGAAATAAGTTAAATAATAAGGATAATATATTAATATACTATATCGCTACTATTTAGTATAATCGCTATTAGTCTAGCTAGTTTATAGCTAAGTCTCGTATATTAGTATTAATTTAGTAAGATCGATTAATACTAAGTTTATAAGGTAATAGAGTTATAATTATCTCCTTATTATATCAGAGAGTAGCTAGATAGCGTTCTAGCTATAGAAGCTTATAGTAGAGCGTATCTAGCTTAACTTGAAATTATTATATCTATTTAATACTAATAATTATATCTTATTATCCTAAATCGAGGAGAATAAAAGAGTAGTTATAAATACGCTTATTATTAATAGAAAAGTATAAATATATGAAATAAGTAATATAAGTTCTAATAGATTATTAGAACTTATATATTAGAATAGAATAGGGTAGTAGCTCGATTTTAATACTAAGGGCCCCTAATAGTTATCTAGTAAGAGTGCGATTAATAAATAGATAACTATTCCCTCTAGTATTAATTAAGCTACTTATAGAGACTCTTAGCCTATTTATACTAATTATAATCAGGTATATAAATTACTTACTTTTTATTAGAGAGTTAAAGTCTAGATTAGAGAGATTATACTTACGTAGACTTAGGAAGGAGTTTTTACTTAGGCCTTATTATTTCCCTCTAGTATTAGTCTAGATTCGGAGGGTATATCTTCTACTACTTCCTTAGTTACTTAATCCTCTTCCGGAAATTCGTTAATTAATTAAACCTTAAGCGAGTTAGGGTAATCTAGCTTAATATAANATCTAAGGTATTTAGTCCGAGTAATATAGAATTCGCTTTTCTTAATATCTACTTAGAGTCTAGTATCTATTAAGTATTATAGTACTAATTTAACGTATTTCTTATATTCCTAGAGCGTTTCCGAGTATATAAGAATATTATCTAGGTAAGTTATATAGAAGTTATCTAAGTAATCTAGTAATATATTATTTATATATCGCTAGTATATACTAGGTCTATTATAGAGCTTAAAAGGTAATACTTTATATTTATAAGATCCGAAGCGGGTTCGGAAAGTAATATACTCCTCGGATTCGAGGTCTATATAGATATAGTTAAATACTACTCGGATATCTAGTTTAGTAAAGATTACTACTTTAGATATATAAGTTAAGAGCTTATTAATCCTAGGTATTAAGTAGGAATCCTTTCGAGTGATTATATTAAGCTTATAATAGTTAATATAGAAGCGTAATCCTCTATTAGCTTTCTTAATAAATAGTATAAGTAATATAAAGAGACTTTAGCTAGATTCGATAAATCCCTTATCTAGGTTCTCTATAAGATACTCTTTAGTTACTTATAGTTCGTCTATAGATTACTAATATAAGAGCGAATATATATTAAGTAATAATTCTTCTAGAATAATTTTATAATCGTATAAGCGATATAATAGAAGAATATTAGAATCCTACTTAGAAAAGGCTTCCTTAAGAGTATAGTACTATTCTAATAGCTTTTTAGCTACGAGTTATTTAGTATTAGGATCCTTAAGAGAATCGCTATTTAGATAGTTTTATATAAGATAGTCTATCTTATAGATACTAATAAAGAATAATTTAGAGCTTTTATATTTTATATTAAAGTAAAAAGCTATAGTACTAATTTAGTAAATCGGAACTAGTTTCTAGATCTTTAGAGGTTAAGAGAAGTACTTATAGTAGAGTTTCAGCGCAGGTACCTTTCTCGATGAATTCGGAGCGAGAAAGGATTCGGATTCCTTAGTAATAAGTGGAAATAAGTTAAATAATAAGGATAATATATTAATATACTATATCGCTACTATTTAGTATAATCGCTATTAGTCTAGCTAGTTTATAGCTAAGTCTCGTATATTAGTATCGATTTAGTAAGATCGATTAATACTAAGTTTATAAGGTAATAGAGTTATAATTATCTCCTTATTATATCAGAGAGTAGCTAGATAGCGTTCTAGCTATAGAAGCTTATAGTAGAGCGTATCTAGCTTAACTTAAAATTATTATATCTATTTAATACTAATAATTATATCTTATTATCCTAAATCGAGGAGAATAAAAGAGTAGTTATAAATACGCTTATTATTAATAGAAAAGTATAAATATATGAAATAAGTAATATAAGTTCTAATAGATTATTAGAACTTATATATTAGAATAGAATAGGGTAGTAGCTCGATTTTAATACTAAGGGCCCCTAATAGTTATCTAGTAAGAGTGCGATTAATAAATAGATAACTATTCCCTCTAGTATTAATTAAGCTACTTATAGAGACTCTTAGCCTATTTATACTAATTATAATCAGGTATATAAATTACTTACTTTTTATTAGAGAGTTAAAGTCTAGATTAGAGAGATTATACTTACGTAGACTTAGGAAGGAGTTTTTACTTAGGCCTTATTATTTCCCTCTAGTATTAGTCTAGATTCGGAGGGTATATCTTCTACTACTTCCTTAGTTACTTAATCCTCTTCCGGAAATTCGTTAATTAATTAAACCTTAAGCGAGTTAGGGTAATCTAGCTTAATATAACCGAGCTATCTATAATCGTAATACTTAAGGGGTTCTCCGGTCGAGGTAGTAAGGCGTTTTAGCGCAGAGGGAGTACTAGACTATACCGGGGTAGAGGTATATATATATAGTATAGAAGTAGTTTATTAAGGGGCTAAGCTTAGGGACTAGTAAGAAGTAGAACTAGTAAAGGTCGTAGTAGTAATAATAAGCTTACGGTATTATACTAGGGTAGTAGCTTTCTTAGGATAAATATATTCTAAGTTATAATAACGTTTAGTATTAAAAGAAAGTAAAGATCTAAATATAGAAGCGTAGTCCTTATTTTATATTAGTTTAATAATAAGAGTTAAAGCGCGTAAGGATAATATAATCTTATCTTATATATAAAAGAACTACTCTTTCTTTTTAATCTTACTTTAGATAGTAGCACTTTGAAATCGACTATAAAACTTAGCGAAAGTCTCGCGTATATAGCTAAGTTATTATATTTCTAAGTAATAGAAAGTATTACGATAGTTATCTTCTTCTAAACTAGTAAGGAAGTTCTCTTCTAATAAGAAGATTATTTTATCGCTAGTTTTAAACTTATTAATAAGGTATTAAAGTATAAGATACTCTTTAGCTAATCTAGTAACTAGTCCTTATACGAGAACACGCTAAGAGAAGTCCGTAAGGTAGTAATCGGCGTTTATAGCTAGCTAGTCTCGTATCGATACTCTCTATTAGAGGAAGGTAGAGTCTAACCTATTATCTAAGAGCAGGATCTTCTTAGTAAGATAAGACTTCTTAGGGTATAACTCTACTGATTCGGCGCTAAGGGAGGGAGATAGTTTATTAGGAATAGTATCCTCTCTCTTAGTACTATATATCAGAATAGAGTTTATTAGCTTATTAAACTCTACTATACGCGGAGATTATAGTATTAGTTCTAATAAGAGAGTCGAAGATAAGCGAGAGACCCTTATAAGGAACTTATCTTATACGGAGATTAGTCTATTTATAGTATCTTCTAGAGAGTTATTCTTCTCTTTCTAGTCTACTAATTATTATAAGAGAGAATAAATCAGGTTCGAGTCACCTATAGTAGTAAGAGTACTTAGCGATTATACTCTTAGTGAATTTCGCTTTTATTTTCCTTTTCTTCTTAATTAGTACTTCCTTAATAAAGTATTAATATTCTCTAGGGTAAGAGACGTTTAAGGTAAGGAAGGGTATAATAGATTAGGTTCAGAGGTAGAGTAAGGGGGGTCGCGTTAAGTCCTCCTAGAACTAGAGGAGTCTCTAGTTTATTAGTTAGGAGCTATTCCGGT
Source organism: Rhynchosporium graminicola (assembly GCA_900074885.1). Classification (NCBI taxonomy): domain Eukaryota; kingdom Fungi; phylum Ascomycota; class Leotiomycetes; order Helotiales; family Ploettnerulaceae; genus Rhynchosporium; species Rhynchosporium graminicola. The sequence goes on from FJUW01000037.1 coordinate 21,691, forward strand.
AGCTTAAAAAGGGGTATATTAGAGCTATTTCAGTAGTAATACGTAGAGGTTAAAGTTCCGAGGTATTTATTATACTTTCTTTAAAATCTATCTATAATTCCTTTATACTAAGGGAGTTATTAAAGGAGCGTTAGCGAAAACCTCCTCTATTATACTATTTATAATAAGCTAAATTAAACCCTGATTTATAGTTATCCGAGAGATCTCTAGTATCTTAGCTATATACAAGTAGTTATCGAATAACTAACTTAGTAGTAAGATATTATAGTAAGCTATCTCTAGCTATCTTAATCTTTTTATTTAATATAACGATATAAGACTTAAGGTAGTATATAAGTAAGAATAAATAAGTAGAGAAGCTAAGAGCGATCTTATATAGTCTATTACGAAGAAAACAAAAAGATAAGGAAGGAAAAAGAAAAGAGATAGAGTATAAAGTACCTTATATATATATACTAGTACTAGTCTGATACTATACTAGGTCGGATACTAGTTCTGCCGGGATACCTATGAACTTAGGCCCTATTATCTATCCTTCTTTCTTATGTAATATTCAGGTGAGCTGTCGTCATAATAATTCGATCTCGATTATAGATCTATAAAGACTAATACTACCTAGGCTTACTATAAGGAAAGAGTAATAAATAACTTAATAGAAAGTATACTAGATTCGTAATATATACTCGATATAAATATAGTCTATTATAATAAGGTTCTCGGACTATAAGTATAATATCGCGAAAGCTAGCCTTATTAAACTTATCTAGGATAATTCCTATAATCTTATTTATAACTAGAAGATTCTTATACCTTTTATTAGCCCCGGTCTATATTACTAGTCGTATATATAGGCTAAGAACGATCCGAAAATTATTATCTTATACTTATAATCGCTCTTAAGTAGTCCGGTATATAGCTATAAATAGATTATTAGTAATAATTATCTTATATAAGTCGCGTAGAATTATAGTATTAAGAGAATTATAATATATAAGTCGAACGTTAGTTACGTAATCAGGGTCGTAGAAAAATAACTAAGTAAAGATAAGTATTATTCGCGGACTAGGAATTAAGAGCTCTTATAAGTAATATAGCTCCCCGTAGGCTATAAAGGTAGTTAATCTATAGTTAAGATTAATATAATCTTCTTTACTAGTATTTATAGATATAAAAGAAAGAGTAGTATTATATTAGTATATATTCTACCGAAACGATTAACTTCGCAGATCTATACTATCTAATAACTTCTATAAAGCGTCCGGCATTTCTCGTAATAGCTCTATATAAATAGCCCCCTTTTTATAATAGAGCTCGTATTTACTCCTAGCTCTTACTTTATCGATCTAGTGAAATGTAGCGCACTTAGTATACTAATAATCTATCTAACTAATATCTTATAGACTTATAATAGCGAAAATAGACTAAAATCTATACGGAATAGCTTATCCTAGAGTAAGTACTACTAGGGTAAGTACTATTAGAGCTAGTATAGGCTATAAAGGAGGCTCTTCCGAAGGTAAAGAAGATAAAGGAGGTAATCGATTAAGTTAAGTAGCTATATCGGCCTAGATTTATATACGCGTTTATTAGCGGCGCTTCGCAGGTCGAGAAGCAGCTAGAAAGCCCGGAATAGATACGCTATAGGTCCGCTAAAGAGTATTAAGATCGACTTCTTAAAGTAGCTACCGGGAAAGCGCTTAATCTACTTACTTATTATTAGTTTCGGACCGGAAGCTAGAAGAATAGATATACGTTATACTTAAAACACGTCTTATATCGTGTACTTATACGATTCGTTCGAAAGTTACTAATAGGCCTATTCTATTTATAGTTCGAATACTATTTAGGAGGAGAAGACTCTATTAGTAGACGGATAGTAAGAGCTTATAGACGAAATATACGAATATTAAGCCGAAATATACGAACGTTAAGTAGCCCGAAAATATTTAATATTCCTTCTTTTCGACCGTGCGCCCGCTAAGGCCTAGCTATAGCTAATCATAGCATTTCACGTAACCCGTTTTTTTAACTGGTGATCCACAAATAGCTCAATATTATATAGATTTCACGTGACCCGTTTTTTTTAACTGGTGATCCACAAATAGCTCAATATTATATAGATATCCTGTCTCTTCCATTTGTCGCGACCGCTTGCAACTTTGAAGAGTAGAGAGATAAGAGTTATCTCGAACTATTTGCTCAAGTTAGGTGCCGCACCAGAGACTTGCGCGTAGAAATCCTGCTATTAAAGGTTCGACACTGTCAAATCCACTACCGACTCAGACTTCCACTTGGACTTGCAACTTGCATGCAAATCAGCTTGGAAAGGGTAGGATTTCAGATCCTAGAGTCCTCAAAACTTTCTATATATATAGAAAAAACAGTCTCGTATATTGCCTCGGCACATCCTGACCTAAGACTCTAAATTTCCTTGAAGCGATTCCCTATAATATCTCTCCAAGCGGTGCCTGTCGTCCAACCGAATAGTACAAGTTCATTCGACTCCAACTATCGTATAATCTCTATCATGATTTACACCTTGCAATGCAACATCTCATATAATACACACCCCCACACCTCTATAACCTAGCCTCCTTACTCGTCTGCACCTCTCCTTTCGGCCACTCAGCAATCATACTCTTCCCCCTAAACTTCACAATATTATCCTTATACGGATGCGCATCTCCCTCAAACGCCTTCAGCCTCGCCAACCTATCATCCCTCAGCCTATTCTTCGGCAACATGCCACTGACCGCCTTCCTCAAAACCTCCGCACCGCCTAGCTTCGCCATCAGCGCATCCATCGACACGCTCTTCAAACTACCGGGTCGCGTATTGTGTCTGTAGTATAATTTCTGCCAGCGTTTTTTGCCGGTTGTGTGCAGTTCTGAGCAATTGGTTACGACGACGTAGTCGCCGCAGTCGGTGGATGGGTCCCAGATGGGCTTATTTTTGCCCATGAGGAGGATGGCGATTCGCGAGGCGAGACGGCCGAGGGAGGGAGGCTGGAGGTCTGTAGATTGAGGCGTGGGGAGGGGACGGATTGTGGAGAGGGCGTGGTGAGGCGTCGTTGCTGAGATGTGATGCCATGTTCTCGAGTAGGCAAGTCTGGTCTGGAGGTTCTGTTAGATGTGTATTCTGGCTGAGGAGAAAGGGGCGCTGTACCAATCCATTTGTTTGTGACATCTTGACAGCTAGCCCTGAGGCAGATTGGGTCGCTGTCGAGTACGTTGAGGGAAAGAAAGGTGCTTCTGAATCCCGTCCATTGCGAATTCCCGTACATACACAGTAGTCGTGATATCAAATGTCGTTGTAACGCTAAACCCGTTTAGGCTTCGGGCTTGTCGGTGAGAGTGGCAGAAACGAGGCAAGCTGAGCTCGCGGCATCAAATGATTGCAAAGCATACCTACCCAGCTAGCTATAATACCCCACCACTGGTAACTTTTTTGAGTCGATACCTACATATCATATTCCGATATTTTGTTCAACATCTGGCAGTCAAGGACGGATTTGGAAACTTGTCCACTAAATTTTACGACCAAAAGTATCCCTCACAATGGTTATCACGACGCCTTTCCAGGTCAGTGCTCTTTTTCTCGGTTCTGTACGGGAATTTGGCCTGGAATTCTTGGACGAATTTTGTAATGTCCTTACGTGATTATCGATGCGCAGATGATTATGTCCGCATGTCGAAAAACGCAACATTGACTTTACAATTGGTCGTGTAGGAGCGCTGAGCGAAACCTTGGTAACTTGATTTGCGTCTACTTGTACGAATACTGACATGCCTAGACTTTATTTGCGGTGCCAATGACATGCGAAAGCTGTGTCAAAGACATCTCAGATTCATTATACAAGCTTAGCGGAGTCCAAAGATTTGAAGCAAATCTAAAGGATCAACTCGTGACCATCGAAGGCACAGGTTCGTCCTGTCTCATTGCTAGACAGCAATAAGCTATATACTGACACCTACATTAGCGGCTCCTTCTGCGATCGTAGCCGCGATACAGTCTACTGGACGAGATGCCATCTTACGGGGGACAGGTGGTTCAAACAGTCAGTTACACGAATTTGATGTCTTGTGACTTTGTTCTGAACAATACGTCTAGGTGCTGCTGTCTGCATTCTTGAGACGCATTCAACGACCGTATCGGACAAAGTTAAGGGATTAGCACGGATGGTACAGGTTTCTCCAACTCTAACGCTCATTGATCTCACGACTAGAGGCTTGTCAAAGGGTAGTTACTGGGCTACGATTAGAGAGACAGGTGATATTTCGAATGGTGCCATATCCACAAGGGGGATTTGGAGTGACACGAACGATGGCGATACCAAGCCGAGAGGATTCTTGGGGACTGTGCAGGTCGGAAAGGATGGTGTCGGGAGTCTGTTCCTTGATAAGCGCATTCAGATCTGGGAGATGATAGGTCGGGGGATGGTGCTATCGAAACAGCATGAGGGGGAGGCTAAGTTTGAGAAGAACGATGCGGATACGCTCGTTGGTGTCATTGCTCGGAGTGCTGGCGTTTGGGATAATGACAAGACAGTCTGCTCGTGTTCTGGCAAGACGTTGTGGGAAGAAAGGAAGGTTGAAGTGAATAAAGGCATGCTGTAACGATAAATCGGACGAGTAATGGCCTACTGGGATTCTTGGCATGGGTTAATAGCGATCATATTGTTCGATAGAACAACTGGTAACGCTTGCAAATGCTTGTATATCTGACAGATCATCACATTGAATCTGGCGTGTAAGCATAGCCTTCTACCGGCTGCTGTCAAATCGCTCAACTTCTGAGCGTTTTTAGTCTTCATCTCGAGTCATGTGGATTGACACTAATATTGAACGCTTGAAATGCTTGAATGTCGGCATTTGGAGATCATTCGAGAGTTTCGCGTATGGAACAGAAATTTATCTTTTCTACTCCCGTCTTGCACATCATGACAACATGACAACATGACAACATGACATCGAATGCCCAGCCCGGCTCCTTGGAATTCGGGGCTTGATCCGTCGAAGTTGAGACGGAATTGGCAGGCTCCTGTATTGACACTCTGGCTAGGATTATGCAACAAGACTGTCGCGAGGCTGGTCATCGAGACAGATCTGCCAGGAGACGTGGAAGGCGAGTGTTGGACCAAGGTCTTGGGGACTGGAATCAGATATCCTCAAACGAGCTTCGAGGGTAAGCGAGTTTCGCCTGTCTCCCCTGACTCCTGAGACGTCGAGCAGGGCAGGGCGGGGCCAAAACCACAGTGCAGGTTGGATAGAGTTCATTCAACGAGCTTATTCAATGGGGTTGATTAGAAAGAGTTAGACATATGAATCATCTGAGTATCGCAAACGAGGCTCGACATATTTTTAATGGGGATATCGACGGGGATTTGGGTTCATGCCGCACCGACTTTGAGGAATGAGGGACGAGTGACGTCGTGAAGACGAGAGAGCACCTGGATGCTTGGTTTACCTACTCGCTCAGCTGCAGTGTAGATATTGTTTTGGTAAATACAGAACGATTTAGCAGACCAACATCTATAGATTCTGAACGGCGGCTGTCGCGTTTGCGTTATCAGCTGATTGAGCAAGACCTTAATAGTCCAAGATCAAGAAGAAATCAGCCAATAATACCGTAGTCTTCCTTCCAACTCCAAGACATCGTGATAATTGTACAGTACCAAGTCCGTATGTGCTGTCAGGCCGATAAGCACAGGCGGCCCTACTGTACTGTAGGTACGGTACGCGCCCTGGAACGCCTGGCGTACCAGCAGCGCCCGCTGTCGAACCAATTACCGGGATCTCGAAGTCTTGGAACACTCGCTGCTTTGAGAGCGGACAGGGCATTGATTGCCACGATGTTTGGTGGTCCGTCCTTCCGTACACGAACACGAGCAGTACGGATCGCAATGGATTGATTATTCGTATTGTATGTGGTCGCAGAGTCGTTGCTTGAGGTTGCCCATTGACACAGTCTTTGCAGGCAAATGGTGGTTCTGGTGCTGGTGGTGCTGGCAGGCTTTGAGTGATCAGGATTCCCAGAGATCCATCCATCCCTTTTCCGCCCTCGATCATCGTCAAAACATCAGCAGCACCAAGCAGGAGCATTGGTTGCACGCACCATTGTATTCCTGCTGTAAGCCGACGCCGACCTTTCCCCAGGGCGACTTCATCCCATACATGCTTCAACAATGCCGGATAGCCTCCAAGCAGCGCATGCCCCCAGCTTTCAAGTTTCAACTATTGAAGTGAAGTTCTTCGGAACAAGCAAGCAAGTCTATCACTTACGACACGAGACCGCTTCGAGCTTTCACAAAAGCACTTCCCTACCTCCCGTAGGTACCCTCAGACTGGTGCATCCGCAATTACGTCCATTGCTACATCATATTACCGCACTACTGTCTTGATCGTGGACTATCACACAAATCCGCAGTCTCGCACAAGCCGAAAAGGAAACCACTATCGCCGGCCCAGCCCTTCTTTTTCAGCAGCCAGCCCAGGCCGGAGCGTGCATGACAGTGCCAGAGACAGGGACTGGGACTGGGACTAGGACCCCCTCCCCTCTCCCCGAATCGAGATCCTGTTACGCGCTGGAACTAGGCCACTACTGAGATGCCCAGACCAGCCAGCCCACCAGTCAATCGCCTCTTCAACCCACTGCACTCCGATCCAATCCTTTCCTACCTTACCCATCGCATCCGTCCATCTGACCTGTATGTCCTGTCTCGCCGTATCCTTACTCGACCTCTTTCAACTCCTGCTAGCCAGCGAGATCGTTCGTACCTGACAGAACATTACATCCCCTCGGTGGACCTTCCAATCTTTTACAACAACACCAACTCTACCGTATTTCTGCTCAGATCGCCTGCACACTCTCTACCAGAATCAAATCGCAACCATAATCAAGCCAAGAGACCCCAAGCCGCTGATATTAAAGAGGCCCTCGAACTAAAGTAATAATAAAAGCCGCGTTCCCGCGATACGCCAAACCAGCCACCCACCTTCAGACATTGAAGCTTGAGAGCATCGTCAACGACGTCTGAGGATAGGTTAACCTACGGCGGAAGGGAGAATAAGAGCAGGAACGCATCGGAAGCATCGTTAGGCAGTGCTGGTTTTTGGAGAAGCCTCGGTCGAACGACTTACGTCGAAACTCGTGTTCCCCCACCGATTAAGGCTGGTCGCTCGCAAGCGACCAGTGATTTGAGAATAGCAAGACTGGGTCTGCAAAAATCATATCGCAATAATGTCGTTGAAGCAGGTACGTGCCACAGTACTGTTCGAAAGGCGCTGGTCAGCTGCTAATGAAGATCAGGAAATCGAGACATGGGTGGCAGCCCTTAGTCACTACGATAGTAATGAGTTCGATGATGCGTTGAAGGAGTTTGATGGCATTTCGGATACCTCGAAAATTCTGTTCAATTGTGGTGTGATTCATGCGACGCTGGGAGAGCATGAGAAGGCGGTTCGTAGCATATGGATACTCCCGGTGGACTGCCGGTGCTAATGTTGTCTAGGTCGAGTGCTATCAAAGGGCCGTCCGCTTAGATCAATACCTCGCCGTGGCATACTTCCAGCAAGGAGTTTCGAATTTCTTGGTTGGCGACTTCGAGGAGGCTTTGGCAAATTTCAACGACACGTTACTATATCTGAGAGGGAACAACATGATTGATTACGCCCAGCTGGGCCTCATGTTCAAGCTATATTCTTGCGAGGTTCTTTTCAACCGAGGATTATGCTACATTTATCTACAACAGAAAGAAGCTGGAATGCAAGATTTCTCATTTGCTGTTAAGGAGAAGGTTGTCGAGGATCACAATGTCATTGATGAGGCTATTCGTGAGGAGGCAGAGGTATGTCCCCACCGAAATGCCCATCACTTTTATTGACAATCCCAGGGATACACTGTTTTCTCGATACCCGTCGGTGTCGTCTATCGACCTAATCAGGCAAAAGTCAAGAACTTGAAGACGAAAGATTACTTGGGCAAAGCTCGCTTGGTCGCAGCATCAGACAGAGCCAATGCTTTTACAGGATTTGCAGGATCAGAGATTAAAAATGTAAGGACTCTACCTCCGTGTTGATAGGCCACTTACTCACACGTCAAGCAACAACAGGCTGGTAAACTCGATGTCAAAGATGATAGACCTGTTGAGAATCTTTCGTTTGCCGCCACGAATTTAGTCAAACCAGGGCTTTCAAGTAAACGACAACAATCCGAACCTCCACTCAACAGGAACGTCTTTCCGCCAACGCCACCGCCCGAATCGGAGAAGTCCCAGTCTGCAAGTCAGATGAGTCGAGGTGCTTCTGTCCGCAATGGTACGAAACCAGCACCGGCCAAGCTCAACATCGAGAGAGCCAGACCAAACGAGAGGTACGAAGTCCGAGACGATAGGTTGAGTCCACAGGCGCAACGATACGGAACACAGCGGTCAATGTCAGAAAGACCAGGTCGGCAAACGTCGACAAGAGACTCTTCCCGCACACGCCAACAACAACCTAGGAGACGTTCGGAAGAAGAAGAGGAAGAGGATGACTACCCTGGAGAACTCTACGATATGTACTCTGGAGGAAGTGGAGCTCGGAATTCACGAGACAACCGCAATTGGAACCAACGGAGACAGCAACCCAGGTACATCGAGGAAGAAGAAGAATACGCCAGCGATTATGACGACGGTTCTTTCGACGAGAACGATTTCGAAATGGTATCAAGCAGTCGAGCACCTCCACGGCGCGCACAATCCTCGGCTGGTGGTCGCGGCCAATCAAGGAGACCAGAAATCCGCAAGATCAGAGTCAAGGTGCATTCCGAAGACGTTCGCTATATCATGATCGGGGTCGCTGTCGAGTTCCCTGATATGGTCGACAAAATACGAGAGAAATTCGGATTGCGGAAACGTTTCAAGATCAAGGTCCTCGATGACGATATGCCGAATGGGGATATGATCACTATGGGCGATCAAGACGATTTAGATATGGTGATCATGAGCGTGAAGTCGAATGCGAAGAAAGAGAGATTAGACATGGGAAAAATGGAGGTGAGAATAGAAGATGAAAGAGGAAAAGGAAGAAGAGAAAGCTAACAAGGTTCTAGGTCTGGGTCCAGGAACTTTGAATGACATGAACCAATCTTACGACATTTATAACGGCCATCTTTTGCTATCTACATCCTCGTCTTATCTACTCTATGTAATAATACCTCGCCTCGATGTACCTATTTATCCTGTTTCGTCACATCACATCATATCACCACCGTATATACCAGCGAGCACCGCCGTGTCTCGCCTGCATGCATATATAATCACATCTAGATGGGGGAAGAAAGGAGCATCTTTCGGGCTTTCAGTGGGCCTGTCACTATAAATAATATATCTCTCAAGTATGCTGTCTGGGACAGTACAATACGGGTAATAGTCTCAGTAATAGGACTTGGGCGACCCCAGAGGAGTTTTGGATATAGATATACAAAATACATCTTGACCTATTCCAATCCTTGGCTTTCTGTTACTTCTTTTCGAAGCTGACCGAGCTCGTTTCCGGTGATCACAGGAGGGAAGTCCTGTAAGAGCTTCGCGAAATGCAAGAAGTAGTCGAGTGGTGTCACGGAATCATTTCGTGACCCTGCACCTTTTTTGGTAGCAGCAAGATTTTAGTAACATTGCAAAATATTTCAAAAAACCTTTTCTATCAATGTCGTGACACTGCAAAACCACTAAGCAAAGTCATTAGATCATTGCTTGACCCCGAAGAATTACCCAGGCAAAGGTCCTGTACCGTAATAGCTTCGTGACTTTCAAAGCTGATTAGGGTAAAAAGTCCCAGAATAATCTCGTGACGTTTGAAATCAGTTAATGCAATATTCAAAAATGATTTTATGACTTTGGAAATTTCCTGGAAGTAAAGTCTTAAGATCATTTGGTGGGTTTGAGTGTCACGTTTTCGGAAGTCTTCTGAAAAGCCTATACATTTGGGAGTTCTTCAAGCGGTTACCTACTTCACCAGTCAGTATTGAAATGTCCCAGCCACGTTAATGATGGTTACACGTACATATTTTACAGACGTAATTATATATTTGCTCGTGAAGTCATCTATCATGACACATCTATCATCACATATCTATCCCAACATCTTATTTCAATTCCGAAATCCAGATCGTTCCCTCTACATCGGCATCCTCCTCATCTCTTCCACCGTCCAATACCGCCTCATATTCTCGGCCCCGAGTGTCTTAACTTCCTGCTCCAAATGCGTCCAGAGCACCGTCCCCCAAGAATCCATCTTCTCCTTCAACACTCCCAACTGCAATTCCGTCTCTCCACTCCTACACCTCTCGAGATAAGCTTCGAATTCATCCATCCCCTTATGAATCTGCTTATGCTGTCGTAATAACTCGGCTGCGTTTTTCCCTTGCTTGAACTCGGGCATCTTCTGTGCGAGGACGGGGAATATGTGCTGTTCTTCTATGGCGTGATGCGTCGAGAGGTGAGAGCAGAATTGCAGGCCGGTGGAGAGGAATTGCTTGAGGGAGAGGTTGGAGGGGCGTTTTTTGGACTCGCAGGCGGAGTAGAGGAGGGTCCAGGATTGGCGGAAGTGGGTATGCTAATTCATGTGTTAGTGTATAACATGTCTATTGCTTGATTGCATTCGAACACTAGGTAGCGCTACAGGTATTGTCACATGGGAAGTTGAGGCCGGAAAGGAAGGACTAACAAAATACTCCATGTGTTCCGCCATACTGTTGTACGCTCTGAATTCCGCAGCGCTCAGCTTGGGTAGCTTTACTTCCTCTTTCTTCTCTTCTTCCTCTATCTCCTTTTTGATTTCACTCCTGCCCACGGTAGCTTCTACAGCAGGCCCCTTCTTTCCATTCAGTATCTCAGCCTCGGTCTCCGCAGGTTTCGCCAATCGCTCTACTCCTTCACTTATGTCTTCCTGCTTCAAATCCGCCATAATGCCTTGGAAGTTCTGTGAATAAGGAGGCGAACAGGTAAAAGAGCGTCTGCAGAGAGCGTAGGAGGGAGGCGGGATGCGTGGATAGCTGTGTATGCGTGTTGGAAGGTGCGTATGGGTTGCGGCGAGTTCTACTCGGGAGGCTTGGAGGAGTAGGGCGAAGATTGAAGTGCGCATTTACCTGCAGGAGAAAGTGCATGAATATATGAAAAAGAATTGTAGAAGAAGAATAAGAAGAGAAAGAGAGAAGATAGAAGAAGTAACTAGATGGAAAAGAATGGAGGGGGAGCAAGTCCTGACCTTTTCCAGGCTAAAGCCTTGCACAAGGCCATGCGAGGCTTCAAATATTGCAATTCGCAGTTCTTGATTGGCTGCTTGACACGAAAGGTGGGTATGTTGATGCTGACTGAACATGTAATCGGGATCGATAAGCACTGCTCGCTCGGCCGGATGATTGCTTAGCGAGGGGCTTTGTTTATTATCCGCTCCAGCGCTAATTCTCGACATTGCTGGAGATATCGTGGGATAATTCGATTCGTCGCATCTGCCTCGCAGACTTGCATTCAGCAACATTGAGGGAGAGAGATACGGCCGAATGAATGCTAACTCCGAGTATAAACCCTCCCTTGGATTCGAGATTTCTTGTCACTTTCGGGTTTCAATCCTGCAAGCATTCGCTAACGGATTCGATTCTAACATCCATCACGCACTGCAGCGCTGCGCAATTACTCGGTCTTGATTTCAATTTATGTTGCAGTCGAAATATGCAAAGTTGTGGCTTGACCATGATGACTTGGAACTACGCCTGCGAGCTTTGCATGGATCTTTCGGTTTCGCCATAGTATTTCCTTTCCGCTGAGATATGGTATGAGACTGCGTTCATAAGACCACGATCGTAAGTTCAATGTGACAAGATTGTATGAGCTGCTTATCGGGCATTATACCTATTTTACTGAAGCTCTCTCCCAGACTTATTCGAAGGGAAAGTCTGAGCTATAAAGGTCCCCAGAAGTTCTCGAGCAGACATTATTATGTCTCCCACTCTGCCGCTTGATTCTCCGCAGCAATAAAAATGAGATTCCTTCTAGTCATTCGTAGATATTAACTGTGACTAAAATCCGCACATCAAAGCTCGGGGAACTTGTGGCTCGGAAGAGGCGTGGCCGCTGAGGCTCCTTTCCTGGTTCCACTCTGCCTCTCACAAATTTTCACGGCTTTTTAGATAAACAGACACAAGCCTTGTTTGAGAAGGTAAAGAATACTTAATTATTGAGATTTCATGATGGCATAGCAACTCTAGTTGAGAGCTGTGGTGAGATCTCACCGAGTCAAAATGGTGTTGCCATCCTTCGTACATTATAGGTAGTTTGAGACTTGCTACATGCCATGTTGTAGCTCAGAATCTCTCTGTAGACGGCCACCATTCCTTCACTCTCAATCAGTGGGTGAGCTCATCAGATATGACCAGCTTCCTAACACGCTTGTTTTGAGCTTTTCGACTTCTGCCGTACAGATCAGAGCTTCATATCAGAACTAATGGCAATAACTTGAATGATCTACCTATATATATGGGCTCCTAGAGGACAATTGTTTTTCTAATTAGAGCAGTATCAGCTGCTTCTGCTTCTGTTGTTCGTTTGCTTCTCGTTTCGCGTTGGGGTTCTACAAGCCCCTCAGCACACACCTACATCTTTCCCCCAACTCCTCCCATAACACTAGAATGGTTCAAATCTCATGCCTCCCCTTATGATTCCAGAAGAAAGCCACAATAACAACATTATGCAATAACTTCAAACCACCTGCCACGATGAATGCTACCCAAAAGTATCCTGAGCCGGCAAACTCCCCCGTCAAGAATAAACCAGCACAACACCCCACCGTCTTGACTACCATCACCAAACCCATCGCACTCGTTCTCTCCTCATCCAACACTCCGCCCATAATAAATGATTGTCTAGGGGCAGCATCAATCTCCCTCAATACGATCCTCAACATGAACAGACCCAGGGCTAGGGTCCTATTACTCGGCGCCGTAATCATGAGGAGCGAAATGGATGTTATCGTATGACAAAGTACCATAGTTGGAAATTGTCCTAGGGCTCGAGATAGAGGCGAAGAGAGTAGATTGAGGAAAGAAGATATGATTGATGCGATGAATATGGCCAGGCCGAGTGGCCCTTCACCAATATTGTATTTTCGCTTGAAGAAATATGTCATCCATGTTATCTGGGCAAGGCCAGAGCCGATGTAGTCTGGTATCATGGCGAGGCTGAGCTTCCAGATGAAAGAGCGTGAATCGGGCGTGAACATCGGTGCGAGATCGGTATCGCTGTGGGATGGGGATATGTCGTTGCCCCTGGGGTATGAGGCAGTGCCATATGGTCCGTCCTGGTGTTGACATTGGTGTTCGCTCAAGAGCGGATGTGAAGTATCTATTGATTCTACTTCACTGTCATCGAGAAGTGCAGATGAAGCCTGCAGCTCTACTTGGCTGCTGATACATAGTGCGCAGACCAACTTCAAAAATCCTACAGCAGCATAGCCCAGAAATACCAAGCGATAGATATCAAGAGCTTGAAGACCGTAGTCGCCTTTCAGTACGTCGACTGCAAAGCCAGTGAAGAGAGTGCTGGCTGCCATGCCGATCATACCGAGCAATGTCCACCAGGCAAAGAAATCGTTACGGTTTTCTGGTGTGCTGAGACGAGCTATGGCCGATTCCTCTATGGCCTTGAAAGGATCGATTTCGTTTGCGCTGAACATGTGGCGATCAGCACAGTTGACAAAATCTTGAACAGAAGGTGTAAAATCAATCTTCGGAAATGAGTTATTTGTAAACATAAAAAGTGTTTACCTTGGATTTATCACACCCAACACACTCGCCGCCAACAGTACCCAATAATTTTCCAGAACAGCAAACGCAATCCCGCCGCCCACCATCAACAATGCACCAGCAACCATCGTCGTCCTGACCCCCATACCGTCTCCAACCACCGTCAAAACAGTACTCACACCGATATCACCAACTAGAGTAAGCGTCATGAACAGTCCAATCTTCGTATCTGGAACACCGAGCGCTGAGAGGTATGGGACGAGGACGAGAGTTGTGCCGCCATATGCAAACATACGGATCATGCGTGCGAGGATAAGAAGTTTGAGATCGAGGCTGGAATGCCATACCTAGAGAAGAGAAGTAAGTCATGGCTTTTGGAGCTTTTCTTGATGTGTTTCCGGGCCCCCAACACCAGCAATACTCCTGGAGTATAATAGAAGGATTGATTGTCTACACGACTTACAGAGTCGGCGCCGAGAGAGAGACTAAGTCTTTTAAGTGCTTTCGGAAGACCCATCTTGTGGAAGAGCGTGCTATAAACAGTAGCAATGATTAGAAACGTGTATACACATTGGTATCGAGCGAACAGATGTTTCTCAGGAATGGACGAGATATCAAGCATTCAAAGCACGATTTCGAGTGACACCTCTTCTCACGTCACCGGTATTCAGCTGATCTGACAAGTGAGAAATCATATCGTTTTCTTGATCAGGAAGCACGGCATATAGTCGATCTGGCATGGGATCCCTAGCCATGTCGCCATGTAGAAGGTCCGATCATGTCTACTGTTGACAAAGAGATGGAACGGACTTGACGAATGGTGCTACCCGAAAAGGTGTAGAGATGAGGCGTATGGGTCAATACTGGAACTTGGTTGGACAATTCGATATCCGAAGGGAACATCTCCGAGGTTTGGGAAGAGGTTGATGTCGTGCTGTGTGATACAAGGTGTTTGTGTGATGTCGTGGCATGGGATGGTAGCCACGATGTGGTTTCCGAATCTTTGGAACCGAGCATCGGAGTTCATATTTGTCTCTGAATGTATTTGAGACCTTGAAAGACACAATCAGAGGAAAAGAAAGCAAGGAAGGAACAGCGACCAAGCGAAGCAGCCGTGGGTAGCAAATCTTATAAATTCTCATTTACAAGTGCCATAACAACAGAATGCATCCTTGAAAGCCAATAACCAGATGTTGGCACCGGAAACTAGCTTGATTGCCCGGCATAGCATAATCCTAAGGCGCCTCTGGCATGGATCTACAAAGTGGAGCATTCTTGAGAAGAGGACGACTAGCTTCGCTTCACAAGAGAAATCAAACTTTTCTCTGACGGTTGTTACGTCGTTCGCTCGTACCGGCTGCAGCCAGAGCACGCCTAGCTTAATGCTGATGTCAGTTTCAGAGATTGTCACACATGGGCACGATTAATGCTGTACAAAAATGACCGATAATGTGATAACTTCAAAAAGAGAAATTGTTACATTGCAGTCACTTAAAAGCGGCCCTCATAGCAATAACACATCACAAAGCAATACCGTGAGGTCCGTGAAGAGCTCACTGCAACGGTGGCTGTTAGAAGCAACCAAATAGCAACTCACCACGCTTTTATTTTACACACATCGTCGCCGTCGTTAAGCCATCGCTGAGATATGCTTTACAGAAGATCCCCTTGCCCATACCTTCAAACGCCATCCATCCCAATTTGTACAGTAGAGAGTCTAATGACACCAGAGTAGAAAAGAGAAAACGCCGTTAGATATGCCCTTCCAATGCCGCCTCATTTATAGTCGTACATATCCTACTTCCCACTGGTTCAAAAATAAAACGCCTCAAGCTTCCGACCGGGTATAAGGTGCGATACCTGACGCATCACTGATACTACGTTGTCGTGCGGTCCGGCCTTCGCTCTCACTGTCGTCTTCATCGTCTTCGCTATCCATTTCCTCGTCACTGATATCTTCTTCAAACACAATACGCCTTAGAACACTCCGGTCAAATAGCTCGGCGACGAAATGTCGAACACCTAACCTGAAGTGGTGGGATTCTAAAAGCGTCATGATCTTCTTAAACAACTCCGGAGATTTGAATCCTGGCACTCGTTTTGCTTTGATATGGATGAGCTCAGTCATGGCTCTTTTCTGCAATACCGTATTGCCAAGGTCGACGATGAGTTGCAAGATTCGTTGATTGACGGGATCATCATCTTTGTTTGCTGCTGCAACAGCATCTCTTTGATTTTTGTCCATGATGATATCCATCACCTTCTCATGCTTCCAGGGCTGATAAGAGAGAAACTTGCTCAGATCGTTCGGGATGCAAAGTCCCAGCGAAACACCCATGTTTGTTGTGTTGCTGTCCCAGCCATGCTCGGAGAGTATCTCAAGTCCATGAACACTCCTAGATATGAGTCCGAGTACAAAAAATGCTGTTCCGCGCAGACTCATGATCTCATGAGTCTCCGCTATCTTCACGATGTTCTCCACAACATCATACTCTTCTAGAAATGGTGCACCCAACTCCATGGAGCCGACATTTCCCACTGCCCATAATGACCCTTTAACTTTTAGGATCAGCTCTGCATCGTCACAGAGCATGCCGTAATCACGAATAGTAGACGCAAACTCCTCAAAGTGACCCTTGTCTCGCAAGAGCTTGCAGCCTTCTTTCGTCCTAGTCAATTCCCTATAGAAGTGTGGTGGTACATGGGCGTCATTATCACCGTCCATCTCAAAGTTATCCTCATCTATGCTCATTCGATGCGAAGATTCTTCTTGAATCTCACCAAAAGATCTTGCTAAGCTCGCCTCGATGACTCCGACGTAGGTGTCGTTCCGACCTAAAAACCAGTCATCCATTTCATTGCTGATGTAGTCCAAGCCGTCCAGGTAGTGGTATCCAATGGAAGTGGACAGGAACCGTAAAAGTAGAGGAGCTCCAATTTCTCCAAGATGGTCCAGAGCCGGACGGCACTCGACTATGTATTCGAGATAGTACTTTCTGTTGCAAGCCTCCTCAAGGATCTTGATCGCAGTAGCACAGACTTCGACCTCGGGATCGTACAGTTGCGTGACGAGAAGCTGGATGGCCCACTTCGAATCACCCACACCTTGACTGGCAGGTCCGTTGGCTCTGGATCGGCTGGAGTACTTTCTAAGGACATTTGTGGCGAATATGCGTATTTCCTTCGATCCTGCGGTAAGAGCCTTAGAGAGCAATACACGAGGATGTCCTTGTAAGCTGTAGTCGAAATTCGAAAGGAGCAATTTAATAAGATCAGGTCGCTGCTTCAAGTCTATAATGTGGTACATCATATTGATCATGCGCCATCTGTCGAGCATTGCCAGCCCCCTGACATCGCCGCTCAACGTACCAAGCATGGCGAAGTACCCGTAACACAGGGTTTCAGAGAGGCGGTCCCTAGAGAACATGGGAGATTGGGCTGTCAAGCCGCTTGTCTGCGCTGCATCAGTATTTGTAGGATAGAACATTGGCAACTGAAACTTACAGGATCGCATTGCGCTAAGCATTCAGCTAATTGCCGAAGCAGCTTGTTATCGGACAAGTACTTGACACCTTCTTGTGTCTGCAGAAGTGTAGACATGAGTGCGCAGCCTACCCGGATGTACTTCTGCGTGATACGTGTGCTTCTGACCTCAGCAAACTTGTACTTGAAGGGCCTGTAGAAGCTCATGATCCGTTTAATGAACTTTGACGCTTTTATAGCTTCGTCAAGACGCTTCCCATTGAGCAAGGGACCCTCGATGATCTTCAAAATGATTTCCCATTTCCACTTGACCGGATTGGTACTTGACAACACCTGAGTTTCGACGAGTAGCTGGCGGAATGTCGTCTCATCCAACGTGACATTTGGATTCATTTTTGGCGTCTCTTCTAATCCTGCTAGATTGTCATTGCTGTTGTTGACGGCGCTGGTTAATGCGTTTGCGACTGAGGGATTCGATCGATACAAGGTCCGGGAGACGCTACTAATCTGGTAGACAGTTCCAGTAGCATCAAAACGTTCATTGTTACCGAAATGTGAGGCGGCTGTGAACAGTTCAGGAAGGAGTTGCAGGTCGGAACTCCAACTCTGAGGGAGTAAGTTGCTAGCTAGCTTGAGAACTTCACCAATTAGAAGTGTAGTCTTTCGCTTCAGCATAGAATTCTCGGCATCTCGAGTGACCTGCAGTAGGCTTTTGAGTAAATCTGAGGAGATGAGTACCGCCAGCAAAAGTGATGTATAGTGGTCAACAAAACTCTTATCGCCCGGCTCCTCTTCCACAGGTTGCGTTGACTTCTGAGGTGCTGATTTGAGGGTAGCTAATCTTCCATATGTAGTCAGTCGTCGGCCTGCCAGAAAAGAAGTCGCCCAAAATGGTGATTTGATTCGAAGAAGCGAGTAAAGCAGGTCAATTACTGTCTCTCGAATTGCCGTGCTTGGTAACATTAAACAAGAAACCAGCGACTTGATAGCTCGAAAATTGTACATAGACAAAGTCATAAGACCAGGCCAGGACTTCAAAGCAAAGCCAATGGCCTTTGAATTTTGCTTCAGAATGCTTTCTTTCGCAAATAAAGAGTCGGTGAATGCGATGAAAAGCACTTCAAGTTCATAGCCAGATCTTAGGTATTTCCTTCGTTGGGGAGCGTCCAGGAGAAATAGAAATGCCCCAGTCAAACTTTCTGAGCCCTCGTAGGTACCCTCACCGAGTGCATCTGCCAAAGGCCGCAGACCACCAGAAGAGACGACTAGAGCGGGATCTCGAACCATGATCTCAGCAAGCGTCTCTATGCAGATTGACTTGAGTCGATCTTCTGCATGCTCCGCAACGGACGAAATTGTCCTCACAACAGCTCTCGATATTTCTTTCACACCGTCTTTCACATCTAAAAAGGCTCTGATAAATTTTAAAGCTTGTTCCCGCTCAACATCGGCCTTTCTTTCTTTGATCAGTGATCTAGAAACCTGTTAGTAAAGACCGTCCGAGTCGTGTTAACAAAAACTTACAAGACAACCAGATGATCAGTATTTAAGGATTTTATTTTGTGCAGAGAGGTTATATCAGATATAGCATATCTTGTCATGCGATATCCAGCAGCCACAACTTCTCTGCTCTCACTCAGAAGCATTACTTGCATCCTCAAGCCAAACACTGACCAGACCAAGTCATGTTTCAGCGTTGGATGGCGTTTGAACAATTCTACCAGATTATTGGCGTGTCCAACGTAGTAGTCAGGCGTGAGTCCTTCAACCTCCAAAGCTTGCAGAATCTCTGCCAAAGCGTATGTAGGTGATTCTGTAGGTTCGTCATATTCTGACCCGAAACTCCTAGTCACACTTGGAGGAGAGCGTAATCCATTCGTACTTTGAAAAGTTACATCCATCCGAGTCCTGGTTGGTGTTGTAGGGGGCTTCGGCCGCTGTAACTCTGTTATTTCAATCCGCAGGTCTTTGATCCTCTGGTTGGAGGAATTGAGCTCCGCTTCAACTCTTTGTCTTTGCTCCTTGGTTTGTTTTGCCTTCTTGGTATTCAGTGCTTCCAGCATATTCTCGCTACCCTCCTTGATCTTCATTTCCCTATTCAGAGCTTCGCGCAGGAAGGTCAAGGCCTGTCCAGATCCCAACCCATCTTCCTCATTCATTCTTTCGAGATTGGCATTTGACATATTTACGTCCTGTCCAGAGGACTGTTTTGGAGGTGCCATCTGGCTTCGCATATTCGAACTGAAGCTCCCTGGCGCAACTGAGGGCGCAAGTGATGAACCTCGAGGACCGAAGGATAACGCAGAATTGCCCAGGACGCGAGGTCCATTGGCCCCAGCAGAAGGTTGCAATCCATCTCGACTGGATTCAAGGCTGGTCTTCGAGGGGTATGACGCCTGGGTATACAGTGACTTCTGAGTTGGCGTCGCGGACGTACTCAGAATGTTTGGTGGTCCAACCATCTGGCCATCGACGGGGGGAAGGTCAACGGGCGATGACTGGGGGTCGCATGTGTATTGTAAATACTGGAAGGATGTCGAATCATCCAACCTGACTCTAGAGCGGTCCGGGGCGCATTCGAGGTCAGATTTATTGGAGGGGTTCGCGATGGGGATACGGTCGTAGAATAGCGGGCGGTTGATATGCAGCTAAGGTACGGCTGGTATTGGTAAAGTTGGCGCTGATATAGTGATTCTTCGGGTTAGCGTGATTCTTTAGTAAATAACGCCGGTATACCGCCCTTTAGTATGAACCCTACTAAATATTAATATACTATAATTATCAGAACTAGAAACTACTAAAGCTCTATAAATATTATACTAATTTACCTCTAAACTACTTCTTTTTAAAGCTCTTAATCTATAGAGTATATATTTAGTCTATAGCTATACCTTCTAAATCTGCTTTCAAGATTAGTATAAAAGCTCTAAAAGTACGTAAATCGACTAAACTATATACTCGACTATCTTCTGCGCTAGTACAACTAGCTAAAAATAACCTTGAAAATCAATACTAAGAGTACTGCAACTAAGTCTACTAAGCTTACTATAGACTCAGTTATAGCTATAGTACTAGCTATAGTACTAGCTATAGTACTAGTACTAGCTATAGTAAGCTAATCGACGCCTCTATCTCTATCTGAATCGATTATACTCTCTTCTTCGCCTCTGCAGATTATTATATAAGTTATAGAGTTGGAAATTCGATACTACTTAGATAGCGAGCGTATTAGTAGTATAGTTAGTAGTATTTCAAATAAGCTAGGAGAGGAGGGATATACTTATTAATTAATTAAGGAGACTACTAGAGAGATAATAGATAATACTATTAATTTAAGAGGTATTTCTAGCCTAAGAAGAGATTATACTTACTAGTACGCTACGTATAGAGCTAATAGTAATCCGACTAAGGTAGATATTAGTAATTTAGCTAATTTCGACTATATTATTAAATAAGTTTCAAACTAGAGCGCTAAAAGTAAGAAGAAGATACTTAGACTCTAGATTTACTTTAGTATTATCTTAACTCCTTAAAGTATAATTCGACCTCTAATAGAAAGATCTAGTACTAGTAAAGCCTTTAATTATTACTATTCTAAAGCGTATATATAGAGATCTAAGAGAGGAGAGAGAGGAAGTACTAAAGCCTAAGAAACCTCGTATAGCGATAATATAGTTAATAGAGAAGGAGAAACTAAGCTATTAAGCTGAAAAAGAAACCTTTAAGAAGCTCTTAACTTTAATTCAAGTACTATAAGCTTATAAAGTTAGCTCTTATAGTTTAACTACTCGCTTTTACTAAGTAGATAATAATAAGTACTATTACTTTTCAGGAGCTAGTTTGACTTACTAGAGCTATAATATTAAAGAAGGAGTTATTATAATTAATAAGTCTTCTATACTTTATAGAAGAGACTTATTAAGAGAGTTTACTAAGTATCGAGAGATAGAAGAAGTAAAAGAGAGAATGTTGGATTTGTAACCAGTACCTTGGTCAGTTTTGCCTGCATTAGCATACACACCCTGTACCTTGTCAGTACAAGGTCTTAGTACCTGGTTCAGTACCCTGCGCATGTACCTTGTTATACCTGGCACCTACTTCGTACAGGCTCTAAATAACGTACATTCGGTGTCAGTGCACTCTCTAGAAGGTTCCCCCCCTGATAGGCATTCTGGCCAATAACTATATTATACTTCCCACGCCGCCCTACTATAGAAATTTATACTCAGGGAACCTTAATTCATCATAGAGGAGTTATTATACTTAGTGCTAACGCTAAAAACACTACGAAAGTAGTACACACGTGATAATCGATTGCGAATTAAGACCTTATATTCTTATACCGGCTTTACTTAAGCTAAAATTGCCCTTCAATTAAACCTTACGCTTCGACAAGTTAACTACGCTCTCTCTCATCGACTTACTCCTTAAAAACACACTCGAGGAAAAAGACCTTTCCTTAATACCCCGTAGCGGAAGTACCTTATCGAATAGGTTACTTCTTCAAGTGCAAATCGACGTGTTCGATAGACAGATATACCTTCGATCTTATAGTAAGACTATAGAGAGAAAGTAATTAGAGCCGCATTTCAAAAGGAAGGCTTTATATAGCGAATTGCTAAACAAAAGCCTCCTTTAACTACGTAGTACTAATAAGATCGACTTAATTAGGCCTAGGAGCACTTATTCTGGTCTGACGAGCAGTAGTCGAATGTACTTTAGAGTAACGAGACGTGAGTTAATCCTAGAAAGTATACGAAAGCATAAGTTACTCGAAAGAAAGGAGAAGAAGAGTTATATCATACGGATTATATCGAGGAAAGGCACTAAAGGAAGATCGGGTAGATATTTTAGGGCTCGATAAGTAGTAAATACAGGAGGTATCGAGGCCTCTTTTAGAAGAAGGACTAGGAAACGATTAATAAAAGCTCTTATTCTGGAATAATTATTCTAATAGTTTAAGAGGTTTTATAATAATACCCCGAACTTATATTTCAGTAAGATAACGCGAAAGGGCACTCCTCGAACTTCACAAAATCAGTCTTTGAAGCTCTCGGAATCACTCTTATCTTCTGGCCTGTAAACTCTCCTGATTTGAACCCAATCGAGACTCTATAGGACCTCATGATAGACTACCTTGAAGAGCGCTCTTCAGTAGTCCATAGGTCGTATAAACGCCTTCGAGAGGCTGTTCAAGAGGCCTGGGAATCAATAACATATGCTACGATTCAAGAGCTTATTCGAGGAATAGGTGACAGATGTATCGCAGTGATTCTAGCTGAAGGTGGCTATATAAAATACTAGGGATTATTATAAAAGCAGCATTGCCAAGTATCTAGTGTGCATTGACTTGAAAAGAACAATATTTAGGCCCTGTACGAAGCAAGTAAGGTAATCAAGAGGCTCCAGTAGCGCAGTTCGGAATACGCCGAGAACCCATCTCGAGCCTCACGGCCATCACCCCTCACAACACCTGCAAGACCAATAGCAAAGCTTCAAGCAGCGGCAGAGCGAGCGATCCCCTCCAAGATCTGGAAAAGGCCACTGAGTTACAAGCTCCGATTTGAAAGGTTAGAAATTTGCTTCTCTACTATCCACCGGGCGGCACAACCCGTTGGAGCTGTACTGAAACGATAAGAGCTCCCCCTCCCACTTACTTAAATGACAAGCTTCTCCATCGACTACCACCACTCAATTCCTTGTATTCCTAGAAGAACGTTATAGAGTTAGAATTGAAAGAGGTACTCCCTTACTCGGATACCTATCAGACCTGTTTCTAGACTTCCTATAACTCTCTTCTTCGATATCTTTATTCACAATGTCTGCTGTGATATCCTCCGCGCGATATGGCAAGGACAATGTCCGCGTCTACAAAGTCGAGAAGGACCCAAATACAGGCGTACAGACAGTCATAGAAATGACCGTCTGCGTACTATTGGAGGGGGCCATTGACACATCGTACGAGACAGCCCTCCCCAAAGACTTCCAACCAAACACTAACAGGAAACGCAGATACACCAAAGCCGACAACAGCGTAGTCGTCGCAACCGATTCGATCAAGAACACCATATACATCAAGGCCAAAGAACACCCCGTTACCCCCCCTGAGCTATTCGCCAGTGTCCTAGGTACTCATTTCATCGAAAAATACGCCCACATCACAACTGCCAACGTAAAAATCATAACGCACCGCTGGACACGGATGACAATCAATGGGAAACCACACCCACACTCCTTCTACCGGGACGGAAACGAGACGCGGAATGTCGAAGCTGTCGTCTCCAAGACCAACGGTATCCAAATTCGTAGCAGCATAGTCGGTCTCTTGGTGTTAAAAAGCACCGGGTCCGCCTTCCATGGTTTTGTACGAGATGAATATACCACTCTGCCAGAAGTCTGGGACAGAATCTTGAGCACGGATGTTGATGCTACGTGGACGTGGAAAACCTTCCCTGGGATGAGCGCCGTGAATGCTGCGGTACCAAAGTTCGATCGGGCGTGGGAGAATGCAAGGGCCATCACGATGAAGACTTTCGCCGAGGAGGATAGTCCATCAGTGCAAAATACCATGTATAAGATGTGTGAGAGCATCCTAGCTGCTGTTCCCGAGGTTGCAAATGTGGAGTACAAATTGCCTAATAAGCATTATTTTGAAGTTGGTACGTATCTTTATCGTCAATCTAGTGGTCGGAAGCAGTGAAACTGACGATGTACAGATATGTCCTGGCACAAGGGCCTCAAGAATACTGGCAAGGATGCTGAAGTCTACGCTCCTCAGTCCGGACCTAATGGACTTATACAGGTCACTGTTGCTCGTCCGTCTAAGGAGTCTAGATTATAGAAAGAGTATAAGACTGTTTCTGGTTCAGATGTACCGCGCATGTGAGGAGTCCCTAGCTCACTTGAATGTATCATGGACTTTGGGATTTGAAATAGGCGTTGGTTTGAGAGCGGTGCTCTTCCTGGCGCAGGATCGATCGTGTTCAAGTATCAAGTTCTGCTGCATTGTATACGGAGTTTGCAGATGCGATGGATTCAAACAGGTTCCTCAATCAACGTGACTGGGCCTTTTGAGAAATATGTGATAACCAGCAATGCTTTTTCTCATTCAATGTTATTCAAGCATAAATTCATTACTGAAATCGATCAGTTGGGCAAGCTACTTATTATATTGAGGGCCAAAATATATTGGGGGCCAAAATACTACTTGATGGAGCACACTTTGAGAAGCATATGCATTAAAAAGAAGAAGCTGCCTACATATCATGCAAGCATGTGCGCATCATAGTCATCGCAGGTGACGGGCTTCTTTCGTAAGCTCTATGAGAACGCCTTGAGGGATCATACAACCTAAACCCATTCCATTCCCAATGCAACGAAAAGACCATCATCAACTAAGCTCGGATCGCCGCGCCGAGAGCACCACCTGTGAACTGGGTACCGCCCTGTTGTCTGGGAGCACGGTTTTCTCCTCCTCCCCCTCCTCGTCCGCCACCTCCTCTGCCACCTCCTCTTCCACCACGTCCTCCGCGTCCACCTCGGCCTCCTTGTCTCTCGAAGGCATTGGCTGTACCTTGAGTTCTCGTCTCCAGAGTTCGCTCGTTGCTCTCAATCAAACCGCTAGCCTTGTCACTCAGAGTAAGTGCCAAACTCTGTAGTCTGCTCAACTCAACACCCTTTCTGAAAATAATGGAAGCATTAACTTGGTCCAGAGCAGCAGCGAGCTCTTCATGACTGATCATCTTGCTAACAATAGCGGCAACCTTACGGTCAGAGAGCTCGAACATCGACGAGAGTGTGCCGACGGCGAGGGTGTCATAGTATGGGGCGTATGTGAAGAGGTAGGTTCTGAGACCCTCCTCTTGGATTTGCGCAGAGAGCATCTCTTTGATAGAGTCTGGCTTGGCCATGAGTTCCCAGATCTTGATAGAGTGGATGAACTCGGTAGCCTTTTCCCACTCTCCAGCGGCCAAAGCTTTCGAGGCTTGCATGACATGGTCTCTGGTGTTCTCGGGTGGGCCGGTGAAGATTTGTCGCTCATGGTACTCAAGCATGCGGCGGTAGGTCTTGCTGATGACTCGCTTCTTGATGTCGGGTGACGAGCCAGTTTGTGCAAGGAGAGGAATTTCGAGAAGCATACTGCAGGTGAGGTAGACGCATTCGAGGAGTTCGAGGTTGATGTGCATATGGAATGGAAGCTGGCGTTGTCGCTCGAGACGTTCCTGTTCTGGAGATACTTGGTTGTATTTTTGAATCATGACACCCTGGGCAAGTAACTCCTTTTGTCGCCCACTACCACAGATCTCCTGGAGAGTAGTTTGGGCTTCGTACACAAGACCAGCTCTAAAGGCACAGAGACCGACTTGAACAAGCGTCCGGTTGAAGAGAATTTGGCTGTGAACGTCGAAAGCGTTGATGGTTTCTTGCAAATGAGACATCAGCATCATATCGCGAGACTTGTAGTAATTGTCGTGAAGGGCAAGGAAGTAGATCTGGCACAGCATAGCTCTAGCACGGATGATGCCTTCGCTGTTGATGAAAAGGTAATTGCACAGAACATTGACCAGAGCTGCAGCATCTGCAAACTCAGTTCGTGGGGTAATGGCGGATTCAAGGTTCTCGGGGATGGCCTTCCAGCAGTTTTCTTCGAGGATCTTGACTACGGCAGATGGCTAGAAGGAATTAGTGATTAAATGGGAGAAAAATACCGGTTCAAGACTTGCCTTAAAGTAAACGTGCTCAAGTCTTCTCATGATAATGCGGTTGACACTATCCTGAGAGACCTGTAACTTTTCGTCCTGGCGGAGATTCTCCGTGTACAACAGAACTCGGGTGATGTTGTTGTAGAGGGCACCTTCGTCAGAAAGTCGGTCGATATATTCAGCAGTGTGAGGATCGATGTGTTGAAGAGATCTGGTGAGCTCATCGTCAAGTCGCTCAACATAGGACACAATGCTGCCAGGGATCTTGAATGTTTCGCCAGCTGCAATGGTTGGTTGCTTGTCATCGTCCTCCCATTCTTCGGCTGTCTCAACGACGACCAGCTCCCTATTTGACTCCAATACCTCCAGGAGGTTACCAAACTCTTGCTCGGCCGCCTTCCATTGATCTTGTGTCATAAAAGTTTGAACGCCTGTTGTCAAGTCGAATCTGGTGGAAATAAGAGTCAAGAGAACGCGGACTTTCTGATATGGAGTCGTGGCAACCTCGTAAAGCTTCTCCATAATCTTGATCTGCTCGGTACGATCGGTGTTCTTCTTTCCTCGAGACTCCATAATTGTGCGTAGGTGCTTGAGGATGCTCTCCGGTGTGAATTGTAGTGTCCGTCCACCTCTCAAAACGGTCGAGAAACCCTCATTATCATCCTCAAAGGTAGCCTGGGGCACGCCCGAGATCGCCTTCGGCTTCTTAGGCTTTGGGGCTGGCTCCTCTTCCTCGTCAGATTCCATAAATGCCTCCTTATCGGCTCTGTACGCATCAATATCCTTCTGGTAATCCTTGTTGTTCTTCTTGATACGTTGTTTGACAGCATTCAGGCCACGGGCGTTGGTCGCATTCATCTTCTTTGTGCTGACTTTTTGCTTCGCGATCGTCTCGTTCATGAAATCCTCCAGCTCTGCGACAGCTTTAACATACAGCTTAGGCGTGTTGCCGGTCGCAACCAACTTCACCACTTGTCTGTTGAGTTTGTCGAATTCTGATCGAGATGTCAGCCCGGATCTCCAAAGTCTGCTGCATTAAACCCACCAGCAGAAATGACATGCCAATCGTTGATCTTCTCTCCATTTTCGATGGCCTTGATGGTACCCTCCAGCTCCTCGAAACGCTTGTCTTTCGCACTCTTTGCTACTCGAGTCACGTCTTTATCGCTGTCGCTGTCACTCTCAGAATCTGCGTCTCGCAAGAACTTGCTGACACCACCCTTCTTTCCGCCTTCTTCGTCGCTGCTAGAGGAATCATCCTCAGCTTCGTCGGAATCGTCATCGGAGTCTTCTGCATCGGAGGCTTCCTCTGCCTCCTCCTTGTCGGAATAAAGCTCCTCCTCTTCGTCGGAGCTACTCTCGCTCGAACTGTCGCCGTGGAAGAATCGGGACGCCATTGTGGTCGAGTTTGTGTAGAAGGGTGGGGTGACGACGTCGCGAGGGTCTCGATGGATTTTATGCCCAGGTCGTTTACGCACGACGATGGTGGAGGGGTGAAATTTTAAGCGAGAGTTCGGTCGAGCCCTAAAAAGTTCGCGGCAAAAGATGAGATTGATAAACAAATTCAAATTAAGTCAAGTTTTATGTTAGTACTTGAAGTTTTGGGTTGTATTCTATGTTCTACGCCTCAATCGCGTGAGTCAGTACTGTTATACAGGGCGGGTGGAGTTCTGAGTCTAAGAGCTCCAGCCATGCTCAACCACCATATCCAGCGCAGAAAACTGGTAACAGGTAAGAAGTGAAGTGTTAAAGTGGAAGTTTGCCATATTGATTGAAACTGAACTATCAGATTCATCGAAAATTTAATGGGAGGCATCAGGTGTATGTTTTCATCTTCAAACCTGGTAGAAAGGTTTGAGTCTTCTTATTCTCAAGCATCCCATAGCCGGGAACATGCAAGCCAGATCAAGAACGTCGATAGTAAACATGCCATGCAGTTACCTGTACCTTCTACAGATGACGGATCGATATCCGTTCCGTTGGGTATCCCATGCATGTAAGAATGCCATAAGTCCTTTACGTGAACGCCAAAGTAGATACGTGACTTTCAAAGTCCCTATATATCAGACAAATACTCCAACTCCAATGCCAAAATGACATGAAATCCCTGGCTCGCTTTAAATGCTTCATGGAACTTCGCTATATTTCCAACAGATCTCCGATAGTAGATTCCATAGAAGTGTACTTCTCAGTCCTTCTTGAGCCAATCTGGATGCTCTGTTACCTTCCAAGTTTTGATTCCTTTAGGATTTTCCGTATGACTCTTTTTTGCTTGGTCCATAACCTTGATACTTTCATCAGCAGTCATCAAGCGGCGAAAATCCTGTACTTCTTGATTCGCAGTATTGGCCGACTGGGAGAATTCGCGAAATAGAGTATCAGCTGCCTTTGATTAGCGGAGGTTACTTCAGAGTGCTAACTGAGGCCTGCTATTCAGATTTAGAAGTGGAAAGTGCTAAACATACGAGAAGGTTGTTTTGTGGTCAATGGAGCGATCAGCCTTGGTACAGTAGTTCTGAGTCCTCGAAGCTTGAGCATTGTCAGTTGAGAAGACCGGATGTAGTGGTTCGAAATGTAAATCAATCCTCACTTGAATGTGCATATCCTTCAGTGTCTTCATAGCTTCTTCAAGGCGTTCTTCGTCCCAAATCTCCTCTTCAGGAGAAGAAACTTGTAGTGCTTGTCCATTCTGGTTGGTGATTGACTCTGCTGGGGCTTGCAAAGTCGAAGGTTGACTTGACTCCATCTTTACGCCCAACTTAGCTTGTAAGCTGCTAGATTATAGATCGCCGTTTGTACTATTGAAAGTCAGGATTCCAAAGTTGATATTTGACGCCAACCGAGAGCAGGGCAGTGCATAAAGGAACGCGAGGACGAGTTTGATATCTCCAGGATCATTAGAAATGGTGGGGTTTGAGTGAGACCGAAGACTGTGTGATAACTGAAATGGCGTACGGACATGCAGGGTACCTGGTAGTTCCCCTGTATTCAACACCTACCTAGCTACGCTAAAATCCTTAGTCAAATCCCAATATAAATCTCCAGCTGTGAGGCTCTTTGTCCTGCCATGCATGCCCATGCCCTGAATGTCAAAAGGTTTGCCAGCAATACCTGTACGATAATGCTGCTAGACCTTTGTATACAGGCAAGCATATAATCAATCTAGTGTAGTGCACCACGACCACATTTTTGTTTTCTTCATAGGTCCTATAAGTCCTTCGCTCCCGATTACCAACACTACTACAATTTATTGTCGCAGCCGCCAAAACTCGTGATATCAGGTGGGTTTTCTTCTTCTTCTGGTCTCATCGAATTATCGAAGAAACACCCGAATCTCCTCAGGATCAGGGACGTATTCGAGAATCAGGTATCAATTTTTATTATTGGGCGAGGCTATTCGAAGGTGAATTCGAGCGTAAATATTCTCTTCCCACAAATCAAATATTGTTCTAAACCAGACCCCAAACTTCCACCCCTCGTCTTCTCTCAACATTGCCCCATCTTGCTAATACCATGGCGCAATTCACAGAAGATCCATTCATCGACGACGATAATTCGAGCAAGAAAAGACACTCAATGGATTCCGACTCTGCGTTTACAGCGACCCCTTTGGTTGCTCTCTCGAAGGCGCCTACTAGCAATTTCGAAGAATCACCAGCAAAGACAAATTCTACATTCATTCAGGTTGGCTTATCTCCTGTCTAACAACTTTTCCTTCCCTTCTATTTCCATCAATCATTGTGACTTCTAGAACAGCATACTGAGATGCCAAACAGAACCAAATCTCCATTCAACGAAGTCCGTCGACCGTCAAAGACCATGCGTCTGCCCTCTCCCGGTGGGTTATTAATGAGCGGAAACGTTGTTTCTTGGAGCCTCCTCCCCTACCAGATTGTCGCTTTGAGCCTAGAGAGTACTACTGACTATGACTTTTAGAAGTCTTTCCGCCAAATCAAACAGCAGCTATGAAGTTTCGCAGCCCGCCATCGCTACCGTGCTGAGCGCGTACCCTGAGATCGACCAAAGTGAAGCTTACCAGGAGGCCCGGGGACGTGATTCTCGTGAGGGTGGTGACTCTGATGCCAGCATCATGACCAACAGAAAGTGCAATCTCTCACACTCTTCTTCTGAGCGATCAATCAAATCAAACAAATCTGTCCGTTCTATGCAAGCTATTGGAACTCACTCCTTTGGCAGTCTCCGGGTCCATTCGCCTTCACCAACCCGTGCTCTAAATATCGAGGGACTCGAATTTCTCAAAACAGGCGATGTTGTGGTAGTCAGAGACATTCCAATTGGTGTAGTCTTTGGCTATGACACCATGAGCTTTACGATCAAGCAGGAAGGCGTCTTTGAAGGTGTTAAGAATCTCAACCCTGGTGCTCATTTCGTGTGGGCCGGAACATCTGATGGATCACTTCGGACTGGTTTCTGGCTTATGTCTTCCAAGCTTACGTCTGATGAGTATGGCGAGATCATTGTCAAGAGATGGGACAAATATAACGAAGTTCTGGTCGAGTAAGCTAGCCTTTGTTTCCGATGTCTTCAGTGTGGCGTATTGTTCGAAACTGACTACGTATAGCGAGGTCAGTGTTGCTGAGATTCGGATCCAAGAGAAGTGTCTTCCTGAGATTGCCGACAAGCTCCAAGCCTACACGGTTAAGCATGATGGCATCAACGATCCGGCTATCTGGACCCGATTGACTTCCTGCATGAAGGCTGCATTTCTGAATAAGGTTACTGGTCAAAAGGAGTGGAACCATTGGCAAGTATCTTCTAATCACGACTACAAGAACACCAACGGTATTGCTGGAGCCAATGCTCGAGATTTCGGTAAAGATGAGGTTCTCGACTTCGTCTTCCCTAAGCATGGCCGTACCTTCTCTGCCAGTTCGCATGGACGAGATCGGACCGAACAAGCTATGGATACCAGTGCTCATATTGCGGGTGTCATCACAGGCTCTTGCACCCACGAGGATACAGACGAGATTATCGGAGAGCTACAGTTCTGCTTTCTTACCGGCATGATGCTTGGCAACATTGCGTGCATGGAACAATGGGCTCATGTCGTAAAGGTCATGTTCCGTGCTTTCAAGATTGTGATGGATCTTCCGTCCCTCTTCAGAAAGTTTATTCAGGCTGTCCATGCTCAATTTCTCTACGATGGTATCGGAATCGAGGGAAGTATTTTTGACGCCGATTCAAGCCTTGAGCATGACTTGAAGAACATTCTGATAGTCTTTAAATCTCGACTTGATGAGCAATTGCTTCAGGCACAAACTCGTCTTACTCCAGAGCAGAAGTCCGTCGGTGATGCTTTTGCTGAATTCGAGTCATTCCTCTGGAAATGGCGTGGTGGTTGGGATCTCCGGGGCAATTACGTCAAATCGGGCCAAATCCAGCTTGAAGATGGAGAATTCGTTCATGCCGAGATGCGAGACTTCGAGGCTGAGGACGAGCGAGGCGGTACGTTATACCTCCCCTTCGACTAATTCGAGCTCCAAATTCTGTAATATGTCTTCTTTCCCAATCCTGTAGATGGTGATGATAAGCTGATCCCACCCTCCTCACCAACAGAGTTCGCACCGGCGGTTGTGCAACTAGACGATGACGGCCGAGAGATTGGGCTCGTGAGCTTCTAGATCTGCGATTCTAATCCGATTGGGTGCTCTTAGGAAAAGAGAAGCGTCGAAATCGCCAGAACAAGTCTCGCTCTTCAGCAGCAGCCAGCTGGTCATTCTAATTCGACTTTGTTCATATGTCAGCCTTCGAATGTCATGCAATACACCTACGACTTCTCTTTTCTTACGACTAACGGTACTTAATGGTTCACGCAGCTTACGACTTTCATGAGGCAGGATAGTGTAACTGGGACGGGTTTCATTGGGTGGGTGTTCGGATGATACGCATTTCCATAGGCGTTATTAAGGCTCTGTTTAATCCTCCTTTCAATGGATATGAACAAGGGAGATGGCGTTGAATGGATGTTAGAGGCTAGCCATATCAGTGTCCAGCAAGGAGACCAAGCTCCGAGACCATGGAAAATCAATGAAGTCAATTCCTATTACAATATTGGGATGCTCATGTAATCTCGGGACACTCAAGCAGTCTCAGTGAAGTCATGTTGTACTTTCGTGATTTTGGCAATATTTGAAGTACTTGCCCAGGAAGGCCTTAAGATCTTGAAGCAAGGTAGTGCATTGGCCTTTAAAACGAGGTATGGGTTCACTGGAAATAAAATTTTGGGCTGAATTGCTAACAGAAACGATACCTCGGGTCGAATGAGATAAGATGGGCTTCTGATGGTCATTTGGCGCTACCTCGCAATTCTAGAAGTAGCTTTTTTTATGTCACTTATTTTCAAAACGAAGACGCTGTACAGGATCATGGAGTTTCTACTGTTGCACTAAGTGACTTATGTGACACATGAGAGCAAATTGAAGGCCAGGCAAAAAAATGCCGTCCCTCGCGTTGGTGTCAATCCCACAGCGAAAACCAAGCCCTTGTACCATCCAACACATACAAGAGTATGCTCAGAGACGACGACCACGGCGACCACCCTTGCGACGAGTAGAATCGGAAGGGGTTGGGGTAACATCCTCGATCCTGCCAATCTTCATGCCGGAACGAGCGAGAGCACGGAGAGCGGACTGAGCACCCGGGCCTGGGGTTTTGGTACCATTACCTGTATAGGATATGAGTATACATGCATAGCAGCTGGAAAGTGATAGCCTTACCTCCAGTGGCACGGATCTTGATGTGAAGAGCGTTAATGCCCAACTCCTTGCAACGGACAGCAACATCTTGAGCAGCCAACATTGCGGCGTATGGGGAGGACTCGTCACGATCGGCCTTAACCTTCATTCCACCGGTGACACGAGTGATGGTTTCGCGGCCACTGGAATCACCCAGAAAGTCAGCCTATGAACCATCCCACAATCACGAGCATTCGCATATATGTGTATTCTCCACCAAAATTCCTCAGAGATCAGTTCTGGAGTTCACGACGTACCTGAGATCAGTAACGTGCACGAACGTGTCGTTGAAAGAGGCAAAGATACGGGCAACGCCGAAGACGAGCTCACCTGGATAGAGAAGTTAGCAGGAGCTTTGTGAAAATGAGGTGTTTGCGCGGGGTCTGCTTCGAGCGACGCTCTTCAGAAATTGAATCGCACGTACCATCTCTGACTTGGGGGCCGAGGGAGATGTTCTCCTGGGCGGGTCTTGCTGCTTTCTTTGGGGCCATTTTGGTTGATGTGAGATTGAGTTGT
This sequence comes from Rhynchosporium graminicola, assembly GCA_900074885.1. Classification (NCBI taxonomy): domain Eukaryota; kingdom Fungi; phylum Ascomycota; class Leotiomycetes; order Helotiales; family Ploettnerulaceae; genus Rhynchosporium; species Rhynchosporium graminicola. The sequence goes on from FJUW01000037.1 coordinate 54,926, forward strand.
GGTTGTCGTATTCGCCCAAGTCAAAAAGTTCGCGATCAGTTTGCAGCAGTGTGCGGTAAGCGAGACAAGCGCTACTACCACTCCACACTAGCGTCAATTGTTAGCGCGGCTGAACTTTTCTCTACCTCTTGTTCAAGCTCTCATTTACTTCGTCTCTATCCATCTTCAATTATTCAACAACACCTTTAGGCAACGCAACTTGTCTTGATAGCTTGTGAAACTGATCACTGTATCATGTGAACGCTGTCTGCAGAGAGGACATTGGACACAATGGCCGCGCGATACTCAGCAAACATGGCCGGCACTACCGCTTTGGGCAAGATAGTCGCGGACCATTTCACCGTTGGCATTATTGGCTTGGGGGACATGGGCAAGATGTATGCCCGGAGGCTCAGCGCTGCAGGATGGAGGTAAATTTCCTTTCGATCCTCCATCGTTGAGCCAGAAATTATTCATGGTAAGCTCCCTTCTTTCGTTCTATTCCTTCACTTTCATGATGACAAGAGTGCATTTGGCTCGAGTATTGTCTTCATCTGGCTTGACTACCATTCTGGTACCAAGTTGGCGGCTGACTGTCACTGATGAAAAACCCCAGCTACCTTAATTTTATTTGTCTGAAATTTTTTCTCTCACAGCCACATTCGAATCTCTTGGGATACACAAAAGCTAATGGAATGCCATTCAGGCTCGCGACTTGCACCCAAAACGGAGACTGATAAGGGATAGGGTGAATGCCTGTGATAGGGAGGAGAAGTACGAAGGACTTCGTGAGGAATTTGCAAACCAAGTAATACCTTCGCAGATATGTAGCGCCTTTCTCAACAAGTGCTGAGAAGTCCATAGAAACAAATCAAGATATTTCCCAATGGCCATCTCGTCTCAAGAGCAAGTGACTATATCATCTACAATGTTGAAGCTGCTTCGATTGATAAAGTTGTTGAACAATACGGACCATGTATGCACTGTTGATACCCAACAGTACCTAGTACTAATTCCCTACAGCTACGAAGCAAGGTGCAATTGTCGGGGGTCAAACGTCATGCAAAGCTCCTGAGATTGCTGCGTTCGAAAAGCATCTCCCTACAGACGTGGATATTGTTTCCTGCCACTCCCTTCATGGTCCAAATGTTGACCCCAGAGGCCAGCCACTCGTCAGAAAACCCAGATACTCTCCTTCGCTCCGATCTAACTCTTCCACAGGTTTTAATCAAACATCGTGCTTCTCAAGCAAGCTTCGATAAAGTCGAGCATGTTCTCTCCTGCCTCGGATCCAAACATGTCTACTTATCAGCCAGCAAACACGACCGCATCACCGCCGACACCCAAGCCGTAACCCACGCGGCATTCCTCAGCATGGGCAAAGCCTGGCACGCGAACGAGCAATTTCCCTGGGAGATAGCCCGCTACGTCGGCGGCATCGAGAACGTTAAGATCAACTTGACTCTCCGCATCTACTCTCAAAAATGGCACGTCTACGCCGGCCTAGCCATCCTAAATCCCTACGCCAAAGAGCAGATCAAGCAATACGCACAATCAGTCACTGATCTCTACAAATTGATGCTTGGAGGACATCGTGAGGAGCTAGAAGAGAGAATCACCAAAGCTGGAGCTAAAGTCTTCCCAACGCAAAGCTGGGATGAAGAACTCCTCCTCAAAGATGAAGTGCTTGATCGCTTCTCTCTAGGCAAGAAACCAGAGACCCCCCTTCCAAACAACCATCTCAGCCTCCTGGCCATGGTAGATTGTTGGTCTCAAATGGGCATTGTTCCTTACGAGCACATGATCTGCTCAACTCCTCTCTTCCGTCTCTGGCTTGGTGTCACAGAGTACCTATTCCGCAAACCAGCTCTGCTCAACGATGTTATACGTGTTGCGATTGAGGATAACACGTTCCGATCTGACGATTTGGAGTTTACGTTTGCGGCAAGAGGTTGGAGTGAGTGCGTTGCTTTTGGAGATTTTGAGGGCTATAGAGATCGGTTCCAGAGTACGCAAAAGTTCTTTGAGCCTAGGTTTGCCGATGCTACAAAAGTCGGAAATGAAATGATCAAGACTATTCTGGAGAATACCAGGAAGCATGGAGGATAGGGTGGCTCACGTTGTTGTTTGCTTGTAGTAGTTTGTCGACTCCTCTTGGGTCTGCAATAACATTGCTACTTTGAAGCAGACCTTCTCGATTTCGCATGGACTTTGCCGCTTTCGACAAGCAAGTTTGTCGTACCCGTAGATTTCAAGTCGTAACACTGCAGGAACAAATTTTCAAGCTGCAAGGGGCGTTTCTCTGAATCCAAGGTCGCTGTCTTCGGATTAAATCGTGTGCCGGATCGAACATCAAGCCCAGAATTCTCCTGATACCTACCTGCAGCTAGCCGCTCCCAGATCTAACATTACGTCACTCGAAAAACGTATCATTCTTGTTTGTAATTCTCTGTATTGCCAGGTAGAAGCTTGATTATTTTCTCAAAATCCTACAGCCAGCACAAAAGGCAGAGCCCATCCATTGCAAATGCAGTAGAAACCATTCTCCAAATCCCAGACCCCACAAACTTCCCATCCTTTAACGGTAAGACTTTTGGTATCTGGCTCTGGCTCCGGGACCTGTGACACATGTTAGAAATGTCGCACCCTGTTCCGGAATCGTGAAACCCACCTCCAAACTTCTTTGGCTCGCAACGTCTGTTATCCGCGACCAACAACGTACGATCGTATGCGACAAGGGCTTGCTTCAGGGTGTTCTTGGAGTGCTCATCGACGAACTTCTGGTAGTATGCAACGATGGACTTGCTGATGGCTTGGCGGATGGCGTAGACCTGGGACGTGTGTCCACCACCGGTAACGCGAACTCGAATGTCTACGTGAGAGAACTTCTCAAGGCCAACGATGAGGAGGGGCTCGTAGACCTTGAATCGCAAGATCTCTGGTTGAACGAGGCTGAGGGGTCTGCCATTAACCTTGACGAGTCCTTTTCCTGCCTATTTCCAACATGTTGTCAGTATTGTTCTGAATGCGCGCGTAATTATCGTAGTCGTATCTGTTCGTTCGTACCTTGCAGTGGGCGACGGCCGTAGCTGTTGAGCATTTTGTCAGCACTTCCCTCTATCCCATTTTCGTATATGGAGCCTACCTGTCTTCTTCTTGCCGAAGCATTGAACGCTCTGAGAGGTGGCCATGATTGCGTGTTTGTCGAAAGGAAATGTCGTGAGTCGTCGTCGTGAGATCAAATGTCCTTCGCTAATTTTGCAAATTCCGTGTGTGTTGGACGCTAAGGCTAAGCGGCCGTCACCCACGGATTAAGGTATTGCCGCCCCGTTTATCGACTTCCGCATACCTGCTTATCAGCATCTCAGAACTCCATGCTTCAGCAACCATTTCACTGATGTCCCGCAAAGGTGTAGGTCTTGCGGCCTTTGATCGTTCCCGAATAACGTCTGCTCAATATGCCTCTCATGGAAACAACTTACGGAGTTCTCACTCGACCTCTCTGGCCACGCAACTCTCCGTATTCCGATCCCTCCTACAGCAGTTCGCTCAGACTCATGCAAAGGACATCCGTTCAAATCCCAGTTTTCGTGCCGAGTTTGCGCGCATGTGTGCTGCAATCGGAGTAGACCCTTTGGCAAACAGTAGCGGAGCTGGGGGTAAGGAGGGAGGAGGAAGTTTTTGGTCACAATTACTCGGAGGAAGTGTAAATGACTTCTACTTTGAGTTGGCTGTGAGAGTTGTTGAGGTCTGCGGAGCAACAAGAGAGGAAAATGGCGGGCTTATTGGAGTCAAGGAGGTAAGGGATCGCATCATGAAGACGAGAGTTGAGGGAAGTGCAGAGATTACAGAGTAAGTGGTTTTGAAGCTGTCAAATGTGTTGATCTGACTGTTTTCAGGGATGATGTTCTTCGCGCCGTTGACACTCTGAAACCTCTTGGATCTTCATATTCTACTCTTAGATTTGGTCATAAAACTTACATTCGTTCGGTACCTAAGGAGCTTAACACGGACCAAAGTGCTGTCCTGGAAGCAGCACAATTACTTGGATATGTTAGCGTATCGATGCTGATGGTAAATCTTCGTTGGCCAAGAGCAAGATCAAAAACTGCCATTGATGATTTGGTCTCCGAGGGTATGCTTTGGGTGGATCAGCAATGTGAGGAATGGGAATATTGGAGTCCTGGATTCATGCTAGAGGCGGATGGTTGAAGCTGTGTCAGCTGAATATGGTCACATTACTCAGTGAGCCAAGTTTCACACTATCGTATCACTTTGAAATGACACTCGTGCCGGGTAGTTGGAGTCACATTTGACTGAAATAGCTTGAGCTGAAGAGGAGAACCACGGGCGGACGTATCAGGCTACAGAAGCTTCGTCGCCTTGGCTAATCATTGTCGAAGTAAGAGAATGCTTGAGGCACGCACATCCACCTTAGATGTTCGCACCTTCTGCTATGCATTTATGGAGAAATGTATCGAATTGGTTACTTCCGACGTCGCCAGTAGCTACAACTGTAGAAATTTCCAATTTGTAATCCGGCAGAACCTTCAAAGTTCAACAAGTTATCGGCCATGATCCACGCATTCACCACACTGCCAACAGAATTGCCACAAGGAGAAGAAACCGTCCGAAGCCTGTATCAGGCCGAGAGTGACCTCCATGGCGGCGCTTAATCCAGTTGATGATCGCATATATTATCATTACAACCGACGTCATCAACCAGTCCCCCTTCCCAATAATCTTTCATAAGGAAGACAAGGAGCATGGAAGCCGTTCCACCTTTACCATTTGATTTCAAAAGGAATCGCCCGCCAGACATATCACGCTACCAACGTCCCATCAGAGGGTAAAGCCTGTGGACTCGTTCCTGCCCACGTGTCCAATCATAGTATGTTCCCCCTTTTTCAAACTTTTCTCAAAGGAGCCACGATTGATATACATTGTTTAGACAATGCGGCGGCGCCCGGGTTCGTAAACAAGGTCTCCGGTATCTGACTTAAACCGTATTTGGCTTGGTTTGAAGATCGTTACGTTATCAAAGTCATATCGGATCTGTGGTTGTTAGCTCGGTCGCAGGCTCGACCATGTACACATTGGTCAATTTTCATAGGCATTACATGTTTTGTTATCAGCCTGGAACCCTGTTCAAAGTTTCCGCGCCCTCAGTCGCGTTCAATTGCTCGTCCGCTAGACTGTTGGTGTCTTCCAGGCTCATGTGCCGCAATACGCACTAAACTCCTCTTTAGTTGGAACCACGAGTATATCCCTCCCTTGCCAAAAGATATTATTTGCAAGGCAATAACGTGGGCAGTGCCAGGGCTCAATTTTCAATTCCCAAGATCTCAAGTACTTTGAGACATAATGGTGTGGCCAGCGTGCGCGCGCTTTTACACAGACATTGGAAGGCTATCTTACGTCGAGGAAACCAAAACGGTAAGCTGTAGGCGAACTCTATGTGACTTGAAACTTTGCCAATGTGAACATGAACAAGATCCTAAGATCTAGTATGGAGATATAGATGAACTGAACCCGGCAAGCAAGGACTGGCAAGGAATATAAATGATAAAAGTTCGTCCATCTCTCAAGATGAATTCTGAAGGTCTATCAAACGTCCTGGTGGGGTAGAAGTGAGAGTTTTTACTCTCAACCCACTTGATTTGTACGTTGGTTATAAGTAGCGAATTTTCATAATTCAATAGGCGGAAAAGGAAACCTAAACTTGAGAGATGAGAGAGTGATTACATAAGCCACAATAGTGTCACCAGATCTAGATCGTCAAGACATCAACTGTCACCAAAGCACTCAAATAACTCCTGAAATAATGGTCAAGGGACGGATTCTTGTTATAGCTGGTTCAGATAGCTCCGGGGGAGCGTGAGTGTTCAAACCCCACAAATAGAGTATATCCACCAACACTGACGATGTGGCGTGTATAGAGGTCTTGAAGCAGATCAAAAAGTTATCGCAGCTCACGGCTGCTATGCCATGACTGCTACTACGGCTCTTACTGCTCAAAACACGCTTGGGGTTGTCGGTATACATTACACTCCTCCAACCTTTGTTCGGAAATTAATTGATGCATGCATCACTGATGTTGGCGTCGATGTCGTGAAAACTGGTATGGAACCTATGCTTTGGGATTGTTGTATGAAACGTTGAAGACTTTTCTGATACGGAAAGGTATGCTCGCTTCGGCGGAGACGATCAAAGTTGTTGCCGAAGCTCTTCGAGACCATCATGTGGTAACTACCATTATTGATCCCGTACGCAACCTTTGAAGCGCAACCCTTCCGAGGAGTAAACCTGACCAGGACAGGTCATGGTATCAACAAGTGGTCATCAATTGTTACCAGCTCAAGCCGTGAAAGATCTTCGAGAAAATCTTCTGCCGGTTGCAACAATTATCACTCCGAATGTCCCCGAGGCAATGCTGCTTCTATCGGACAGCGGAAGACCTGCCAACGAGCCCAAGAATGTTGAAGACTTGATAGATATTACCAAGCGTGTCCAATGTTTAGGTCCGAAATTTGTGCTTGTCAAAGGAGGTCATTTGCCTTTCAAGAAAGATGGTGCTGTTGCGGAAACCGATGCTGAGAAGGAACTCATGGTCGACATTCTGTATGGAGACGGAGTAGTGACCAAGATAGAAACGATGTATCGACCATCGAAGAACACGCACGGCACAGGGTGCTCTCTAGCATGTAAGTGTTCCCAGGATCCGGAGTGAGAGAAGAGTCTGATATCAGCAGCTGCCATTGCGTCCAATCTCGCAAATGGACTTCCTATGGTTCAGTCTGTGAAGCAAGCTTGTAGATATGTTGAAGCCGGCATCAAGACGGCGACAGATCTTGGCCAAGGAAATGGTCCTATCAATCATTTTCACTCGACTTACACTTTACCATTTCCACCGTAAGCCTTATGCTCTAGGTCAATCCGATTGACTAACGTGCAATATAGTGGTCGCTTCATCGAGTACGTTCTCGAAAGAGAAGATGTTCAATCCGCTTGGAAAGACCATACCCAGCATGCTTTTGTTTCCGGGCTTGCAGATGGCACTTTGCCAAGCGAATCCTTCAGGTACTACCTTATACAAGACTATCTATTTCTGGTTGGTTTCGGTACAACAATCTGAATATCTAACTTGATATCTAACATTCAAAGATACAATTCGCTCGAGCGAACTCCTTAGCGGCATATAAGGCCAAAAATATGGCTGATATCGTAGCAGTAAGTCTTTGGTTGCGCTGAAAATCTTCCTTGCTGACATGCTTCAGGCTGCCAAGATTGTTGGGCACATTCACCATGAAATGGGATTACACATAGCTTACTGCAAAGAGTTCGGAATAGAGATGGAAGAAATAGAAACAACGGAAGAAAGCCAGGGTAGGTATATCGCATGTCACCCCAAAAAATGGCTAACGATTCGCAGCATGCACAGCCTACACTAGATATGTCCTCGATATCGGACAATCACAAGACTGGTTTGCTCTCCAGATAGCTTTAGCACCATGCTTGATTGGCTACGGAGAGATTGCCAAACGTCTCCACGCCGACCCGAAGACCAAACGTGATGGAAACGTCTACTGGAAATGGATTGAAAATTATGTTACTGATGATTACGTGGAAGCTGTGACTGTTGGATCTGGTAAGTCTCGGAGAGGCAGATCGGGCTGGCTACGCTGACTGATTTTGAAGATTTGCTCGAAAGGAACGCGGTTCTGCAATCACCGCAGCGTATTGAGGATTTGATCAAGATCTTTATCCATGCAACCAAGGTTTGTTTCTTTCTCTCATTCATCGGTGATCGTGAATCTGACTTTCGTAGATGGAGACGGGTTTCTGGGAGATGGGATGCGGACAAAAGTAGCAGCAGAAGATCAATAAAAGAACCAACCGTTGGATTTCATTGTCTTTGGACCATCGGGTGGACGTAATTAGGTTTTACAAGCGACTTGAAATGATTACTTGCGATACATTGTCAATTCGCCCGAACAACGTTGAAGCTTAGCTACTGCATTCCCGGTAAACTATACATGCGATTCTGGACTTTACTCAGAGGATAAACTTCAAACTTGAAATCGCTTCACCAGATAACGGAGTGTCTCAAGTTGTTGCGTTCCGTGAAGTCCAGTCTTTGCCAGATATTCCATTCTTAGATTGAAATGTCTCCTCATCTCCTTGCATACGCTCATAGTTCGAATGTGAACGCGTCGTCATGACTCGTCATGTCACTCTTATTGCCTTTCATCCTTCTGGAGGGGCGAGGAGGTGGAACGTCCATCGCTTATCTAAGCTAGCCACACGGAGCTTAGCGTGGACTTTTTCCACGAAAAAAAAAGGAAGTAGCGTAAATCAAATCTTCCTTCCCCTTCGCTACCTAATCTATCTTCCAATTTTCTCATCATCAGCACCTCGCCTGCAAAACGTTCTCTCACCGACTTGAGAATCCATACACGCAGCATACAGTCGCGATCCTTGAACCACGACATCACACACGTTTCTACACCCTCTCAAGCAGCAACTCAGCCTTCTCGTTTCGCGGTCGCAATCTCACAGCCCTGCCGCACAGTCTACTCTCTTTAAGTAGCGCATCATGTCTTACGGAGGCGGCGGATATTCGTCAGGAGGAGGACGAGGAGGGTATGACCGAAATTCTTACAGCCGCGACAACTACTCCAATGGATACTCCAACAGGTATAAAAACCTCACGGGCTTGATTTGGTTGTGAAGTTCGGGCGATCCTGTACCCTTGCTTTGTGAAGCGACAAGGCTTCTGCTCACTTTTGAGCGCCGTCTTTCCCCTTCCATCGCGGGAGCAGGTAACCCGTTTCCTTTATTTGTTTCTCCTTCCAGAGTTCTGTGCTAACTTTTCATTTAGTGGAGGAGGTTATGGAGGGGGGGGTTACGGTGGAGGAAACTCCAACGGCTACCAAGGAGGAGGAGGGGGGGGATATTCTGGAGGGGGAGGCCAGGGAGGGGGCTATGGAGGAGGGGGACGTGGAGGCGACCAGATGTCAAATCTCGGGGCAGGATTGCAAAAGCAAAGCTGGGGTAAGATCAAACTGTCAAATCGTGGCAGATCAGGACTGACATCATTCTAGACTTGAACACCATGCCAAAGTTCGAGAAGTCTTTCTACAAGGAGGACCCTCAAGTTACTGCCCGCTCTGAAGCCGATGTCCAGAAGTTCAGAGCTCTCCACAATATCGCAGTACAAGGCAGCGATGTTCCTCGACCAGTCGAGAACTTCGATGAGGCCGGCTTTCCCGCGTATGTTATGAGCGAAGTCAAGGCTCAAGGTTTCCCAGCTCCTACTGCCATTCAATCTCAGGGTTGGCCCATGGCTCTCTCTGGACGTGATGTTGTTGGTATCGCCGAGACTGGTTCTGGAAAGACCCTTACCTACTGTCTCCCAGCTATTGTCCACATCAACGCCCAGCCACTTCTTGCTCCAGGTGATGGCCCCATCGTTCTTGTTCTTGCCCCAACCCGTGAGTTGGCTGTCCAGATTCAACAGGAGATCACCAAATTCGGCAAGTCATCCCGTATCCGCAACACCTGTGTTTACGGTGGTGTTCCCAAGGGTGGACAGATCCGTGACCTCTCTAAGGGTGTTGAGGTTTGCATTGCCACTCCAGGTCGTCTCATCGATATGCTCGAGACTGGAAAGACTAATCTTCGTCGTGTTACTTACCTCGTCCTTGATGAGGCCGATCGTATGTTGGACATGGGTTTCGAGCCACAAATTCGCAAGATTCTTGGACAGATTCGTCCCGACAGACAAACTTGCATGTGGTCTGCCACATGGCCAAAGGAAGTCCGCGCCCTTGCTTCTGATTACTTGAACAACTTCATCCAGGTCAACATTGGTTCCCTCGAGCTTTCCGCTAACCACAGAATTACTCAAATCGTTGAGGTCGTTTCTGAGTTTGAGAAGCGCGACAAGATGACCAAGCATCTCGAGAAGATCATGGAGGACAAGGACAATAAGATCTTGATTTTCACAGGGACCAAGCGTGTTGCTGACGATATCACTCGATTCCTTAGACAAGATGGATGGCCCGCGCTTTGTAAGTCATCATCCCTGATTTCCGGCGAACTATTTCTAACTTTCAACAGCTATTCACGGAGACAAGCAACAGAACGAGCGCGATTGGGTTTTGAATGAGTTCAAGACAGGAAAGAGTCCCATCATGGTTGCCACAGATGTAGCTTCCCGTGGTATCGGTATGATTGAAACCTCCCCCCCCTACCTTGCAACGCCCAGTCGCCTACACAGTAGTGCTTTACTCTCAACGCTCCGGCGCTTTCTAGATTGCGTTATTATGCCCGGGTTCTTTCGTGTCATTTGGTTCTCTCTAAAAGGGCGTCTTGGATCTGCCGTGTGGCATGTCTCATGTTACACTAGTAATTCCAGACTCACAAGTACTCTCCCCAGTACGAGATGTGGAATTGGCATTTCTTGATTCTTTCAAGCTGTCTCCAAGACTCCTAACACAAGAGGACCTCGATGTGTGGATCACCATCCCTGGCATTAAAACCCGCAATGGACAGCTCATGTCAGATGCAGAGAGAGTATTGGATGCATTCAAATGCAGCTCAGCTTCTTCACTAGATGCTCTGGAACGTTGCTATACACTTTTCTTGCTCTTGCTAACCATTCAATGAAGATGTCCGCAACATTACTCATGTTCTGAACTATGATTACCCTAACAATTCGGAGGATTACATCCATCGTATTGGTCGTACTGGTCGTGCCGGTGCTAAGGGAACTGCCATCACTTTCTTCACCACTGACAGTAAGTACTCGCTCATGCCATACTTCGCTTCCATGCTAACGTAGCAACAAGACCAGAAGCAGGCCCGTGATCTAGTCAACGTTCTCACTGAAGCCAAGCAGCAAATTGATCCCCGTCTCGCTGAGATGACTCGTTACGGCGGAGGAGGAGGTATTTTTCACACATTCTACTTGTTCGTGCTATTGCTAATCATTCAAAGGAGGTGGACGATATGGAGGGGGTGGGGGTTACAGAGGAGGCCGTGGAGGCGGAGGAGGAAGAGGTAAGTTCAATATGCCTCCTTTACCCCCGTTCCATCGCTGATGGAACTAACAAGGTCGTTGGTAGGAGGATTCACCTCTTCTAACTCTGCGCCTCTCGGTGGAGGCAGACGTTGGTAAGAGCCGTATCACATTCGAGTGACACGTTCAATCTTCGCCCATCATCGACTCAACACAGTTTCCCGAATCATCGGATATCCGTCACCCTTCCCGGAACTGACGGCAAAGCATTTCATAGGTCGTTCGGCGTTGCGTGGTTTATACGGAGGTCTGGTTGAGATGGTAGATCGCCTTTGCTTTTCATCTCTTTTTGTTGCATGCGAGGTTCTTTTGCCTTTTGTACATGTTCTATTTTCCTTCATCGCCAAAAAATTGCGTACTTTATGGTCAAGGTATTAGAGCAACATGGGTAGAAGGTAGTCAGCTATCGTCTCTTTGACAGATGCTAAACTTGCCGGCTACTCGGATAATAGATTGAGGTAGCTCCTAGTATGATATACCAATGCGAGACATCTCGATATATAAATCAGACTTTTCAATGCGGGACTGGTTTAGCTTGTGTGGCATGAAGCTAATCCCAATTCCAAATCGTCTCCACTAAGTAAAGCCGTGGTTTCGTTTCGCGACTTGGTATGTTTACAAGAATAAGTGTCAGTTCAGCAGATTCGTTATTTGATAGTCTCATAACAGTTTCAAGACTTTGTGAGTAAATATGTGCTCAGATCACCAGGCAAGATTTCCTTTACATCACCCACCGTACATCAAATTACCTAGCCGCGGACGGCCACGCCGGCTTCTCTTGCCCAATGTGAGCATGTCGCTTAGATAGGTGCAGGAAGGATACCTACGTAAAATTCAGAAGTTAAGTATTTCTCCTGCCTATCAACCTATTATCTATCTACCTACAGTAATATATCTCGATCAAACCAAAGTCCTATCATTGACACTTACCCTCGCAGTCGAGGCTGATGAGAGGTGGTCTTTAGTGAAGCGATGTGCGCAATATCTTCTACCTGCCTCGTCATTGAAAGATTTTCCATCCATTCCTAAGCAGAGCCTTCAGGAAGTTGGCGGCGTTGACAGCAGGACACCAGCATATGGTAATCTCGTGTGATGTCTGGCATTGGGTGAGTCATTTGGGGATAGATTGAGCTGTGGGTTTGAGTTGTTTGACCGGTGTAGGTTGAGGTTGTTGGAGATGGAGATGGAGATGGAGATGGGTCTCAGTTGAAGGTTGAAAGTTGAGAGGCATGGGCACTATTTTTGTAAGTTGAGGGAGAGGTGGTAGCTTGTATGTCAGTTGGTCGGTCAGTCAGCTTGGAGTGGGTGGAATGATGGATGCAGGATACATACATACATACAGACACAGAAATCGACCTACCTACCTACTCACACCACCCCAACCCGCTTGATGCGGCTTCCCTCCAGTCTTCATACTTCACATTCTAAATCCAGTGTATCTCATTCTCAGGCTACGGAAACGATGGCAGCAGCATGGACGTGTGTAGGTTGAGACTCTGTATAAGCTTGAGCTTGAGCCTGAGTTTGGGCGGCTGGGTATTCAATCACCAGGCTACCGCAGCTTGACTGTTGCTGTTTTACTCATTGGTTACCTCGAAAAGAAGGAGAAGAATTCCAATGTCAAAACTCTCCTCTTTTCTGCTTTTCTCTTCTTATCTCTTGTTACCTGTTCTTGTCTCTGCCTCCTCTCCTCTCCTCTCCTCTACACTCACTATTTCATCATCCCCTTTCCTGCTCCAAGTGAGAATCACAACCCGTCTAGAGAGAGAGAGGCAGGTCCGAGCAAGATCTTTTGAACACTTTGACCTCACCATTCGATAAGTTGAGTGCGCACTCCCAGGTAATACGGAAGATCAAAAGCGTATATATATATATACAATAAACCCATGTTCATCTCCATCAAAGCGAGCGACAGTCGAGCCATATCCTATGCTAAGTATGTAGGGAGTCCAGGAAAGTCATGTCATTCAAGACTACTTCTACTGCTACTTCTACTTCGATCAAATCAAAGTCCCTCAAATTCACCCTTCCACCCCCAAGTCTCCAAGCCAGAACCCATTTTTACGACATATTGTTTCTCTACAACGTGAGCATGATAGGATGGCTTAAGTCAGTGCGGTAATAACTAGTGAGTGGCATTGATTGATCTTTCACATCGGAGTTATCGCTTTTCTAGCGCCTGTACAAGGTGTCTGGATAGAGGGAAGTTGGGATTACTAGATTTGGGTAAGGGTGGGTCGAGAACGTATCAACTCAGTGACAGGCAGGTAGTAAAGACGTGCTTGAAGGAAAGTTTATTCGTTACAGTCATCATTATCCGTTGCGCTTCAAGGTTGGATGCAGAGGCTCACCATCACCATATCACGGCTGGATAAATGGGCAAGATAACAACTCACAAACAGTCATAACAAGAAGTAAGTCATTTCCATACTCGTACATGTACAAAGCCTCGCATACTTGGAAATTACGTAGAATACATTACTTGGATTACAGATAACCTGTCTTGGTCTTATCCGCCTCTCTGACTCTCACAGTTGGTCTTGGGTGAGCTTGACGGGCTTTGACCATGTACCACCCGCTTATGTTCCATCGGGCTGATTCAGATGTGATTTCGTAGGTACGGAAAGTAGAACGCAAGTATCAGTTGTACCAAATATATTGTTCTTGGAAGATGCCCGGGCCTGCCTGCCCATTCTTCCCACCCTTCCAAAATGAACTCCATGGAAATGAATGAAACAAATGCGCTAGTCGAGAAACAGGAAGGAATATGCAATGCCTTGCCGGTCTTATAAATAAAAGGCTGGCTCAGAGATCGCGCGTCATGTCGTGTACAACTCGGTATAAGGAGCTAGTATGTGCAATGCCAATCAACTCTGGTGTACTACAGCTTGAGTTGCTGGCGGTGGGGTTGGTGCGACTATGAGTATTGATCTTTGACGACCTTCTCCTTCAGTCCTCCGATACGGTCCATATCGATCGAGTGAAAGCGGGCACCAGTCTCCTTCTCGTAGGCAGGAAGTTGCTCGTCCTGAACAGGCTCCAGACCGACGCCGTTCTCTCCTACTCGTACAATCACCACGCCGCCAGACTTGGGGCGGCCTGATTCATCGTGCTCATCTGGGAAGGTGATTCGGATCTCCGGTACGGGGGATGAAGGTGTGGTTGGGCTGTTGATCATGGATGTTTTCTCGTCATAGACATAAATAGTCGAAGCACGCCCGTACGGAGCGGTTGTGATGGTCAAACGGCGGGAAGTGGAGGCAGGATGGCCGCTGTGCTCGTTGTAGGAAGGTAATTGTTGGCGGGCAAAGGCGCGAGAACGGCGAATCTTGCGGACGGCGAAGAGAGCACCCACAAGCAAGAGGGCGATGAAGACCAAGACCATGAGGGCGATTAAAAGGTTAAGCATGGTGCCTGACATGGGAGTGTCTTCGGATCGGATTTGCAGGAGGCTGCTTCCACGGGCTACTATACTGGAGAGGGAATCCATTGGGTTGTTGTTTTGTTCGTCGAGTAGAAAGTAGTAGAGAAATTCGTCAATGCTTGAATATCGTGGTTGGGATTGATGATGAACGAATACGGCTCCAAAAGGTATCCTAATCTAGTACGGATAGGTATCAAAGCTATTGCGGTTGTTAGCCATGGTCCCTACATCCATCTCACTTGCTGGTAGCGAAAGCCGATTCTTGATGCTGTTGTTGGAGTTGACTGTCTTGCATGCGCAGAGAATATAGTAAATGCTACTGTAGTATATTTGATTCGAGAAGATAGTGAAAGATGGAAAGTGAATTAATTGTGTTCGTATCAGAACGTGCACTTACGCAAGGAGTCCAAAAGCAAGTAAGTGATTCGTTACGAAGGTGTGTAGTAGGTGCCAGGAATGGATGGGGAATGGTTGGATCGAGCTAAGAGAATGAAGCTGAGAACCGAAAGCTAGGAAGGAAGGAGTGTAATGGTCCCGAAGGAAGGAAGGAATGAAGGGGGAGGGGGGAGATGAGAAAGTGAGGGGATTCGCAAACGGAATGATGGTCGATGGTCGGTGGTCGTCGAGGAGGGAGGGAGGGACGCAGGTCAAAAAGGAAGTCAGTCACACAATGTATGTAGGCCGGCCATAGGACGACGAGATACTGTACTAAGTGCAAGTCCAAGAGCACCAACCAACCAACCAACAAGAGCAAGTAAGTGCCCATGCACGCACAACTGCCCACTGCCCCCGCTGCTCAGTGAGAAGCGTGTCGAGCGCTAGACCGCCATGGCCGGGCCTATCTCGAAATAAAGCGGGGAATCAAGGCGCTCGAGGTCCAATGCAGGTACGCAAGCGAAATGCTAATCATCAGATCAATCCAATCATCGCGGTGTAGATCCACCGCCACGGGCCTGACTTGCCTTTTTGGGGCGAAGACTTGGGACAACGGTGTGGATGCCGAGATTAAAAAGAGTCGAGTTTTGACTGGAAAAGTGGATGATAAGATGAGCTGGGATGAGAAGGGAGCAGGGAAGGGAAGGGAAGGAAAAGCGTCGGGGATAACGAAAGGAAGCACGACTTGCGAGCTGGAGAAGAGATGAGAGAGAATGAATATGCAGAAGGGGAAGAGAGCGTGAGTGAGTATTGGGAGGGATGTGGGATGATGTGTAAGTACAAGTAACATGATGAAAAGGATGAGATAGGATGGTATATATAGGATGGGACGGACGGGACGAGAAGAGAGGGGATGAGAAGGGATGGGATGGGATGGGATGATGGAATGGTATCGTTGACTAACGTCTCCCTCCTGTCGAGCTGATAGGAAGAAGACTTGTCAAGTCGCAAAACTTGAGGGCATCACGCACGATCGATCGAATACGGTGGGTGGTGTTCGAATGTTATCTTAGATAGAGTTTCATTACGCCAAGGGAACATCCGAACGTGAATGCCTGTTCGTTCGTTCGTTGTTCTTCTCATATTTGGGCATTTCATTCATCCTTTGACATGTTCTTCGCAGGGACATGGTTGTTGTACTTATACTCATATCCATGCTTAACAGCGAATTCCTCCGCGCTCGAGCCCATAGTTCAAGCTCATATACCTCCACATCATGTCATATGCTGGCAAATGTTGAATACCAAAACAGGGTACTATGCAATTATTCCTGCAGGTTTATCCAGCTTCCGTCTCCTTGCATTCTTCCTTGATTCGTCGACGGCGCAGCCATGTAACAGATACTCTTGTGCTAATTCATACCGAGATCTGGCAAGCTGCCAATATCATCAGACTCAACTCGCCCAGCCTGTCTCAATCTGAAGCTCTGGAACTTCGTCCGAATAAGCTCAGTGCATGAATGTTGCCACTCTGTCACTACAGATGAGATGTTCTTGGCGACTTCGAACATCGCGATACGCTCGGATCCCTTTTGTGGATTGTTTTGACCGCTTTGGCAAGGACAAATCCGTGTTTTGCACCCAAGAGCCCGACTATTACTTGTCTTTGGAGTCGATGCGGGTTGGACGGACTTCAGGCCTGGGAAGACATAATGTCGAGGGAAGGGAGAAGTCTCTAAATAAGAAATTGGAGAATCGTGGGTCTCCCTTCATACGTGAGAGCAGAGCATTTTCTAGGCCACAATGCTGCTCCTGTCATACTCATTCATCCCTTGACTGGAAACACATATCGGTTGCTGCTTACCCAATGGAAGAAGTCTCCACAGTAATGTAAAAAGCGTACTTGGTAGCGTCTATTATGTATTGGAACGCCTTCAGATGAGCCCTTTGTGAAGAGGTAGCTCCGACCTCTTTCACTCGTCGTTTTCGCGATCTCAGCGCGCCATCGATAACTCCATGACACCCTCGATCGCCGAAAATTGTGCATCGGCTGCTGCCTTCTAGAAGGCCAGCTTGATCGGGCATCTTGTGTACTACCATAATATTTCCGCAACTGGTTCCGTTGTGGAGGAATTACTTCCTTACATTGTAGCTTTGTTTAGTGACTTTGCAGGACGGCTCTTTGTCGTGCATCCAGCCAGCCTATCGCCCACGACGTGTCTGCAGGGACGGGAATAGTAGGAAGAGAAAAAAATCCTGAACTTGAATCTATCATATGTCGTGAACTGGTCTTGATATATTGTACTCTTAGGTACCTATTCTTGACTAGAAAAGAGGAGACACTGCTTGCCACATTTGACGTCTTTCTTGAACACTGCTCAGCTGGCCACACTTCCCGGGCCTGTCTCAAGGTCGGGCGACTATGGCTCCAGCGATTTCCCTCGGACAGATGTGCATCACGTGGATGTAAATTTTCCATTCGTAGCGCCGCCTGTACAGTCTCGGGCACAGTCTGCTGTGTAACTCGACTCTGGCGCAACTGCAGATATCTCGACTGGAGGATGTTTTGCCTCGCCACGACAGTATTCCTCGTCGATGAATCTGTGATGTAACAAACAGCGGTGAGCAAAGAAGCTGAGAAGGAAGTGAAATGGCAGACCAGTCTTGAAGACCTGTCAAGATGCGATGTTGTGATGCGCAGTGGCTTGAGGAACTTTGTCACTTGTCACATTTGGAAGTGTCCCAACCATTCTTCTTGGCGTACAAGACCGTCTGATCTTGTCATAGAATTCTTTTGCTTTTCCTCCTCGCTCAACGCAAAGACGTACTCGCGGGAGCTATCTTTTGGACAAGCAACGGTGGTGTACAGCAGGCAGGCAGGCATCGATCCGATCCGATGTATTCAATCGGCATCAC
Organism: Rhynchosporium graminicola; assembly: GCA_900074885.1. NCBI lineage: Eukaryota > Fungi > Ascomycota > Leotiomycetes > Helotiales > Ploettnerulaceae > Rhynchosporium > Rhynchosporium graminicola. Next base: position 72,702 of record FJUW01000037.1, read on the forward strand.
GAGACGAGTCACTGGGACCTAGAAATATAGAACAAGATTTTCAACCCTTGGACGCACGAAGATCCAGAGCAAACGATGCTAGTGCAAAGACGTGGTAGTGTCTCAAGTGAAGCGGACCAAAAGATCCTGCTTTCTCTGCGTGTTGAAATATGCAGGTAGGCGAGGCACTTGAAGATCTTCCAATGACATGGCCTTTTTGGCGGCCTTTGACTTTGCGAGGCTCTCCATCAAGCAAATTCTATGTGAGGCTTTGGGACTCTGACCTGCTAGCCACGTTGTTATTGTCAAGTCAAGCGTGAGATACGAGGCTGGGACCGCATTGCGCATCTGGTGGTTCTGCAAACGCCATTTGATATGGAGGTAATGGCCAGCTTTCTGGGATGATTGTTAGAGCTATGTCGTACAGAAACACTGGCCCAGTAAGTGTCTCGTGAAAATGCTGCTTCCCGTTGACGATGACCTCGAGCAACATTAAGGTGCACGAAAGCCCTGGGCTGTAGCCCATCTGCTGATCTGGTTTTTGACAGATCTAGTAGGAGAATTCGAAATGATAGTGACAACAGCATCATTCTACGAGTGACCTTCGCTACCACAGCTCGGTAATTGCCTGTTTGTTGGTAGAGATGTGGCTTTCCCAGATCAGGTCGGGCTATCGACCACCCCCGATGTGGTGTAGCTTTTATTGTAAATAGACATGGATGCCGTCAAGATCAAGATGCAGGGCAGGCAGAGTGTGTTCCCCGGATGAAACACTTGGTATTTGCAAGTGCGGCAGGTCATCGGAAACCAACCAAACAACTTTGAAGCCTGTACTTGGTCAAGCGAGTCAAGCGAGGGCAAGATAGTAATTGAAGATCAGGTATTTGAGATACCATGTCTACTTTACGGTTGGACGTTTTCTCTTTCGTGAAAGGTTCAAAGAAGGATCCTCCTCACAGGGCTGATAAAGATAAAACATTCGACGGAGGGGGTGATGAGGCTTACCGTGGCTGGTTGGTTGCGCAGGCAATATCATCGAATCCCTCCCTTTCCTCTCCCGGCAGCTGTCTGGTGCTACGGTCCAAAGTGCCGATGATCATCATTTTTTTGTTTCTCTTTTCTCCTCAGGTCTCATCGATAAATTACCATACATTCCAGGATGGATCTGACCGCCACTTAATCATCCGGAGTAAGGAAACTAGCACCGACGCGCCAACTTGTGGAAGCTCAAGTTCTTGAATGATTGAGCGTTCGAATAAGGTGTGATGGAGAGGTCAATAGGTAGTCCCGCCATAGGGCGAAGGTAGGTAGGTAGGTAGGTAGGTAGGTACCTTCGTTGGCTCAAAGCCTGGGCTGGGCTTGGGTGGCAGATTTACTCCGTAGGTATCGAGCGAGCAACAGTTGAGGAAACTTCCTTGGGTGACCATATAGGTATTCTCCTGGCATTCACAAAGATGGAATGCATTGATGTATGTATGTTGGAACACTAGGTACCTACCTGTCTATATCTCATCCGACGATTACTAGGTAATCAAGAAGTAGATCTCGGGCGAACATGCGAATTTAGGTATCTTCTATTACGGAGTATGTTTCACCCCGCACAACCATCACCGTACTACGAATTCCTCATCATCTACCCGCGTGGTAGCTAATTCGAGTTACTACCTGATCGAATAGGTAGATATCAGGACTCAGCCAAAATGCTTACTTACACTACGAAACTGTTGATCCAACTCACAGGAAGCAGTGCTTCTGAACTCAAATACAGACTAGATAGGAACTGAAACCGTGCTCGCGTGTTCAAGAATCTAATTATTCGATGTGTGCGCGTTCCTAGTCGTGGGTTTAAACATCATGCTAGACTGAGAAGGCTCCTTACCTCCATAATTTTGAATTTAATACGGCACGATCATCTCAGGTCAGTGCAAACTCCAGATATAAATCTAGGTACTTCTACGGAGTGGCACAACGCCTCCATTGTGTGCAGGTGCAGGTGCAGGTGCAGGTGCAGCCGCTCTACATTACCCTTCCCCTTCCTCTTGAATGGGCCAATCACTCCATTGTAAGTAAACACTACTGGGCAACCTTACGAAGTTACCTACCTACCTTTTCACCAGTCAGCACCAACCACAGATCCGTAAAAGGAGGACAGGCAGGCCAAACCCGTGCCCTGTCCTGCCTTGTCAAAAGACAGAATAACCCTGAAGCCCCTGAAGGATCTCACTACCTGCAATAATCGCTGATCAGGGAGGCCGGGCAAGTTCAGACAGCCAGGACGCCAACCAATTAACGCTAGAGCCAGAGGGAGAGCCAGACCCCCAAATGAATTTATTTCAAGTCACAACCAAATCTCTGACCCGCGAAAACACCATTCACTCCACAGCTCCAACCCAACATTAACATTAACATCAACATCAACATCAACTCAGCTTGCCTCAGGTCAGGGCTCCCGACGTCAATTCTTAGGCAAATCTGCTGTCCATACTTCACGTTGTACAACGTCTCGTCGACAAGACAAGGAGTCCAGATCCATATCCAGATCCAGCAGCTTGCGCCCCGCTAAAGTTGCCTTCCCTTCCCATCCCATTCCATCCATTCCATGCTCAGATTCAGACGCCCTTGCTTCCAGGCGCATTTTTCGAGCGACTCACACTGCCAAAAGAGGAACAAGACCACCTAAATCAACATTGCTGGCGAGACAATAGACTAGATTATCACGGCTGGCCTACTCGCATCTGCACTCCTTGTCGGCTGCGGGTGCCTACACACCAGCAAAGCGTGCCTTATATGACAAACGAGCGCTCTCGTGTGCGACCTCTCGTCTGCTTTGCTCCTCGACCTTCTTCCTCGATGCTCGACACTTCCTGAGTCCTGCCGTTCTTTCCTCGAACGTATCTTTGTACATGAATAGGCCTTTCAGTGTCATCATCTCGTTATTACATACTCTGTCATCCCGTACCATTACTGGTAAGTTGATGAAAATCCTCCCTATGAAATTTGCTTCTCTGCCCCAGCCTGATCTGTTCTACAAGACTAGCCTTACGACAGATGCTGACAGCGGGAAACATGTTAGTTCTTATAAATCTGCGACCTATTAATTGGTAGCGAAAGCACTATTCTCATCGTCTCCACCGCGCTTTTCTCATCAAACATATCTCAAGCCCTTGAAGCCGCATATACATAGCAAACACCCACGTAGCGTCATACTCATGTCTTCTGCAACCACTAACCGTCCATCAGGCACGATGCCCTCTAATGTGCGTTCTGGGACCTCTTCCCCAAGCCTCCCAGCCGCATCTTACTGACTTCCCGAAATAGACACGAGCACCGCGATTCCCTGAATTCGGCGCAGCTCCTGGTGGACATAATAGCGACTCTTCTCAGTCTGCACCACTTGCACAATCATTTGGTAACGGTGCTACATGGCAGCCCTCGGGGGCCATATGGGGCAATAGCACGATTGGAAGCGGATATACGAACGCAAAGAGAGAAAATGCCAAACCCAGTGGTATGTGTGCAATGGCCGAAGTTCCATGGCAGTCGCTGACGCTGGCATAGTGGGCAATAAGGAATTTCCGGATGGACCAAGTGGCTCGAAGGCTTTGGCCGCGGAATCTGAGGCTGATACCTGGAGTGCGCACACAAACGGGCCTTGGAATGCCCCCGATACTACATCTCCTACCATGCAGTCCCATAGCGGAAGTACATCACCCTCCCGTACTCGAAATAGTATCCCGAACGTTCCTGCTCAAACACTTTCGGAACTTCAGAATCCGTATCACCAAACTCGCCCATCCGGTGGCCAAGGACTGAGTTACCGATCACAACCAAAGAGCAGCCTGAACCCATCTTCTGGAAGCTTCAGCTTTGTGCAGAAGAAAACGCCGTCTTATTCATACAATGATGACAAGGAGAACTCTGGTCAATACGGCAATAGTGACGCTTATGACGTCGAGATTCCATCCCAGTACCTCGCAATCGGCAGTGTCTCCCGGGACAGAAGTATGCCACCTTCCAGAGCATCCGAATCTGGCCGTAATGGTGGAAGCATATCGTTTACTAGTGGTCACCAACCATTCGGATCTATTGGGAACCATACGCCAAGCAGCTCCATTCATTCTCAACGCCCTTCTATCTCTGGACCTTCAGCCTCGTACACTATGCAAACGAATGGCATGAGGTATGACTTGGCACAACATGAAATGGAACTGAACGATAAACTTGCTGGGACTTCGCTTGGTCGCGATGCCGACCAACCAGGCTCATCTCATGCTAACAACAATGTCGGCAACTCCTACTCTCCTACCCACTCAAGTTTTGCTCAGCAAATCCAGTCACTCAATGGCTCGGCTATGTGGGGTGATGGGCATGGATCCAAGTCAGTAAACAATTATGACCCCTACTCGAACCAACCATTTGCGAATCAAGACTATTTTAGCAAGCCGGCTCGTTTTACGGACAGAGGTTCTGTTTCACCAGCAGGAAGTGATTACCGTCGTGGTCTTAACAGCCCCAAGTACTTCTCTGCTAGTGGAACCCCTCCTTTGGGACAAGAACTGGTCTATCGCCCAACTTCGAGAGGCCCACGGGCTCCAACAGGTCCCGCTGAACTGAATCAGAGGTTGCAAAATATTTACCACCAGCAAGCACAGGCGTACATGCAATTTCAGGGCCAGTATTCACCATATCCTTATGAATACATGCAGCCAAGCTTTAGGCCAGGAAATCTTCCATATGGCTACCCGATGCCAATTCCTCCATATGCCGCAGCCCCCGTCATTCCAACTCAGCCAGCCAAGCACCAGGATGTGGGTGCAGGTGTGAGAAGTGTGCTGCTAGAAGAATTTCGTTCGAGCAATAAGTCTACTAAGAAATACGAACTGAGGGTAAGTGCAGGTAGCACCATGTGATTAGCATATGCTAACGAGACTCAGGATATCTACAACCACATCGTAGAATTTAGCGGAGATCAGCACGGTTCACGTTTCATTCAGCTAAAGCTTGAGACTGCAAATAGTGATGAGAAGGAACAAGTCTTCCGCGAGATTCAGTCAAATGCTCTTCAGCTCATGACAGACGTTTTCGGCAACTATGTCATTCAGAAGATGTTCGAGCATGGTAATCAGGTACAAAAGCGTGTCTTGGCTGAGCAGATGAAGCATCATGTGTTGGAGCTGTCCATGCAAATGTATGGCTGCAGAGTTGTTCAAAAGGTAAGTGCTGTAATTCCGGAACCTTGGAGTCTAGACTAACCTTTCCAGGCACTCGAACATGTCCTCGCCGATCAGCAAGCCGAGCTTGCACAGGAACTGAATGCCGATGTCCTGAAATGTGTCCAGGATCAGAATGGTAACCACGTTGTACAAAAGGCCATTGAACGTGTCCCGACCGAACACATACAGTTCATCATCGAAGCATTTAGGGGAAAGGTACAAACCTTGGCAGCTCATCCATACGGTTGCCGTGTCATACAGCGAATTTTAGAGCATTGCAAACCACATGATCAAGTTGCAATTCTCGAGGAGCTTCACCAGTGTTCAACAACGCTCATCACTGATCAATTCGGTAACTACGTCACCCAGCACATTATCCAGCACGGAAGTCCAGAAGACCGAGCAAAGGTCATCAAGATTGTCACGGCACAGCTCTTGCATCTATCCAAGCATAAATTTGCTTCGAATGTTGTTGAAAAGAGCATTGAGTATGGAACTGATGAGCAGAGACGAGCAATCGTGGCCCAAATCACTACACTACGTAGCGATGGAACCAGTCCCGTACAACTGATGATAAAAGATCAATATGGGAACTATGTGATTCGTAGGTTCTCACGCTCTGCCCCTCAATACCAAGTACTGATGAGATTGTAGAGAAACTCCTGTCTCAGCTCAAAGGGGCCGACCGTGACAGATTTGTGGAGGACCTGAAGCCCCAACTCACCCAGCTGAAGAAGTATAGCTATGGGAAGCAATTGGTTGCCATTGAAAAGGTTGTCCAAGAACAACCACTTCATCCAAGCAAGTCTCCGACTTCATTTGTTGCGGCGAGAATGCCAATCGAAATCGATTCAAGCGCGCCAACTCCGACACTTACCAACGGCCAAAATAGTCCTCAGAGCAGCAGCCTCCCCAGCACAAACGCTAGCACGATAGAAGACTCCACCGACGTGGCCCTTAAATCCCCTGTTGACGATAGCAAGAGATGCCCGGAAGTTGTAATCAACGGCCTGTAATATCTTTGCCTAAACTACTCTTCTTAAAGTGAAGGACCAAATGCAAGAACCCTTCAAACCATGGCAGGTGCGTCGGGTGGCTGGGTATGGTCTGGTCAGCCTAAGGGTTCTCTGGATGATGTGGAATGGATGGGCTGATGTGGGACGGAACGGATACTTAAAAGTGAACTTTCTATTTAATGGCTCGCTCCTCTTCTTCTGGTCTGCGACTTATTACCTTCTCTACATGTCTTATGGTGGTTTGTTGACATTGGTGTCTTTCGCACAGTGTCGGTATCGGTGTTGGAACCGGGTGTTTGGTATTGGATGGGAACTGGAGATTGCACTCTAACCACATCTGTCTATGATGCTTACTGAGTATACACTATTCTTGCTTGAGAATAAGCAATGATGGGATAAATGATTGGACTTGTATGAATGATAGATAATGAGGGCGCGGATTTTCAAAATTCACTCTTCTTCTACCTCTCTCTTTTTCTCTAATATTCTTTCTTTCCTCTGTAGGAGGGTGTGTGCAATATTCTCCCCTTGGTCCTTTGGTGCTTATTCTTTTCCGCAAATCACATGGTCAATACCTCGATTACTTGAACAAAGGAAGTCTACCGATAGGAAAGTCTCCTCAAACACAACACTGTAGGCCACACGACGCGAAGCAAGCACGGACTTGGACATTCTCGATGGGCTGGATGAGGTAGGCAGAGAAGACGAAGGAAGGAGAAGAAACAAGCAATAGACGAAAGACGAAAATATGAAAAGACGACATGGGCAACTTCAGTTCTGGCATTGCATGGCAAGGCAAGGCAGGAGGAAAGAAAGCAGGTCGTGTAACATGTGGCTCAAACTGGATACACATGCTCTGCTTTCCTTGGGCTGGTCCAGGTCGAGACTTCGGATTGGGGTTCATAGGCAAGCAAGCAAGGTGAAGAAAGGCAAAGGACGCGGGATGCGAGGAAGATGATCACTGGGGATGGAGCGGGGGAAGGGGGGAAGAAGTGAGCGATAGATATATGTCATGATAGATAGATAGATAGTATTGTTGTTGTTGTTGTTGTTTGTGTGTTTGAGCACACTTTCTGGGTATTGCTTTCTCGTTTGGTGGGGAGTGAGTTCTTTCCTCTGTGCGTGGGTGGAATTGGGTGGGTGGTATGAGGACCGGGTAGGAGATAAGAGCTGCTGTAATGAGGGCTGAGATTTGTTTGTACGTGGCAATCTCCGCTCGAGGTGATGCGGGTTGTATCTTCGGCTAAACACCGGTTCGGTTTTCTCTTTCTTTCTTCTTCTTCTGCTCAATTATTGGGTGTTTCGTTTTTAGACGTGCTCTGTCTGACGTTTTCCGAGGTCATCTTGAGATAGGAGACCCGCCTGTGTTCTTTTCTTTCCCAAACGACAAATCAAGAACTATCGAATCATGGATACCTTTCCAAGCTCTCTTCTTCGCGTGTGAGATCTTTCATATCCTCTTCCTACGCATGGATTATACGACAAGATGACCATCCCATTACGGTGGCAAAAGACACTTACTTATTTGTACTTGCTCGTCTGTACAGATGGACTCCACTCGAATCCACAACGGAGGATGTTTCAGCCAGAAAGCAGCGTGCACGACCCACCAAGAAAAAAACTCCACAAAAAGAACCTGCACCGCAACTCCATCACCTCCGCCAATACGACGAGTATTGAGAATCGAAACGCCAAAAAGGAAAAAGAAGCTTACATACGACAGTGGGTATTCGCTGGTGGTCACCCACCCAACTACTAATCCACCGATCTGAAGCTTGAGTTTGGCAGAGCGGACGGGATGCCCTTTTCTCTTCAGTCTGTGGTCGTATGTGACAGGGAGGTCGTTTTTTAATTATATATTATGCTTGAAGGAGGGGAGAGTGAGCGGGCACAGTGGGGTTGGTGAGGGAGGGATTCGAGACGATTGAAGTTGAGGATTGAAGAGATATAGGGGATGAACAAACAGCGTTGTGTATTTGGACTTGTTTTGGGGTCGATGGAGAATTGGGAAACCGCTGAATATGATGAGTGAGCGGTTTGATGTTGTGCCTCTGGAACATCTGGTGTGGTACGGCCTATTTCACCTCACAGCAAATCGACACCAGTTGAACACATCTGATACCAATCCCAAATACCTGGACCAGAGCATTGACACACAAAGAAAGTTGAATTACAGGCAGGGGAATAAGCGAGAGTAAGGGGAAGGATATCAACATAAGGTTAGGTGTTTCATTACAATCCAATTAACTATATACACATTATATTACCACAGCCATCTTTGGATTACGATCGCTCCTGGTCGTTGAGCTTCTTCTGGAACTCATCAACCGACATGGCCGAGTTCTTCGTGACGCCGTGGTGCTGGGACGCTTCCTGGATGTTCTCCTTGATATCAACTCTCTTGTGCGTGACTGATGGAGCGATGACCTCTGCAAGGCACATTAGCAAGGCCTCCCAAAACTAGTCGAACTTTAGAGAAATGACGTACCCTTCTCAATCACAGGCTGGATAGTCTCGTGCAAGTGATGGTGAATATGCTCATTGACCTGAGTAGGTTCTTTCGACGCAGTCTCCACTTTCTTCTCATCTATCGAGCTCTGGTAGCCGGCAGTATCCATCTGAGCCTTCTCTCTCGCAGTGCCGTCATCCTTGTTGACAGCGCGCTGCTGGGTCTCCTGCTCAAAATCGTGCTTCTCGGGCAGAACCTCGGAGTCCTTCAGAGGCTGGATGGTGGTGTGGTAGTGGTCTTGGTGCTTCTCCTTCTCGACGAAGGTCTGCTCGCGGGTCTCGTGGGCCTTGGTGACGTGGGTGTGCTCGACAGCGGGGTTGACTTGGGCGTCGACTGTGGTGTCGGCATCGGCATCGACGGTGGTCTTCTTGACGTCGGCATCGACGGTGTTGTGCTTAGAGGACTTGTTGGTGGCAGCGACTTCGGAGTTGGAAGTCGACTCGGTCTCGGCTGGAGTGGCCTTGGAGAAGAGCTTGCTTACGGCGGCGGCGGCGTTATCCATGATGACGATTGTTGGGTTGGTAGATAGATAGAAGGTTTAGTTTAGTGCAGGTGGGTTCTTTCGGTTGGTTGTTGTTGAGTTTGAAGAATGTGATGGGTATGAAGAAAGACTTGAATTAGCATATCCAGCCGGACAATGCCCAACATATAAAGAAACACTTGCAAACCACGAGAAACCACGACGTAATGGCCTTGGACCCTTCACCAACCAACAAGTGCTCTAGTCCACAACATTTCCACTACTCACTCGCTCGCTCCATCACCATCCGATCACCCCGATTGCGTCACATCACATTGAATGCAGTACTGTAAGTAGTCAGTCAGTCGTCTTCGAAAAGCTGGCACAGCCACAACGCACAAGCCCGCCCGTCATTGACATTCGTAGCCTCACACTGGCTCCTGGATACAGTAGCAAAGGTCAAAGATCAAAGATCTGCCTGCCACGGGGATTCGATAAGATGAGGGTCTACTGTAGGTGTGGCGCTTGCTTGTGATGGAGGGGGCGCCGGAGCTCTAGGTCATTCATCATTCATTATTCATTTATTGTATGGCGGGGCAAAATCGGGTTTCTCTTGAACTACTGAGGAGTATTAATTAATTAATTAATTAATTAATTAGCATGTGCGTCGGTCGTACGAAAGGCATAGCATGCGAAGTTCGATGGGGCGGGCCTAGGTCGGTCGAGACTTTCGTAGCTCTTGTTTCCCTGTTTTGGGGGGGTGGTCGGCTTATCAAGCTTGGTCAAGCAGTATTTCAGAAGCTTGTCTCACACGAGGTGGAGAATGAATAATGCGATGGTTGAATTTGCTGTGTGTGAGGTAGGTCCCTAGGTAGGTAGCGCCAGTCCAGCAGCAGAATACTTTCGTATGCTTTCGGGTCCAAAGTGGCGAATTAGTACTACTCACTTAGTCTCTATTTCCATACTGTCCCATGTGATATGTATCGAAAGGAGGTGCCATTTTCCCAGTCGAGAACACAATACTCACCAATTCTCTAGAGCTACTGTCATGTCACAAATCATGCTCAAGAGTAATGAGTTCCCTGAATCCGTTTCCTGCCTCTCGGAGATGTAAATGGAGACGTACAGTAATACTTAACGTTCTGTTGCGAAACCCGTTCCTCTCAATCATGGAGCAGGAAGATCTACAATCTCGAATCAGCAGAGCGAGACATACATCAACAAACCCACTTCATACTTATGCAGTAGAGCAGCAATTTCAGTGAGGCATGAAGAATCTTCTACGCTGCAGTCTTCCGTGGATATCAGTCCCTACCAGAACCCCAGATCCTAGGATTTGGAAGGACACCACCTCAAGACGGATTCCCACTGCGTCACCACTTCCTTCGTAGACATATATCAGAAACGTGCCAATGGAGATATGGCATACTCTCTTCCACCCTTACCCACCCCTCTTTTACGAATTCGTTACTTTCACGATAAAATGTTTAACCTAGCCCAGATGGATTTCGACTCCAAGGGCCTAGAGGAAGGTAGAGAAAGAACCATAGGGAAGATTGCCAAGAAATGCAAGATAGGAAGAAGGAGAGACCACGGTCATCATTTACGTCAAGCCGTGCTCACTTCTCACTCTCAAAGTCCTTCGGAGCTCAGAGGAGATGAGAGGCGCAGCGATGAATCGAAGGAAAGAGAGCTTGAGGGAATCAATGGAAGAGGGGAATGGAACGAGCAGCGACGCGGAGAGAGACGGAATTGAGACTGAAGAATGGAAAGCACGAACGAAACAACAAGTCACAGATCGTGTATATTAGTCCTCTCTCTTTATCTCTCCCTCGGTTCTCGATGTCATTTGTGAGGCGCTGATGAGATGTGTTTTATTAGCAAGTTCTCTTAGCATGAGAAGGATGTATATATATCACCGAAGTCCTTCAGGACTTTACACACTTTCGTACTGACTATTTTCGTTTCCACTAAATCATAACTTATCTGCTACCTGTCGTCCTCTCCTCCATATTACGATACTGTATCTCCAATCATCTACCTACCCACCTCCTTTTCATTCCAACAGTCATTCATTCGACTTCGACCTCCACCGTCCAAGCCTCAAGCAAGTAAAATCACCATATTATCAAAAGCCTCGATTTAAGTAACTCAGTCGATAAAAAAAGTGTAAACCGTATTACAACGTAGCCTAATGGCCAGTTCCCTTCCCATGAGTTCCCCGAATCCTTTGCACGTAGACCGGGCACTATTCAGCAAAGCAAAACATGATATGACACAACTTAACAAAACACCAATCTGATCTACACAAACTACTCCCTTGTCAAATCAGCTCAGCCCTACCTCACCCCAGCCACTAACTATGAACCCTCCTGTTAACAGACGAGCTTCACTAATCGCTTCTACAGACTAATACAGTCTGTTAGACTTCAGTCTGAGATCCAGATCCAAATACCATCCATTTTCCTCCCACAGGATCCGAAACCCCATCAACACCATCCACACCATCCATCCTACCACCTCGTCAAAGGCCAGACCCTCAAACCCACAAAAAGAGAATCCATCCAGCCCCTACACTACATCCATAAACTTCATACACAGAAGCATGCCTCGAACACAACCCGCACAATAGCTCGACTTACCTTCCCTACCTTCCTTACCTTCCCTACCTTCCCTTTCTTACCTTCATAGACCATCAGCCGTGTCATCAGCCATCCACCATCAGCCTTCACCCATTTACCTCCCTCGCTCCCTCACTCCCTCCCTCACTTACCTACACACACAGTCCATCTCAAACACCCACATAAACAACTCCAACCCCATCCCAATCCCCATCCTCATCCTAATCCTCATACTAATCCTCCCCCTCCTCCTCCTCCTAAAACCCATCCCAAAGCCATACTAAAACCCATACCAACAACAACAAGCCCCAACACCAAACCAAAAAACTCCGAGCCGTCGCTCTCGGGAGACTTGCTTAACTTGCTTATATAGAGTCGAGTCTCCGGCCGCACGGCACGGTGCGGTACGGTACGATAGATCTCCTTACTAGGTCGTGCATCGTCCGTCCGTCCGTCGTGCCTGAATGAATGAATTAAAAGAGTCCAGTCGCCTTGGATGGAGGCTTAGATAGATGGGTAGATAAGATACCGCAGTTAGCCTTCAGACGTGCTTGACGCCGTTGGGTTGGGTTCAGTAGTGAACAGGTACGGTTTTCAAGGTAGCGGTACATCTCTAGCTTTGGTGTCATGGTCGTGCGAAAGACAAAGCTTTGGATTTCATCCATCGTGCGAAACGTGGGCTTTATAGTTTGGATGAAGACCAGCCTTATGCAACGAACCTCATCCATCGTTCAAAGCACACTAGCCTTTAGCGGTAGAGGAACGTTAAGTCACGTCATGCTCATGATCACACGCCATCGTGACTATTCATTTTATTGCTCTAATTAAGTTCGCCATCATCTGCTGCTGCTACTTCTTTGCTCGAGATAAGAACCAACGGCATGAAAGCAAAAGGCCATCTGCAAGTTCCCCACAATCCACCAACACCGCCTCCATGAGAAATGACTCCCGTGTATGCAGCCAGGAAATTTTGCAGAAAAGAAAAAGCGATACAGAGACAGACGCATAGCGCAATTAAGAAAGGTCCTGTTGCTGAACAGGATCAAACGGTGAGTAGAATGAAAAGCCAGAGGCCATAAGCCCGGCCCTGATCCCAAACCAGATCAAAATGCCATCTTTTGAAGTCGGACCCCCGAGTAAAAAAGCCAGTTGACGCCACAAAAAATACTCAAAATGCAACCCTGATCACCTCCCAGTTGACTCTTCTTGATTACGAAAAGATCATCATGCCACGCAAGTCGTTTTCGTTGCCGAATTGGATCGAATGACGTCTAAGGTCGAAGGAACATGAGAAGACACCCTATCGATTGCAGGCAACGACCTTTATGATACAGATAGGGAATAGAGAGATCGGACGACCAGCTTATCCTCCTTGAAGATCTGCCGAAATTGCGCGAGGATGCAGGTCGACGAGGAGAGAAAGGACGCAACATTTAGTGCTCATACTTGGTAGCTGGGTTGGGATTATCTGCAGACTATGTTAGCATCGTTCTCGAGAAGGAATTGATATGAAGGTGTAATGACGGACGGTTATACATATGGTTTGGTGCACCATAAGGCGATGCTGGGTAGCCAGAGTACTGCAGATGGCTGTCGCCGGCATAACTTTGGATTTGCTGAACGCCGCCCGAGGGAGCACCTTGGTACTGAGCTTGGACCTGAGCACCTGGCTGGTAGGCAATAGGTGGGAGTTGGACAGATCGGCCTGACTGTTGGTAAGCACCAGGAGGAGGGTTGTCGGATGAGTTCTGACCATCAGCAGAGACGACGGTGGATCTAACCCGTTCATCCTCAGCCTTGCGCTGGTTGTCCTCCTCCTTCTTGCGTGCCTTCCATTCTTTGCGGATTTCCTTGAACTCTTTTAAAAGTGATGTGTTAGCGTATGGTTCATGTTACACGGAGAATCCCAAAGCTTTGGTCGACCCATGCTAGCTTCTGATCAAGTGAGGCTATCCCCAGTCCCAGTGTGACCTAGCTTGAACGCCAACGAAAATCATCCCGCGTATCACATAGAATTGACTAGGATGGCGGGCTATTTTCACGCGTAATTAAACATGAACAATGCATCGTGGCGCAACTGCAGCTCAGAGAGCCGCGTCGCGTCGTTGTGTAGCACGCCACGTGAATGCGCATACAACGACAATTTTTTGGAATACGATGGAGAGTAAATGAGGGATGGTTTCAACATACCTTCGGGAGTGCGCTTTTGGCCGTGCGATTGCATGGTTACGTGAGCGTTCAAGTGATTCAACGTGCCGTAGGCCTTCTCGCAACCGTTCCAACCGCACTTGTACATGCGCTCGATTTCTTCATATCGTCGGCGGGGACGCTTGTGTTGCTGGGCACCAGGAATGGGAACGAACGAGTAAACCTGCGCGAGACCATGCTGTTAATAATTAGCTACTCTGTGAAAATGTTCAGAAGTATCTCATCCTGGGATCGATGCATCGGGACTTCTCAGCGCGGGGTCAAGCGCATCAACACTTGTTGATAGTCGCTCATGTATGCTCCGGCGCGTGTCCCAGAGCACCAGAGAACACTCGCTCACTCTTAATGACCTTGCAGTTGAGTTATGATTGAAATGCTTACTTGACCAGGACGGGCACCAGCTGGGGCTGCGGAAGTGGGTGTCTGGGCTCCACTGACCGGGTATCCGCCGTGCATGGGGTGTTGCTGTCCTCCAGCATAACCGGCCCAGTCGGGGCGAGGTTGGGCGTACATCGGACCGCCGGCAGCGTGTTGTTGGTAGCCGTGTTGCATTTCGGTTCCTGGGGGGTAAGGAGAGTACGGGCCGCCGTGTTGGGGAGGGTAGGACGGGCTGGACGCAGCAATGGATGGATCTATAGGAACATCGTCGTCAGACTTGATTTGAGATGTATGATGGTTGGTACGACCATCTTGCAAAGGCAGTGACGGACTTGTTGGTTGAGCCATACCTCCTCCGCTGCTACCGCTATGGTTGCTAGGAGGGTGATACTGGCGATGAATGTGTTCTGGAAAAGAACCAGAGCGCGCCGAAGCAGGATAAGCACCGAACTCGGAAGTTGGAGTCGCGGCAGCCGAGTAGTTGGATCGCACCTGGGGGGTGTAATGCGCAGCAGATGCGTGATCTGCAGATGCTTCTTCAGACTGAGTGTCGCTGAACGCGTGTTGGAGTGGTGAGTGCAAACCTGACTGCGTGTACTGCGTAGACCCTCTATCCATAGAAGAGGGGGAGGTTTTTGCGGAAACCCCGAGAAGCTTGCTTAAAGCAGCTTCTGTGAAGGGATTGAAGGAGTCGACGTTGTTGTCGTCGTCGCGGGTGGTGTTCTTACTACCTTCGGCGTGAAATTGAGATTCTGCGCTCGAGAATAATGAGTTTGTGGTGTTGTTGGAAAGATGCTGGGAGACCAAGGACATACTACAGCTCCGGTATTTCTGGAGGGAGTTTGTCACTAGTTGGCTCGAGGTTGATTCGGTTGTCTGTTCGCTCGCACACTGCCTGTCTAGCTTGCTCGGAGAGATGTATGTGATGCGGGAGGGGAAGGCGCGAACAGCAATGGATGATGCACGAACGATGAAGCAGGTGGGCGTGCGTGCGCGCGCGAGAGTATACAGTAGTGCAGTAGTGTAGTCGTGGAGTCTAGTTGCAGAATAGTGTAGCGTAAGAAGGACTTGATGTGGGCAATTGAGTGCGTTGGGCGACAGGTACCGGACGCGCTTGTGAGCTTCACTTTTCACTTGCGGATAGTGTCTTACTGCCGCGGATGTTGGGGGTCGATGATCAGCGTACGTCGTCAACGGAAAGACTGGTCTGGCTGGTGTTATGTAGTGTCGTGTAGTGTCGTGTAGTGTAAATCCGCTCGTGCTGCTAGAGGAGTAGCTCGAAGCTTGTAGGCAAATAGTCGTGGTAGTCTCGTACTAGTAGTTGCCGTTCTGAATTTGTAAAGCGACCTCGACTGAGATGGGCTTGGACTAGGCTTTTGCAGGTTGGCAAGGATACGAGTGTCTTAGTTTTGAGGCAGATGAAGATCTGAATGAGGGGTGCAGGTTTGACTTTAAAGATTGCAGAAGGTGCGAAGGGAGGTGGAGGTGGAGGTGAAGGTGAAGGAGCCGGTGATTGGAAGGAAGGTCGAGTCGAGTGTAGAGGGAGGGAGGTATTGGAATTCGTGGTCGAGGGTCGAGGGTCGAGGTCGAGATCGAGGTCGAGATCGGGGGAGTCGGGGCTAAGGTAAAGCGCAACTCAACACCCGCAAACTTCGTCACTGCCGTCGGCTCTTGGAAAGAGTCCCTGGGTCAGGTATGTAGGCAAGGTAGTCGGGTCGGGTTGGGTTCGGTTGGTAAAGGTAGAGAAAGAAAGGTGAGGGCTAGCTGGGTTTTGGCGGTAATGGGTTGATAATGGTGACGAAGAAACGTGAATGGTGACACAATCAATCTCAACTGAACCAGAAAATCAATTGTGCGCTTTCGGTTACAATCAGCGACCACATACACACACACACAACAATCTCTCTCTCTCTCACACGTTACGATCCACCAAAGACGAAAAGTGTTGGATGGGAGGCAAGAGATTGAGGAGGCCGAGAGAGGTTTAACTCCTGGGGCCGTGTGAAATTTTAGGTCAGTCCTTTACAGCGCTAAGCCCGATACGGAGCCAGAGTGGCGTCTGGCTGGAGAGGAGGGGCTGATGCAAGAACAGCGTAATGCGACCCCACCCTCGCTGAGATGAGATGCTCAGGTGCAGTGCAGTGCAGTGCAGTGCAGATGCTACACGGACGGGGACTACTCGTAGAAGGCCTTCCGAAAGCGGATAGGCGGCAAATCGAGTAAGTGAGCGAGCGAGCGAGGTGAGTTAGGAAGATGGAGGGGGTGAGGGGAGGAAAGTGGGTAGGTAGGGTTGGTTGGTTGGGCTGGGTGGAAGAGGATTGGCCTGGGCAAACTCGTGGGCGTGAGGGTGACGGCGTGAGTGAGTGAGTGAGTGAGCGAGTGAGTGATTGGACAAGGGTGGGCGAATGAATGAATGGTGGTGGACTGTGGACTGTGTGTGGACTCTGGACTATGGACTCTGGATTGCGGATTCGGGATGATGAGGTGAAGATGTGAAGATGTGAAGATGTGAAGATGTGCAGGGAAGTCATGCAGCGCAGGGTACAAGCATCTAGACTACTTTCCTCACCTATCCCATCCACAGGAGCAGGGACTGGGGGCTCTGGCAGGATTCCGAAGGATTCTCCCCTAGGCCTGGAGGAAGGTCGAGCGAATTGTGCTGAGTGTGGGTGGAGTTCCAGGATGCGTGCGTGGATGATGAGGGGGGAATGTTTGCCGTGGAGATATCTATACCACTGGAGGGGAGGGGAGGGGATGTGATAAATGATACAGTACTTGCTTGCTCTATACCAGTAGTACGTCCCTACCTACTCTACTAGTAGAAGAGTTGTGAGGCAGCTGGTCGATGAACTTTACTTTTCTCCCCGTACGTAGATCAGCAATTCAGGGTCCTGGCGGGCTCTTCACTTGCGCGATCAAGGCTTTGACAACTCCAAGGCCAAGTCCAAAGGCTAGAAGGTGCGAAAGATCGTGACCGCTATGCATTCGATCTAGCTATCAGCCAGTTTCCTCTTGGAAATAGACACAACACCACAATCAACACTACTACTTCTCCCTCCGTGCTCGACTGCTCCCTCGGGGTTTTCCCAGCAAGCACACCAATCGTACACTTTTGCACGCTGGCGCTCTACTGGAGCTGCGGATGAAGTGCAGTGCAGTGATGCTTCGGATCGATCTTCCAGTAGTTCACCGCTAAGGAAACTCTAATAAGGAGTGCTCACTACGAGTACTGTACTAACGACTAACAAGCAGGGCACCAGCCAGTCGACTGCCTGCTGTAAGTAATAGTCTTAACTTCTTTCGATCTGGAGTCTTTTAGGACCGAGCCCAAGCTGGATGGCCACTTAGAACTCGACGTTGGGGGTCTAGCTTCAACAAATCCTGGCCAGAGCTAGTGAGTGGCTTTCTTCAGTCTTGCTTTGCCCCGATGAAGATGATCGGAGAATTAATCTCTAGCTCGCTTCAGCGTGGAGGATGCCAATCCGGAAGCCAGGATTCCTTTCAGCTCGTGTGTCTTCGATGATGGGGTAACGGAGGGTCGAGGGTCGAGAACACGAAGCAGCAGATAGTCCCAAACTCAAAATGCTCGCTCGCAATTTCAAATTCCCAAGTACTGTGGCGATGGTAGGAAGGAACAGTTCCGCAGGTGCGAGCAGCTTTCTCGCAGATCTCTCTTTATGCTTAAAGTTTTGAGTTCAAGTATGGGGACGGATGCTATGCTTGTGAATACAGTTACGAAGAGTTGTCTCTTTTCGCAAAAGTTGTAGGCCGCTGATAGTCTCAAGACTAACTCGTCTGATATGTCCTTTGGTCCTGCGCAAGCGTGCGGCTCTCTGCTCTATTCTTTGTCCGTCCAATGTTTATATTTTAGAGATGTCTCCAGCTGCTGCACGGTTCTGAACTTGGTCGCCGGTACCGACCGCAGGCTGGTGCTGCCGTGTCAGTGGGCATGAAGAGAGTTCACGCTGGTGTAGTGTCTGCTGGAGCTTGCGGGATGGGTGGATGGGTAAGGTAGGTAGGTAGTCAGGGCGGGCTGGGGTAGTATCGTCCTCTTGAGTTTGTTTGTGTTGAGCTTCGGTCTAGCGCGATGTTTGACGAAAGCGATCAGTGTCCGTTTAACTTCGAGCCGAGGGGGGGCTATGACCAAGTCTGTCTGTCAAGCAGACCTAGGTTGGTATTGACGGCACGAAGGATTGTTAGAAATGCCAGGTCCCTTGAGTCGCTTGTATACTTCAACGGATGATTCTGAATCCGATCCAATTGAACTCAACTCAACTCTCAACTTCGGGTGATGCTCTTGCGAGGACAACAAAGAGTTGAAGGTCGCGATGTTTTCTGCTGAGTGGAATTTACTTTTTCTCTTGGCGTAATGCGAAGGACTGTGAGTGAGCGCTAGACGCGCTGGGTGGAGGATTGGACTTCAGGCAGGATGGGTGCGCTGGTCAGAAGCAGACAATCCGGATGAATGCTCTTCGACTAGACACCGCGCCGCACAGCACAGCACAGCACAGCACAGTACAAGTGTTCAGATGAGAGGACTTGATTTGACTTGACTTGCCGTGAAGTGAGCCAGCTGTGTCGATACAGGCTCGACGCGAAGGGTGGAATAATTATTGAGCGCGTCGCCGGGCTAGATCTCTTTGTGACTAACTAGCAGCTCAGATACAGACAGAGTGAGTATATGAAAGGAAGATTACAGTGTGGGAAATATGCGTGCTTGGCAAGCCACCAAAGGTCGGGAAATCAGACCTCACTGCCGGTAGTGAGTGAGTGCTGTTTGCTAAGGTTAATGGAGAATCTTGGATCAAGCGGTAGTACATGGATGGAATGCCTGCCTAGAAGAATACCACATGTCAATTATAAATTATCTGCTGTCGGTCGAGCACGCAGATTATATCGCCGGACAAAGCAATAATCAGATCAGATGTGATGCTAATGCTGACGTTTCTGATGTTTCTGCGATGGGATTGCTATTCATGGATTCTCTTGGGGACGCTTGGTAGCTGACCCAGCTGTGCGGGAGAGACTAGTCGTGCGTGCCGCTTGACGGGTGGGAAACACACAAGCTCATGATTCGAGGACTGTATTCGTAGAAGCTGGCTTCACTTTCGCTGTCACTTTGTGGTTCCAGCAAGTACGGGGGCATTGTATTCCGCTTTACCGTAGCTTCTGCTCCTTACGAAGAAGTATGCTTAATATGGTGAGGATACCAAAGGTGTCCTCCTTCCCGCTGGACACTTTACTAGGCACATTGTGGGGTACTGCAGTCAACAAGCGGCGGCGACTACTGAAAAGCTACTCGAGAGGCAGCGAGACCAAGTTTATTTGGACTGCAAGTCTGCATACCGACATCGAAACCGTTTCTTCTTCCTACTTCAATACGATTTGAGCATATACGAAACATCCCTGATTTCCACACCAACAAAGCAAAGGCTGTCAGTGACATCCAGCCCATGACAGACCACGAACTGCATCCGCATGGAATCATCCAGGGGGGCTCTTACTCCGTACTCTGCAATGCATCTCACAAACAGGATTTTTCCATGCACGAACCGAGTCGCGTCAAGCAGAAAAGAAAAGGAGCATCAAATAACATCTTCGTCGGATTGTTCTTCCGAAGTGATAGACTGACACTGATGGGTGTTCTATCACGAGCCACTGTAATCGAGCCCAGGCGGTGGAAGAAGAGGCAAAGTCGTAATAGAGCATTAATTAGTACTTACCTCCTTCCCTCACAGAATAATTATGCTTGGATGTCAATCAAATGTAATGACGAGATGCTGCATGTACGGAGTATGTTCTATTTAAGAGGCTGCAATCCCATCCACATTTTGATCCCTACCCTAGTTCATCATGTGTGCTTCAATTTAGCCAGGCCGAGAATATCTCGAATGGAACGCTCTTCGGGGCTTCGGCTGCATGAAGCTATGAAAGCAATGGAAAAGGAATTCAAGGGAGTCAGCCGAGATGAAGATTATTCATTTTGAAGAATATCTCGGCCATGTGTCCGTAGAGCGAGCGGTCACTTGGCCTGACCATAATTCCGATATTGTCCTGCTTGCATTACGCAGCTACAGACCGCTAATTCGAAATTGCGATATGACCGTACGGAGAGCGACTTTTTGCTTAGCTCAACGAGTACCGACACTATAGAGCGCCGGTCGAAGATCCGACATTGCTTGTCTCTTGATACTACATTTAGCTGGATATGACAAAGGAATTCTTCAGATATTTGGATATCAAAATTGACAAGGATACTTTTGCCTTTTGTATGGAGTAGACCATAGACTCGTGATAGGCCCCCGAGACTAGCGGTCGGAGATGCTGTGGCTGTCCAAATCCGACACATCGCGATTCAGAAAACTTCATCACATCCAACTCATCAAACACAGCTGCAACTTCCTTCTCTTTTGCGAACTGACAAGGTGCTCCCGGGCAACTCCACACCTGCACATGGCTGGGCGAATATTAGAAGGTTCTGGCGGTAAAGAAATCCTCTTTGGCCTGGATCCACAAAGGCGACCAGCCATTCAAAAACTCGGATCCGCCAGATGAGAGGGTTCTGGTCAGCACAAACCTCTCTCTTGCGCAGATCGATCGGTCGCGACGTTCACTTGATTGGGGCTCTGGACCGCACATCTCTCGGCATCGCCTGCATCCTCTGTACAGCAGCTGAAATTTGTTCACCTGGGGTCATGCTGAGCGCAAGGATGGGAGGCAGGCCAGACAGAGATGGGGGAGGGATGGATGCTTTGCATTCTTTGCTCGGCAGCACAGTTCCGCTGCTCGAAAGTGGGCGAGTTTCGAGCATCATTGTTGTTGATAATGTGACAATGTTTGGCATGATTCTGATATGCAGAAAGGAAGCTCGGTATGAAGCTGAAGGTTTGATACTCAGCTAGTGGTATACAGTATCTCTTTCGAGACTTGTACAAGTCCAGTCTGGCTTTAGTTAGTCTTCGATCGTACCAAATCAGATCTGATCTGGTCTGATCTCGGTCGTGGCAGTCGCGCGGTACCTTTCGTACTAACAGTCGAGTACCCGCTGTCCCGCAGAAACGGTTATGGGATGGATACGAAGTTCAACAAGTTAGCAGCAAGCACAGCCCTGCTTAGTGGCTCATTTTGAGGCCAAGACTCTTGCTAAAACAACAAATCGATCTGGGTTGAATCGAAATGCCATGCGACAGGAAACAAAAGAGGCATTACCAGGCCGGGGATCCAATTAGGGCAGCTCTTAGGGGCGATCAAGTCGATCGAGCCGGCGACGATGTGTGCGAACTAAGAGTTGCCAGTCGTTATTTGATACTTATCAGATACTTATCAGCCAGAAGACAGCGAGAAGCTGAAAGTATCGCGAGTGCATCACAGCTCAATACGAACGACACTTACCACGAGTCAGAGTCATCATCTCCATTCGATCTGAATCGAATCCTGCTCCCTCATGCCGCGGAGTGATTCCGAGTTTTCTCTTGTCTATGTACCTACCTACCTACCCAATGAAATCTGCCCAGTGCCCCATCCTGCTTGGGTAATATCCCTGAGCCAGAGGAGGAGCAGACCGGTCACCGGCCCTGGAAAGTGCGAATTGTGCGATGCTCCCAAATTGCGAGACGGGACCATTTCAATTTCTCCACTTGATTGATCATCGCAGGGGGAAGAAGTGAGAGACGGGCCGACAACCACGACTCCACCTTGGAGCAAACACGAATTACTGAGGTTGTACGTAAACCCATCTCCGGCATCCTGGGTTGCGAACATTACTTGAAGTTGCAATCATCATGGTTCTTGCCATTCAGTTACTCTCAAGAAGAAAGGCGGGCAAGGATTGATTACAAAAAATTACCGAACAAACGAATCAACTAGTAATAGTGGATCCCGAGCAAGTAGATAGACCTCGGCGAAGCAGCTTTGTAAATAAGTAAGCCTGGAAAAGATAAATTTCCGTTGGATCAAAATCAATACTGAAACTTTTGAAGTCTTAGGTAGATATCATTTTCCTGATGAGGAATTGATCCTGCCTGGGAAAAGCTACACCATTCGGATTCGGGCACGATAAAGAAAGGCTACATCTGTGAAACATCGCATCGTTTCCCGCCTCTCCATTGTCTCCTCCATCCATTCTCTTCTGTCAACGCCAATTGAAGAAAGAAAACATGCCAGTTGACTTGAGATGATTATCTTTTCGTAAGGATTTCCTGCATCTGCTGAACCTTAAAATATGGGCTCTCAGGTCGCAGCTCGCACATTCCAAACTTGCTTTCAACGGACAGGACAGGGTCTGTCTGTCATCTATCTTTTGGTGCGCGGCAGCGGCAGCGAGGGAGGGACATGAAGCGTGGGCGCGGGTAGCCAGCCGGCCTCAAATCGAGTTTCACCAAGAAGAATACAGCAAGCATAAAGAAGTTGTGGAAGTATTACAAGTGTAGTGTGCATATATTATTATGCATAGAAGTATGCAGAGACGTGCATAAAGCTGCCCTGGCTCCCGGCTCTTTTCCTAATGATCTACAGCTAGTAGCAGCAGCAGCAGCTCAATCGACCCGCGGAAATATCTTTTGCCTAACGATGTCGCGCATTTATTCGCTCCTGCTAAGTAAGTAAGTTAGTTACTTAGCCCAGGCACAGCCGAGGTGGTGCATTGTGCATTGTGCATTGTGCATTGTGCATTGTGCATTGTGCATTCATTGTGCATTGCAGCAGTTGTGCTCGGAGATAACTCCGTGTGTTGCTCTTCATCTACCACACTCCGAGTCCATCTCTCCCCAGTCGCCGAGGCAGCCATCGGCATCGGAAACCAACGAGGCCAGTTTACCACAGTAAGTACTGTATGTGGGCCTATCTCTTAGGTACAGTACAGTACAGTACAGTACAGTACAGTATGTTGCAACTTGTTATCATACGCTTGATAGCAGGTAGTATTTATCAATCACAAGATATCGATCGCAAGTTCTCTCTCTGATAAGTGATCAGAATATCAAGTACGCACTCAGTATACGGGGACGTGTGGATTGTCCGCATGCATCCAGTCAAGATCCTCCCCTCCTCGGTCTTTGCCAGATATTTATTTCAAATGATTGTATCTTCCACACCTTCTCCATCTCCATCAATCTCTCAGACACATCCCCAGCGTATGACGAACCCGTCTGTGCTACTCGGCCACTTGATTGGCACCAAGCTGCTTCTGCCGCTAGAGCCAGATCAAGTTATGGCTGGCTGATTTTTAGATTTGCTTGCTGACTTTGAGAAATTTACGAAGTCTTGACTGCCAACCCTAGACAGGATCAGGTCAATACTCGTTGCGAAGTCATTCTTTTCGTCTCTCCTTTACGTGATTCGCGGCAAGAAGAAAGGAGGATAGGTAAGGAAAGGAGGATGATCTCAACGAAACATCGACGACTGGCTTTCCTCTCGCGCTCGGCAAATAACTCCATTTCTTCGAACAACCCGAAATCGGCTCTTCCTTTTCCAACCCGTAGCACACGGGAGAGTTCCATTCATTATTCGGCCTTTTGTGGTGTTGGCGTAACGCTCGACCCGGATAGATCCCGCGAACCGAGGTGGACTATACCAGTGACTTGGTCTAGAATTTGTGTATATTGACTTCGTCGGCTGCTCTCAAGCCACAGACAGAAGAGGTGCTGCTACCCAGATGCATGAGACAAAAACACGACGCAATATGCGTCGGCGCAATATGCGGCACGGCGTGCACCAAGCTCATTCATCATGGCCAGAGGAAAACAGAAGCAGCAGGACAACAGACCTCCAATTTGAGTTTGATCAAGACACATAGGATGCTCTTTCGACCAGTCATGGCCTTCACGTTGAAGCCTCATACGCATCTACTTTCTTTGCAGATCTCATGAGCCAGGTCAGTCAGGCAAGGAAACTTGTTGGGATTCATCATTCAAGTCCGGGGAAGCTTGATACTTTCCTCCAACACTTCAACCCTGAGCAAGCTTCAAATAGAAAACGAGCAAGCTTCAGCCCTGGGTGAAGAATACGAGCTCTGTCTTCAAACGGCATACAACATGCTTTATGGCGCGGCTGTGCTCGTGAGCGAGAGCTTCAAACTTGTCAGCGCTCGGTCGCGAATCTAGACTTGACTTTGTTTGACATACTTGCTTTCCCACAGCCGGATGATCGTCCGCACGGTGATCCTCCACGTTTCTTTCATCCCTTTCTCATGCTTTACTTTCATTGACACGGCACTTGTCAGGTCACTCACGACAGACAATGCTCGAGCGTGTTTTGTTTCGGAAATCTGAAAGATGATGTCTGTCTGACTGTCTGATTCCCCGCTCCGAGACTGTGCTGCAGACGTCTTCCTTCGTCATCCACTCGGAGCATTCTTCCCCCATGCATGTTGCTCTCCAAAACTCTGTTTTCGTACAAGACATTCCAGCAGACACGGGAATGACTCGAGCGTTGAGCAGGCACGAGACTTTCTTGCCATCCTGATTTCCAGACACAATCCTACTGGAAGGGCGTTTATCAACTCCCGTCCCAGCATCCGAACAATGAAATCGAAGACAGTGAAGGGACAAGGTTTAGTAAAAGCCGTCCACCAATATACAATCTTGGCCAAGTCTGATTATTATTTAGCTCGAGTCATGCTGCAGATGATGGATGTAAGGATCGATGCTTGCCATGGAGCGTTTCTTCTTGCACACCGAAACCGGAGTGTATGCCCGACACAAAAGTAGAATTGGTTGCGTTGTTTTGCATTCGTATGTCTCATTGAACTTGTTAGTTGATTGCTTTGCTATTCATGGAGGCCATCTTGCAGAGCAGGTGGTTGTGAATGACTCTCTATCATGTGTAGTAAACACAGAAATGGCAGATTCAGCACGCCCAGTCCTCTACATGTAATGCTGCTCTACACGCTATTCTACTGAAGCTGGAACATATCTCATCAAGATATTTATGACTTACGCGGTTATCTACGGAGGTTCTCCTTTAGTTTCGCAAATGTTTAAAGCTCTTCCCAGGATCTGCCTATCATTCTTCAAGATCAGGTATTGGTCATAGATACTGTACACGTGAGTCGATTCCGCGGTGCTCGTGTGAAATACCAGGCCGCGAGCACGTTGTGCCGAGATAATGATCGATACTCGTTGTTCCGATAATGCACTCTTAGCTTTTAAATAGAATAATACAATACTCATGCTACACTTCCCAAACGCACACAACTTGGTACGGTGTGATACCTGAAGACCAAGCCTCCTCGTTCATGATCCTTTGGTCGCAACACCAAACATATCACGTCAACCAGAAAGTCCCTAATTTGTGATCAATTCACGATGAGTCCTCGAGGCTTCAGCTCAACGGCTATATGTAGAAGCAATTGAGCTCAAAGACAATTCATCATCATCTCAGAACCTACTCACAGCCTGCACCATCTGAACACAACACATCATCAATACTCCAAACAAATAACCAAATAGTCGCCGGGATAGCAGGCTATAACCTAGACATACCTCTCAGCACAAACAGCTCCTTTGCGGATACAAAATTGACATAAAAGGATGTCATAATATCCTTTCACAAAAATCGAAACATCCTCAACATAGC
Source organism: Rhynchosporium graminicola (assembly GCA_900074885.1). Taxonomy (NCBI): domain Eukaryota; kingdom Fungi; phylum Ascomycota; class Leotiomycetes; order Helotiales; family Ploettnerulaceae; genus Rhynchosporium; species Rhynchosporium graminicola. Next base: position 98,660 of record FJUW01000037.1, read on the forward strand.
CGTGTCGAGACGTATCTATTTCCAGCTCAGCCCAACCCCAACTCCAATCTCAACATCACACCCACAGCTCCCTCCCAAAACCCACCATGGTGAACTCCAGCATGGTAACCCTCATCATCGCAATCATCACCCTCCCCATCTATCTCTACACGTCGATGAAACACTACCTTAACTAACACATTGCGGACTCGAAATCTCGATCTAGATCACGAGTATGTCTCTGCAAATACGCATTCGCCATCGCACTCACATCCACACCTACTCCCAATTTTAAATCTGCCATCAAGAGCTGTATCTAGAACCACATTGCCCCCTGTGTTCGGATAACCGGACTGAGAGCCTAGGACTGCTAGACGGCACAAGGCTGGCTGTACAGAGCCTTGGTGGCATTTTGAAGAAGGTGATTTACCGATCTCCTGAATGAGTGACTTACTTATCGCACTTTATTCTTCTGTGTTTTGAGAAAAGTGGAGGTGGGAAGCAGATGAATGACAATCGATCGGACTGTAGTAGATATAGTACTTACTACCTGAGGATTCGGGTGTTCTGAGCTCACCTAGCAAGAACTAGACTTGGTGGTAAATGGTATCATCCCAGAGAAGAAAAGGACGCAGTTTTGAAATCTGGTATCGATGTAATATTGATGTCGCTAGCTATCTCTTGAAATTTCTCTCTCGTGTCTTGACTCGAGGTATCGCTAAACCCCTTTCTTCAATATCTCAAAAGTACCAACGCCACGCTCAGACCGTAAGCTGGGGAAGCACGAATCATCTTCGATCAAGAGGGCCTTGTGAAGTAGTTCCTATCCTACCTTGACTCGTTTTGGAGTCTTATGAAAAGAGCCGAACAAGTCACTCATTAATGATTGAATGGTTCTTGATCACATATCCAACAGCCAAGTCAGCTACGAATGTGATTCCGTAGGACTTGATTAGCAAAACCAAGCAAGTACAACTAGGTGAATACAGCCAACCTCAAACACATATATACGAATTCGTATGAACAAGAGATTTTATCAAGTAGTCTTTATATCGAAACAGGTGTCACGTTTCTTCTACACCACCTATCAGCGTCCATATTTCACTCTGACTCATAAACTCACATCTACAAATCCTAGATGGAAAACCCACTAGCTACCACAGCCGTAGCTCTCGTCGAGATGTTTCTCACCAAATCACCAAAATCCGAAAGAAGAAAATCAAGGGTGCCCGAGACTTCTGAGATGGGAGTCTTCGGATCTACCGCAGAGACTACCATATATACCATCACTGAACTCACCACCATCACACACCAAGACCGACGAACCATATCCCTCTCCTCCGTAATCACCTCCATCACAATCAAGCCACGCACACCGAGAGCGAATTCCATCTTACTCTCCCAAACTAATCCCCACCAAAGCCGACTCCTAAGCCCCGACACACTTCATCCATAACCCGCATAGTTTGGAACGACTCGCTGGAAAAGACGAGATGGGATGAGATGACCAAGATTCAATATGGTCAGAAGGATAGACAGACGCTTGAGACTGTTTAGAAAACCTAGATCGACAGCTTTTGCAGGATTCTTGGGATGTTGGGCTCGTGGTTACTTACGAATGGGAGTGGTACGGGGAAGTCAGTGGAATAGGAGGACTCTCTTGGAAGTTTACAGGATGGATGGATGGATGGAAGAGGAGTGAGGTGTGTGGAAATGCAATGAGGTCAGAATGAAGAGGAAGGAAGGGTTTGGTGACGTGAAGCGAGGACATAGAGGACCTGAACAAAGAGATACGGTTATTCAGCAATGCAACTAATCTGTGCGTGGACTGGGTGACCTGTAACAAAACAAGACTACGACATCGTCAAAATATAAACCTCAGCTCATCCCCAACATCATTGCACCTTACCACAGTAAGCCTCACCATCGAGTACAGCAAGCAGAGAAGAACATCCCATAGAAACAGAGCAGTCAGCAAATCGTAGAAGTACAATAACTAATTAACTAGTATTGCTCAACCCACTACCGAGTCTTCCCCTATCTATCAAGCTCCTTCCATCCACTTCAAGGAACTCACCCAGCCACCTTGACATTATCATTCCATCAATCACCATTATTCGTGACGGTGGTTGCAGTTCAGTTCAATTCCATTCAATCCTGCCATTCCACAACGTCAGCCAGCCAACCTGGTTCCCTCAAACCCCTATCTCAAGCCCAGAGGCAAGAAGAAAACAGTCTACCAAACGCCACTGCTATGCAGAACCCTACTCCAAAGTGTAAAAGCAGAAAAGAAAGCCAGAAAACCATTGCGGGTGCTCCTCTATGTGAAAATGCCGCCGTCTCGATCCACCCAATTAACTCCCTCGAACGCCCAAACAGAGAGATATAATCCAACAAACAACAGCCTCGTAGATCCTGATCACATTTCAATCACGCACCCCCCTCCCCTCTCATAGAGAAGGTAGCATATCCCTACAGCTCATGTGTGTCGACCAAGCTCATTGGCGAAGGGTTCAATCTCGAATTCAGAGTCCATCGCAAACATCCCATTCTCCAACCCTCCCAGTTCGAAAACGAATGCATTCCCCTTGCCACTCCCATTGGTCATCTTAGCAGTGATAGGCCTCTCCTCGTCATCCAACTCCATCACTCTCTCCTTCCTCCCATTTTCCTTCGAATTTCCATTCACCCATTCACTCCCAGTTTCCACTGCCGCAGTCTGAATCTTCGTCTGATTGGTTACCTGTGCCTCGACCGGGTTACTGAGCTCGATTTTTGGTGTAGTGTTGCTCAGAACCTGTTCCAAAATGCCTTGATCACCCAAAGCTGTCATAGGTCGCATTATTTCTTCACTAAGGATACTCTCGCCACCATCAGGCCCAAATCCTGGTATACCGGCCGCCATATTCCTGTTGCGTTCGAGGAACTGATCGAGGCGAGTCATTTGTTGTTGCCAGCGCTCATTTAGAAGTCTGACGACCTCGTCGACATCATGAGGTGTTAGTTCGGGCTTGTCTGGTTTCGATTGGCCAACACCGAAATTTGTCAGGGTTCGTCGGACGGAGCTTTTGAGATGGTGGTCGTTCTTTGCGGAAGTTGCGGTACGGCGTGATTCTCGCATGTTGGCGTTCATTCTCTTCATTGTCGTTGATTGATCATCTTGCAAAAATGGAAGGTAGACGATCTTGTAGTTCTTGGCGAGAGAATTGACCAACGTGGTGAAGCCTTGGAGGTTGATATCGTTGTGCTCGCAATAAATGTTAGTAAGACCCGTGTCCGATTCAAGAACCGATGAAAGTGTGTTGGCGCCTTCGAGACCCAGGTTTTGGTACATGATACGTAACGTCTTGAGAGTCTTGTTCTTCTTCAAACCCTGCAAAGCACTGTTGAGTCCTATACCGAAGCGAGTGACTTCTAGATGGGCTTGCTCTCCCGAAATGTCTAGATCTTCCAAAGTCTCGTTGTCTTCAAACACCAATCTCATGGCTTCGCAAGTGTCTTCTCCTGCATCGTAAGGAAGAGATGCTTTCGAAATATCTAAACATCGAATCGTTTTGTTGGCCCGTAATGCTTGCAACAACTCTCGAAAGTGGTCTTCCTTTGCGAATTCGATCATCCGTAGGAACAGATGGGTTGGTGCATGGTTTGCTCGGATGGCTTTCACGATCTCACTGACGCCCTTCTCAAATCGGTTGGCGCTAACATGCAGCTCGAGCTCACGAATTTCGCCCGGAAATCTGACCATAGAGTGCATCAAAAGGGCAACATCGTCACCATTCAAAGTGCACTGATCTAGCTTGAGTTTATAAAGATCGTCTGACATCGGGCTTGCAAGGTATGTTGAGATGGACTCAAGTGTTTGCGCATTTATCTGGTTTCATTAGTCCAAGGACACTTTGGGATGAAAGTGATACGTACAGGAACACCATCCAAGACCAGCTCCTGCAGCTTCCAAGTCATCAAGATCTCAGGAAGGACCAGTGGCTGATCTCCAGTCGTCCAAGTAGTTCTCGAAAGGTTGAGTTTCCGTAACATCGTAAAACGGCTCATTGAAGCTTGAAACTGCTCCAAATTTATCCGTCCGGGATTGTCAGAGAGATTGATATACTCTAGCGTAGCATTTTGTCGATCTAGATGCGTGATGAGCTGCATGATACCTCTATCATTCAGACCACAATGAGAGCACTCGATGGCCCTGAGTTTAGCCTGTGATCTTTGCATAGCAGGAACAAGCGAGTCAAGATCCGTCTCTCCCAATTCTATTCCATTCAGTATGATCCAATTGACATTCGTGAGCTGGGCTTGGCAAAGAGGCAAGAGCGCGCCAACAACTTCACAACCGGGATCTTTATCAACCTCACGCCCATCGAAATCGAAGTTGTCCTTCGGCCGCCTCCTGGGTAGACAATTGGTAAAATCCATCCTCCTTAGTTTCCCTGATTTCAAAGCAAGGGCTTGTATCTCTTGATAGAGGAGCGACTTATCCTTGGGATTGAGACCAAAGTACTTCTCAATCGAGATTCCACCTCGAGTCGAACATGCTGCGTGTTCTATGCCACTTCCATCAATTGTACTGTGTAAAGCGTGTAGGTCGATATCTCGGAAAGATATAGATCGAAATTTTTCATTGCATCGCAAAGCCCGCATAACAGCCAGCAACTCCGCCAACGTATACTTGTTGCTGTACTTAGGGGGCCAAAGCCAAAATTCTGGTGCATCCTCTGCCTCCCAATCAACGGCATATTGAACATTTCCGGGGCTGGTATTGTAAGCTAGGCAATATGCTGCAAGAGTCCTGTCAAAGCAGTCAAGCTCGTCTTCATCAAGTGCGAGTCCTGTTTCGCAAGTGTCGACTATTCGCCTGGGTCCGGAGTAATTGAAGTTGTGGTCGTCCCAAAGTGGTTTTAGGTGCCGCCAAGCTCGCAGAAGTGCAAAAGCAACGTCCGGACTGGCGGAAGCTGCCAATTCGAGGGTTTCTGCTGCCCGGCATGGCTGCCGAAATGCCAATTCAAACCTGTCATCGTCATATGTGACTCGAAGGTCTACTAATGACACAATTCCCCACGAGCATCGACCAATTTTGGTATTTGAAATACGAGCTGACGGTGCGCTGAAGTCAGGTAGTGGCACCAGATGTGCCTTGTTGATGCCAACTACTAGATAGAAAACCGAGGAACCCATCTTCTGCAAGTCGTCCGCCGAACGTCCAGCTTTCGTGGTTGTCCGACGAGCGACTCGAAATATCTGGAAATGGTCGGCGTCATAATCCTCTACGCTGTCTACAGCTGCAACGAGATACCGCACGATTTTCTCTGGAAAGGGTTCTGTCATGAGTAGTCTTGCTTTCTGGGCGGCTCCTCGGATAGAAGAGTGCCAAAGATCGGCATCTTTTGGATCATGAAGCATAAGCTGAATAGATCCAACACCATATGAATCCTCATCCAAATACACAACTTCTGTTGTGAAGAAGGGCCGACCATCCTCGAGCCGGTGAACTGTAACAATGTGCCTGAGTGGTATCTGATTTTCATGCTCAGCTGAAGTGTGAGAGTGATTCGATTGCACTTCTTGCAAAGATCCAATGGAGGTTGTGGACGGGTGCCGCGTTGTACTGTTCCTTCCATATGGCTTTGGAATCGAGGAGAATACCTCAGATGCCCTAGCCTGGCTCTTGAAGCGAAGCAAATGAGTATCCGTCAAGACCAAATATTCCTTCTTCTTCCTGAACATGCCACTGGTGGTTTGGATTTCCCCATGATACAGTACCGTCCTGCTACTTGTTTTTCCAACATGCAGATGCATACTCTCTAGTTCTGGAGATTCCGGCGTCCCGGTATGCTGGCTGTACGCATCTTCCTCCTCCACATGCGTGAGAGATTTCCTTCCTAATGATCCAAAAATCGAGGACGGTCGGCTCTTCTGTAGGGTTTTTGGTCGCAGCTTGGCAGAATCGAGTTTGTCGCTACTCTTCACAAGAGTTATTGATCCATCTTGCGACGGCTCAGGACTTGAGCCTGGACCTAATCCAAGCAGTGAAGCCCGTTTGCCCACTTTCTTCTTGTCCTTCTTCCCGCCATTTTGGAGACTATCGCTAGAGAAGACATCGGTGTTGATTTGCGTGAGACCGGTCAGAGAGCCTCGCGAAAAGAGGTTCATGCTCTTCCGCCTGTCCTTACTACCCCCATTCTCCTTCACCGCAGGCGCCATCGCATCCCTCTCGAGTCAACGTATGTCTGCAAGTTGTATCTGGGTGCCAGAAGCTTCAAATTCGTGGGGAGGACATCGGTGGGCAATTCCTGAGGGAGCTGGGGTTTGAACAAAATCTGCCATGTGTCAGCGATAGAATTTCGAAAAGTTCTAGAGGGTGAAGGCGTACTCGGATTGAAAATTTCAGGGAACCTCAGGCTGAGAGGGTTGCATGTGCGAAGTGATTGATTGTGTTTGTGTCTATGCTCGAATTGGGCGGGTTGGGATACCACAGATGCTGAGGGGAGGAATTCACGGACAGCCAAGTTCAGATCTTGTGATCTCTGATGGAACGAGACAAGTACAGAAGAAATACAAAGGATCGGACCGGATAGACTAGCAAGCAAAGCCTGACACCTGCCGTGCGATTAATTGGCTGATCTAAACTTGATGTGATGTCGCTAGCTAGGTAGTTGGCATGTTATGGTCTGGTGTCTGAGCCTGGCAGCAAGCATGGGCAGTTGTGATGGACAGGACTAACGCAGGGGATTGTCCGGGCTGCGCTGCTGAGCTGAGGAAGAGGGTGGTAGATAGAGTTGCGGAAGTACGGAATGAAGAGGAAATGAAGTTATTCACGAAACACCAAACACGAAACACATGAGCGGAGATTTATATAAACTGGGTATTGAAAAATTATCCTATTCGTCCCATCCTTTTGCTACTGCCCTGCCCTGCTTCGTCTTGCCCTGTCACCACTTGTTAGATCTTGGGGATTTTACACAAAGCGCACCATGCAAGGATTGTTAGTGGGGGTGTGTCTTACTCAAGTACCAAGTTGCGTTGCCAAGGAGGGTGAGGCACAGCTGGGGAAGGTCTGCAGAAATGGAAGGAAGATGCAATTGTTTCTATTCTAATCAGTTCATTGGCTATGAAGATTGTGGTCTTGATGCTGCTGTTACTTACTGGTGGTATTTATATGCAGTGGTCTGATATGACTGAGCTCAATCGACAAGCATTCCTCGAATACGAGTTCAACTTCCAAATAGCCTCAGAAACGCCCGAAGTTGGACATTCTTCCAGGGTCATTCTCGTATCACACCTGTCATGTGAAGAGACGACCGGCTCCCTCCCATCCCTTCCCACCTTGAGCGCTTGGAGCTTGGAGCTTGGAGCTCTAAGTGATCCGATGCCTCTTCCTGCGTTCCCTAAGCTCTGACTACCAAGTGTTTTTGTTTTTGTTTCTGTAGCGGTTCGGTCATTCATCTCTTGGTTGATCTAATGTTTCGAAACACGATCTCACAGCACTTGCAGATTCAGATGTCGTGTCCACTTTCCACGACTTCCAAGTTCCAGTCTACGAGGGGGACACTCTTCACTAGCCTAGAGATCCCCTATTACTTGTATACGCCTTGATGGACCTTCGTATAACCTTGTTTTGATATCCCAAATATACATGAAACTCAATCCACCAGGTCGAAAATGTTATTTTGTTTGAACTCTGAATCTATTCTCGGATGTAGAATCTACTTACTCTCCGGTTCCTATCACATGTAAAGTGAGATTTCGGCGTTCGATGTCAGCCATGCAATCGAGCAGGCTTGGGCAATCACTTGTTTCAGAACTATCGGTCTGAAGATCCAACAAGACGGCAGCTAGCAAATGCGTTACTGTACTATGATACACAGCAGAATGAATACACTCAGAGTCATCGCCGCACTGGGTAAAAGCAGGACATCCAAGGCTTTACACAGCTCTTCATTCATCAAATCAGAATTTTAATTGCTCGTGTCCGCTGACGTCTTAGAGAAGTCTCTATGATCCGAACATCACATGTCCCTAGACTTCATGACGGGGGTTTTCTATATCATAGTAATTGTACAGTGTTTCTTGTAGCCCCCTGTCCATCTCTTAGACTCAGGTTACATAAGATCGTTGTTACATGGGAAATGCTTCACAATTGGGTCGTGCCGATCTGCGACCATGAGACATCCAGTCTGCTTCGATTCCTGTGTTGAGTCTCACGCTTCATATCGAGCTGAATCGGTATACTGGGATGGCTTTGATTTCCCGCAATCACGCATCCACCTTATCTTTCTCAGCTCCTCCTCGGTGGTCGGGTGCACCGCTCGGGCCCGAAACCTTTCGGGTAGTACTCGAAGCCTTCCCAGCTTCCTTGGGGTCGCTCAGCACCACATTCCCAGCAGTAGCAGTCCCTTTGACTGCATATCCTCCCTCCTTTCCCTCAACCCAAACATCGAACCTATCCTGCTTTGTTGGGTCCTTTCTAACACAGATCCTCATCTCCTCGTCAACATAGAGTGGTGCCAGATTCCTGTAATCAAACTGCAAGACCATCTTCCCTTCCTCAATTTGGGACCTCAATACCGAGAGCATGAGTACAAGCGTCAAGGGGCCATGAACGAGGAGGTTTCGGTATCCTTCCACCTCTCGTGTGTATTGTGGATCAAGATGTATGCGGTGTGCGTTGAAAGAGAGGGCTGAGAACCGGAAGAGCAGCGCGGCGTTGGGTGTGAGTGAGACGCTGAAGTCGGGAGTATGAGTAGCTGTTTGCTCATATTAGCAATACTTTATAGTGGCAATGGCCTGTACTTACGTTTAACAATCTTGGCCGTCTTCAGCAAATCTTCCTTTGCTTCCTCTTTCGATTTTTCTCTCATGAAAACCAAGTTCCGCGTCTCTATGGCGGCTAACGGGAATATGTCTTCATTCTTGTACTTCAGAGCCAATAGAGTCTCGGCCATCTTATTACCAGACGCGGCACGTTTTTTTAAACTCTTCTCAGCTAGGGACGATCGACACGTCGCCAGCTGTCTTTCAACAGTCACAAACACGTTTTCTTGACCCTTGATTCCCTTAACATTCACGTCTGAAATGGTTTCCTGGCAGGTCGCCATCTGATCCATCCGCATGTGGTGTTTCTCTATCGGGTTGAAGCGGAGGGACCCGCCTGCCCATAGACGTCGAAGGAACGGAGCTCCCGGCGAATGTAGGGTGTCGGTGCCATCTGGCAGAAGGCCGCTGTCCAGGACTGAAGGGGGAAAGTAGGCTAAATGATAACCCTGAGGTATAGCTCTTTGAACTGGAGTCTTCGGGGTGCCGGCTTGCAATTCATTTAATTTCGAATCTGGGTCCAGGTAGTCGGTAATGGATGCGAGGCATGATGGTGGCAAGAAGTCTGCGAGGGAAACTTTTAGGAGATCTTGAGGAGTCTCCGAGAGTCTTTCGAGTGTCGTCGTCGAAGGGCGGGACGTGAGCTCTGCATGGAGAGTTTGTTGATGAGAGGACGTTTCCACTGGAGGACCTGCTTCCGAGGATGAGTAACGGACTGCTGCACGTTGATAATGGAGACTGTTTACAGGTTGCAATGCTCCAGTACAAATGCGCCGGATAGCGAAAAGTGTGGTTGGTATCATCTTGCATTATTCTTGGTGATGCCCCCAGAAAAGGGAAGGACATCAAGAGCTATCCCAAATAGGCTAGATCACGGCTCGGGACTCAAGGACCGTACTACTGTAGTTCAGACCGACCTTAGCTTATCGATAAGGTACAGCTGCCACAGAGGCTCCTGACTTTCTAAAACGAATTTTGACAGCTTCTCCAGGAGTTGCTGAACATATTCAGCCTCCTTAAGATCCTTTATCTTTCATATCTATCTTGTTAATTTATCATCCCAGCTACCCAACCACCTCCAGCTCTGGACATAGTTCTCCAAAGCTTCCAAAGTCTTCCCCACCATGCCAGTTGGATCATGCAACTTGCTGCCCTCAAACTCGACAAAGAATATGTACTGAAATGGAACCACCTTCGTCGGCCTGCTGTTGATGCTGGTAAGGTTGATGTTGTAAATCTGGAAGCATTGGAGTACCGATGCAAGAGCCCCTGGTGTACTATGGTCGACCTTGAATGAGATCAGGGATTTAGTCTTGTCTGCTGCTCCAGCTTTCTCATCAACTCCTTTGATAATAATCAGAAATCTAGTAGTGTTGTCCTCGCGGTCCTCGATTCCTTTCGCTAGCACATCAATGCCATGGACATCAGCGGCCAAAATACTCGCGATGGCTGCACTTGTACCCGTTGTGTCCTCCTTTACCATTTCGGCCGCCCTGCTCGTGGAACTGACATCAATCCGCTCAACACCCTTGAGGTAGACACTTAAGAACGCTTCGCACTGTCCAAAGGCTTGGGGATGGCTCAAAAGTCGCTTGACATGCTTGAGGCTGTGTATAGGGGAAACTCGTGGCTTGAGAGGCATCGGGCTCGATATAGTAGGAGTGCAAGCGCCAGACATTTCGGGAGAATCGCTAGCTGAACCTTTCTTGCCTAATAGACAGTGACTCACGTCGAGGTAGGCTTCCCCGCAAACAGTGACATCTGCGAAACGGCCATGTCGGTCGGCAAGAAGCTCGAAGGTGTAAACGACTGCTCCGTTGGTAGAGTTCTCGAACGGAACAACGCCTAGGGCAGCTTCGCCAGACTGTACGGCTTCGAAAATGTCTACATCACACAGTCAGATAGCTCAGTAGTACTAACGCATTTTTGGTACCTGTAATGGTGGCTGCGGGTTGGTAGTCGTATCGATCTGGTTCGAAAGCACCAAGTGCTGCCTGAGCAATATCGAAATCTGTCAGCCCAATGGACCATGGGGGGCGTTCGGAATGCGAAAGAGTATGTACCTGATGAGAATATGAAGAAACGGGGCCAAGGAAAGAAACAATAGGCACGTGGTCATCGTGCTTGTCGTTGCGTGAGGCCATGGCGGTAGAGTGTTGAGCAGGGCAAAGTTTAGGTAAGTGTAGATTACTTTTGTCGCGACATCAAATATATACAAGTAATTCAGGCCTCAATAACTGCTGATGTTGCTGAATCCTTCCATCTGATTTCGGCTCGGCTATCGTTTGCTATTGTGAGAACAACGAGCAATTGTGATTCACATGGCAGAAGACAGCTTCACCTCCGATATAATTTTGAGCCCCGCGCTACTGTACGTCGGAACCTTGCCCCTCCATCCAAACCCGCCATTGAATTTGTGGATTGACACTTAAGGCATAAGATTGATTACATGATTAGCGTAGTACCAGGTAGAATGGCAACACACAAGAGCCACTTGGTCTGTCGTAGTGAAATGGATTGGCTCTTGACATTTCTTTTCACTACCCGAACGATCATGTTCGCTTAGTCAAGGAGCGCAGCCCAGATCTGGGTAGATTTTGTTCTAAATCAGTTTTAATTGCTTCTAATGGGCTCGATACATCAGGCGTTGATGGAATACCCTGTACCGACAAGCAAATCTCAAAGTTGTAGTCCCCAATAATAAGCAATCTATCTCGCGATCCTCCACACGACCTATCGGCAATATCAGGGTTTCATATCTGAACAGTGCGCTCATCCTGTGTTTATCAGTTTAGCAAGCCTACCGAAGACCCTGATTGGGAGCTCATACCTCTGAACTTCGTGTGATCAACTCAAGTAATCGCCGTCACAGATCGAAGTGGGCTGGGTCTAGACACAGCACTTCTCTGTCGAGGCCCGACCGGGGTCGGCTGCTTTCGGATCTGCTGCACGGCACTTGGGCGAGGTGACAGATTCTGACTTGACGGGACAAGAGTTGGTTCCTCGCCCAATGCGAGGGCATCAGATTGTCAATCGTCGTAGTAATCATCTTCATCGTCCACTTCAGCCAACTGCTCAAAGTTGACCTTGTATCGGAGCAGACCACCAATTCCACCAAAGCCCTTGACGAACTGGTTGCCTTCACTGGAACGATCGGAAACGAACTCCAGGGTGGCCCCAAAGTCTTTGTACTTCTCGGCGATCCATTCGAGGAATGATTCTTGCGAGACAACTTCCATTTCCTGTCCAGTCTCCCTGTCCATAAATTGATCTCGGTTGGCAGCCTCTTGTTGTTTTGTTGTGTGGAGAATGGTCAAAGCTCCGTTGACATCCTTTAGAGTCCATCGGTTGATTTCGAGATTCTCAAAGACGATAAGGATCTCAACAGCTCCAAGCTCCAAAGCCTTCAGTGTGTCCTCGACACCGTAGCAGATACGGCCTGAATCCTGACTGATCTCTTCAAAGTACTTTCCAATGAGCTTCTTCTCCTGGATAAACTTTACATTGCTGAGAGTCTCGGCTGATAGCTCAATGGCCTGGTTGAACCCGTTCTCTCCACCATAAGAAACATCCACGACTTTGATAACCTTCGTCACAAGACGGTTGTCGAACAAATCGGACTGGTTCAGGTCGTTCTTGAAATCAGCTGAACCAGCCAGAATAATACCTGCGACGTTGACTTTGTCGGCAGTGATGAAATTTTGAACGGCCAATTCAGCAACTTTACGCACGTAGTTGTGACGTTTCTCTTCTCTGAGACGGGCGAAACGAAGAGCAGATTGTCCACCACGTCCGTGCTTCTTTGGTAAATCGACAGAGAACTTGTGAATAACGTCGCGGGTGTTACCGCTGAGAGTTCCGAAAAGCGCTCCGTTACCATCCATGATAATGAATCCGAATTTCTGGTCCGACTCAAGGAGTTCAGCGAGAGCTTCGGTGTGGAACTTGTTGTCGCAAAGGTATAGGGAAGTATTGATAGGCTTGAACGGCTCGAAATCGATGTTGACCCTTCTCTCCTTGCCCTCGGATGTCAGGATTTCACCACAATAGACAACCAGTCCATTCGGGGGCACCTTGTTGTACAGCTTCAGTCTCTGCTGGGTAGAAGTAATAGCAGATAGGACGGATTGCCGATTTACTCGGGATTTGATGTTGGACGCAGTTCCCTATGCATACGTTAGCACAAAGGGCCTCGGTAGGTAAGTGGGGGATACATCATACGTATTCTTCAGCCAACATCTTCGCCGCTCGAGAAACCTGGTCCTTTGGCGCTGACGCTCATATTAGGAGTGGTCTCTAGATCCCAGAGTTGCGAGACTCACGAATAATGAGGGAAATCATGGAAGTTCCATTTCCTCTAGCAGCTTCCAATCGTTTAATAAGTTTCTTCACCTTCCAGATTTCGATATTCTTCTCGGCTTCATTTGCTTGGGCGTCACTCATCGTGGCGGTAAGTGGCGCAGGAAGCGCTTGATATTTCGAGAGGTCTTAGGAAACAGGAGCTTGACGCTGCAGTGCACAGAATCAAGATCAATCTTTGCGGTGTTGCGGGAGTGACGTGGATTGTGGGCGGAGAGCAGGCGATACTTAGTGTCTTTCGAAACCAATCCAAAGAGGCACGTGCACTGGAAATGGCTTGGCTTGAGCCTGGTGATTTAAACTGCTTTGGGTCTAGCCAGGTTTCTTACACATTAATTCCATTATCGAACGTGGATACCTACCTACCTTATGACGAAGGACATTGGACTATGCCCCAGTGGATGGCCTGAAAGTCATTGTGAGCAACTATAGATCATGTTCCCTTTGAACTGACAATGTCACTGTTGCTAAGACGAGTCACTTCTGGTAATGTTGCTCCTGCTGTCTATCGTCCACTGAATGTATAACAATCACCTTGATACTACCATGGCGGACTCTTGTCTGTTGAAATTATTTATCTCTGGCTGACTTCTGGCGGATTTCGCGTACCTCACATCGGATGACATGCCATTCAACCATACTACAGCAAAGGGGCCTATTGTCACGGCCACTAGCTACTGTATACACATCAGGGGGTATTTTCACAGGTAGTCTTTTGATGCAGTGATGGCTTATCATGTTTCCTTTCTACATCCTTTGATCAAAGCACTTCCGGGCCAGATTGGTTGATACTTTCTGGGAAATACATCTTTGCTCGCAAATCTTCATCCATCTTCTTTCTACTTACCTTCTTATGAGCTGGTCTTGATTCAGCTGGGGTGAAACATACAGTTACGGAACTTCTGATGGGGAGCCCAGACCTTACCATCATTTCATTCAAAATTTCCTATCCGATACATCTAATAGAGCACCTTACCAACCGGAAAAGACATCATTATGTTGATCTTTGTAATCGAAATTTGCTCGATGTTGCTTTGGGTATTCTCACTAGGAAGACTCCGACCGGCAACACTTCGTCATTACTTCGTCATTCCCGGCGCCAAGTTCGTTTGGCGTGATGAGCCAGCGTGGTAGGTCCCGTTCTCTCTGCCCAGGTGGTTTTCACTTTGATAGCCAAACTCGTGGAGGATTACCGGCTATTAGATGGATGCTGCTCATTTCATAACATGAATCGGATCCTGTTAATGCATGCCCGAGGTATCTCCATAAGTCTCAACTACCTCACTACTCTCTTGGCTACTCCACGATGAAGAACGTCTTAATAGCGCCCTGCTGGCCGAGTCCGGAATTTAAGGCATTTTATAAGACCTTGAGGGTATGCCGATTCTGCTGCTTTTGGTAGCAGATATTCTCTCTGAAATCTTTCCGATTGAGTGAGCGTGATGGTTTTATCTTCAGTAATTAACCTCATCTTTCTGAGTAGTGCAATCGCACTACCAAACAATGTCTTCGTAAGCTAATTGATTATTTGTTCCAACCATCGTTTACTCTGATTCCATATAAGGAATGTCGAAAGCTTTAAATAGCCATATTCCCAACGAGCTCGAGCTCGAGCTCGACTTGATAGTAATATACTTCCCGTTGCTCTTCGACTCACATTATATAGCGTATCACACCCGAGGCTCTTGCCGATATCACAACATTCAACAATGCTTCTACCAGCTCAGAAATCCACTTTCAAGTTTACGACGATGCATTCCTAGCAATATTAGGCCAAAATCCTTCCTTTTCTTTGATACTTAGCTCGGCAAACTCGAGCTTCCCTCAATTTCATGAGGCTGCTATCCTAGCTAGCACTACTCCTCCCGTGCTCTTCGTTTCGTCCAACCAATTCAAGTTCACTGGGATCGACTCTCCTGATACCAATCAAAAGGCTGTTGTCATATCACGCATCACTCAGGATTCAATAAGCCAGAATTGGACTTCCGAAATCATCACCCCTACTGGAAGCGAGATACACCTTGCAAACGGTGGTACTGTCTCTCCCGATGGGAGTTTGATATTCTGTGCACAAGGCGACATCGCGAATCCCGGAGGGCTTCTCAGACTCAACCCAACAGCTCCATTCGAGACGACAAACCTGATCAACAACTACATGGGCGTACCTTTCAACTCGCTCAATGATGTCGTCCGTACTTCAGATGGCGCTCTCTGGTTCACAGATCCTCAATTCGGATTTCTGCAGAAAATCCGGCCTGCTCCTCAGCTCCCAGCGCAAGTTTACCGATGGTTTCCAGGTACGACTGATATCCGAGTTGTTGCTGATGGATTTGCTGCGCCCAATGGAATTGCTTTCTCTCCAGACGAAAAGACTGCTTATATAACTGATACGGCGCAAAGTCCCGAAGCTCCAACGGCTTCAAAAACTATCTACGCTTATGATGTGACATCTGGCCCTGGTCCATTGTTGGCGAACAGGCGTACGTTTGCTATGCCATCTGTAGGGATTCCAGATGGGATTAAAACAGACAAGGCCGGGAACGTGTACGCTGGATGTGGTGATGGTGTCAATGTCTGTAAGTCACACAATTCAAAAGGCTCAAATCCTGCTCTGTTTACAGCACGTGCACTTATCTTCGATGCGCCAGCAAAGACATCTTTCAAGGCAAGCGAGGCTAATATTCTTGATAAAGGGAATCTGCAAGGCAAGCTCCTAGGCAAAATACTTGTGCCTGGAGGCGCTGCAAACTTCGCATTGGGTGAAAACGGTATGGTATTCATGTTGAACGAGAACAAACTCTTCCTGGCGACATTAGCCGGAAACGCTACAAACACCGGGGCTTAGTCTGCCGGTTTGGGAATTTCTAGCAATTGTTGAGTATGATCTGTTTGAGAACATGACAGACATGTACCTTGTAGTATAATAATGTCCTGGATTTGCTACGAAACTCATGAAAACTGGGTTTCCCCTTAAGATTCTTGTGGATGTAATGTGGGTCTTGTCATGAAGCATATACTCTGCTATTGTCCGAACAAGAGATTCCGAAACTAAAAATCCCCTACTTCTAAGGCTATTTTTTTAGATAGTTCTATTTCCTCGATAACTTAAATATATATCTCGCCTCACTCCATAGAAATAAAGATGAGCGAGATCAAGCGATGGAAGGGACGAGACTTTTCGCTATCACGAATCTTATATATCCTATCGGAGAGGTATTACAATATAAAATAAGAGGGTCGGTACTAAGGTTTCTCTAGTTCGTATTATTACGTTGTGGATTAGTCCTGCGAGTTTCTTCAGATGATGTTGTTGAAAGCTGGCCTTCGAGCAAGCCTTACTGTACTACTGTTCATGATCTTAAGGCGGCAGCTAAGGGGAAATAGGAGGACATGGGTAATAGCATATACCGCGAGCTGAGGGAATGTGCTTATTTAAAACTCTTTAAAGATACAACTGAAACCATCGATATGCTCGGATGTATCTACACCAAGCAGTGATCACTACCTCACCCAGTTCCCCAAAATCAAGAAAAAAAACCTCCAACACCTTTCTAAACATCAGAACCTCTTTTCCCTTTTTACGAAATTACTCAACTACTCCCCGGTTTTAGTTTTGTATAGAAAAATGGAATGTTTTGTTGCATGTCGTATTTCTTCCAATGTCACCTACGTGTTTGGCGACTTTACCAGTGTGACAAGTGACAATCTGCTCATCCGAAATGAACCCCCTATCTTACAAGAATGGGTCCTTGATCTCTCCATCCCCTGGGATTTCCTCATCTCTAACCCATTTCCTCAAAACACCATCCACATAACTCTGCGGCAAACCTTTCTTAATAGCATCTCTGATACCACGGTTCATGCGAGCTACGTATCTGTTGAGAAGAAATATGTTAGTAAGTGGCCAGTTATTAGTTGTACCTAAGCTGGAGATGGACTGAACTGAAATAATGGAATGAAGCGGAGAAGGAGGGAAAGGAAAAGAGAGGGCTTACTCATCTCTACACACTCCCTCTCCAGCCCTTTTGAGGTCTACATAAACCAACACCTTCACCTCCCCTCCTCCCTTCGCATCCTTCCCCTCTTCCTCCTCACTCAACATCTCAACACCTAAATCAACCTTCTCATACGCACTTGGCACACCCTCCGCTATATCCAACGCGCTCTCATCCTCCTCTTGCAGTACGTAAAGTATCCCATAAACCCTATCCCCTCCCTCCTCCCCTCCTCCCTTCATTTCCTTACCACCATCCTTCCCTCGCTCATCGTCACGCCGGATTGAAGTATAAACGATATTAGCATACCCTCTCGAACCAATAATCCATTTCCAGCCTCTAAGAACAGCGAGAGAGTGATATGTTGCCGTGGGGCAGCGCAGAGACATTTGGGAGAGTGAGAGGTTTGAACCGTAGGCGAAGTAGAGCCGGGAAGTCGAGGGCGATGATGAAGATGAGGATTGCATTCTGAAGCGTAGTAGATCGAGATAGTATGAATGAGAGAATGGAGGGGCTATCTTTGACGTTATGGAGATGATGAGTTTGGTGGCTTTGAAACTTGGAAATTGTGGGATGCAGGATTTCAAAGCCGGTGAGGAGTGTAGAAGATGGAATGTCGTCGGGATGACAAAATCGGTCGAAGTGACGGCCGAGAATGTGAAACTCCTTTGTGAGCGGTGAGTTTACAAGAAATATGATCGATTGGGTCAGGTCTAACCAGATTCCCATCCACCTGTCAATGAGGTGAACAGAACTCTAAAAGGACGCTGTGCAAGGTCTGAAATGACGTTAATCGGGGATGCACGTGATGTAGCATTTCCAAACTGAGACAGCAAGAGCAAGTCATTTTTATGGCTTGGAAAAAAATAGCTTTTGGGTGTTCATTCTTTCATTCTTTCATTCCTCTCTATAACTGCACCATCGATCTACCGATCAATTGCCATATCCCTCTTCATCAACATTGCCCAGAAAAGGGTTATACCGACCAACAGCTCCACCATTCCTTCGACTACGCACCCCTCCAAGCCCAACCAATAAAGATGCTCTATGCATCCCACCTCTGTCAAATATATGGGAATCTCTTGCATTGGTTCTTCTTCGTCATAAACCATCATGAACAGAAGAAAAAGAAATTTTTTTTATACAAGAAGTTGTTTGTTCGTTAGGTAAATTGGAAACAAGAAAGAAGAGATACCCGGCTGCCGTGTTATGCTATGCGATGACCAGCGCTAGCAAGACAGTTGAAAGGGTTGTGAGTGTATATTCAGCATTTGAGATACATTATCAATGATGTTGGTCTGCCCCGGACCTATGTCATGGGATTCAGGAATGGGCTGAAGAGTAGCTCTTCAGCACTTGGTCGCTTGGTGTGGTCGACCTCGAAGGCAGACTTCAAGAATATCTGGGCTTCTTCGCTGGCGTGATCTGGGATCGTTGGACTGATCTTTGCGCCGCCGATCTTGAAGATGGCTTGCAATTGAGAACAATCAGGGAATGGGTGGTTTCCGGTCATCATCTCGACGACAAGGCAGCCAAGAGACCAAATGTCGGCCTTCCGAGTGTAGGACGTCTGTTTGACGACCTCGGGTGCCATCCAAAAGACGGAACCTTGAAGAGATGGTCTATTTTTGTTGCTACCAGCGCCACCGAGGATGTTTGAGGCTTCTATCTTCTTGGAGATACCGAAATCGGAAATCTTTATGCCTCCCTTATTGTCAACAAGAATGTTGGCGCCCTTAATGTCTCTGTGGATGATCTCTCTGCCGTGTAAGTAGGCAAGTCCAGTAACGATTTGACGAACGAAGTTGCGGATGAGAGGCTCCCGAAGAGCTCCGTAAGAGTTCAACATTGACTGAACAGATCCACCAGGAACATACTCGAGGAAAATGTTGAGATGCTCAGCGGAAGAGCTTGCACCAAGGTATTGCACAATATTAGGGTGTTGAAGGTCTCTCAGAAGACTGATCTCACGCTTCAAGGCATCGATCATAGTCTTCTTCCTTGAATCGCTTGCAGTGTTCGCTCCAGGTGATGGTGCCTCCACTTGCTTGACGGCAAGAAGTTCTCCTGTAACAGCGTGTAGTGCAAGGTACACACTACCAAATGACCCTTGGCCGATGAGAGCACCTTTCATCCACTTGCTGTCATCCCACGAATCGCCAGCCAAGAAACTTTGCAGCTCCTCATCTTCGTCCTCTCCATCATCGTTCAAAGCCTGGCTGATTTCTCGTAAAGAACCGCCAGCTTCCGTACTTCCGTCCTCGAAGTAACTGTGAATAGCGTTTCCATCAGGATCAATGACATTCACGGCAGTATCCGACCCGCTGTCAAAAGAGACATATGACTTCCGATTTGGTTCGATTGGTGATTCTTCTTGCACACGTTCGAGCATCGACGATGCTACTGAATCTCTGTACCGACCACCATTACCCCGTGATAAGTCTAATGGTTTGACCTTGGCAAGCTGACTGTTACCACTCAACCATGTGTCGGCAATGGTTGGCATGGGAGGTGCATCAGAAATGCTTGACGAAAAGCTCAAATTACTGGCAACACTTAAGCGACTGTTGACTTTGCTTAGGCGTGTCGATCTTCTCAACGAGAGCCTAGCGGTGCGATCAATCTCTTCCCTAGGGTGATCTGGAAAATATGTTGTCAGGTCTGATGTAATCAGCTCGCTAGGAGGCCTCTGGCCAAAAAATTGTCGAAGCACACCCTTCTTCGCGCCGGTCGGTCTGGGTCTCGCTGTATCTCTTTGCTGATCCAATGATGGAGGTCTCTCTAGATCCTTTGCTGCGTTGTAAACATTGCGCTCACGTTCACCGATGGACACGGATGAGTGTCCAGACTGGAACGATGCGGGCGATAGTGGATGTTGTGGTCCATCGGTGAAATTCTCCCCCAAGACTTGCTGTACCTTGAGTTGGCTTCGTTTGTCGTCTGGCAAGCGAGTTCGGCTGGTCGCAATCTCCTCCATTGCTATACTTGCAGCTCGCTGAAGCTCAGCCTCACCGGGTTCGCCTTGATGGATCTTGCGTAGTATCAAACGGTTTCGTTCTGGTCTCCTGGTGTCCTTGATGATCCTCCAAAGATCAGCTTCAGGTAAACGCCGGCACTGAGTCGGATCCGGATCAACGCCATTCAAGACGTAGAAGCAGTAATTCCTGTCGTGATCCTCTCTGTATCCAAACTTTCTCAGAGTTAATCTCATGACCTCGTCACACGATTGGCAGTCGACGATCCGCACAACCTTGGTCAAGCCTCCAGATGAAATGACTCTGATGATGTCCTGGTTCTGAGGTAATTGGGCCATTAACGAGCCATCGATACTGCCATTGCCTCGTGTATGATTATGGATTAATCGTGCAGTTTGAGGTTGCCCGTCTCCAGGGGTCCCAGGCCGTCTGCCACTTATTGTTGCCGCACTGGAAGGATTACTCGAACCGAAGTAACCCTGCGCATTCTCTCGTCTCGAGATCTCTGCTGGGCTCAGCACACCGTATCTTGCCTGTCTAGCATTCCTAGCCTCAGATCCTGCTAAGGGGGAGTTCGGTCTCGATGGTGGTTTGCTGACACTTTCCGGAATGGCAGTGGCAGGGTTGAAGCCATCAAACTGTCTCGAATATCTCTTATTCGCGGTTGGTGTGGGTATCGTTCTAGCAGAGGTGAGAGGTTTAGGTGAGCCTGTTGACAAAGGAGTATATGCATCCAGACCAGCAAAGGAGTCCTAGAGCTGTCAGTTGAGGTAGCACATAATCACAAATCTGTCGACTTACTCTATTCCTTTTCTTCTGGTTTGCGTAGGCTTTCGTCCTGAGTTTCTTGATGTTGAGGAACAGTCTCACACGATCCCCTATCTTATCGATACCCATTTCCTGAAGGACTGCCTTGTCCATCTCTAGCAGGTTTTCTCCGTTAATGTTATTCTTCCGAAATATCTTTTCATATTCTCCGCAGTTCACTGTCATTAACCAATCACATACACGTTCTTCGTCCCAGTTCTTCGCGGATTCTGGACCTTCGACATCAGAGAATTCGGACTCTGTTGGGCTCGCGAAGGATTGATTTGAGGAGATCATAGCTGGCGCCCGCCGACTCGATTGAAGGTTTGATTGAGCTGATGAGGCAGAGAGATTGGTTGACGACGAGCCCAAAGTCGCCGGGAAAGGCGATTTGGAAGCTAACATGGCCATCTTTGGGGAAGGCTATCTATGCATGAGGTTGAGATGCGATCGTGGCGTTACTTAGTTGGTAGTCGTTCGGGATGGGACGAAGATCAAGTAGAGATGTTATTAGGATTGGAAAGGACTTCGATAATATGCAACGGAGTAATTCCAGCTGGTGAGGCGGTCGGCCTGCTGATGAGGATGGAAATACTTCAGGATCAGCGCGTCCGAAAGGGGTTTTGCTTAGATCTGTGTGGACACTATGGGGCGAGAGCGGAGTGATCCGATGCTTGCTTGTCGTTTCGTGAGGAGGATGGAGTGTGAGTGCGCGTGTGAGCGCAGGTGAGCTCTTTGCGAGGCGGAGACGCGGTGTTTCAGATGGAAGCAGGTGGGTCGCGTCTTTTTTGAGGTTCAACCTGAGGTGGAGATGGAGATGCTGAGCATGAAAGACAAAATGCGTGATGCGTATTATTACAACCACTTCCAAACAAACGAATTATTCTCGGAAAATTCGAATCGCACAGTACTCACAGAGATAGCATATCACGATAAAGAAGCCAAGGACGGAAATGGGCGTGCTATTATGTATATTATGGTTGAGTGGCGATGAGCGCCGCTACGGGATGATGGGAGTCAAAGAGCGGACGACGAGGATGACACACGAGTTGTACGTAGTAGGTAGGTGGAGTGATGGATTGAAGGTAAGGATGGACTAGCTTGTCTTGTCTTACGCTTACGCTTACGGAGTTTTACCTAACCAGGCTAGCCAGGTAGGTATAAATGTGCCTAGTGAATGAAGTCCTACCTACCTACTCTCTCCGCTCTATTGGGCGCGGCAGATTCTCGTTGGATGCGGAGGTGAGTAGTATGCCAGTAGTACGGAAGTACGAAAGGTACAGTACAGTACTGTACGTACTATCTATCGTACCTACTCCCTGGTGTCGGCTGGTGAGCATGGATCTTTACCCTAAGGCTAAGGAGGTGATCCGCAGACGATTGGTTCAGTGGTTCAGCCTTTGGCGCCCCAAGGACCGAACCAGGCATTCTTTAGGGGATCAACGGCCTATTCTGAAACGACAGCGGGTGCACGAGCGAGCAAGATACGTATGGGGGCGACGAGCATGGGCATGGGCATGGGCATGGGCATGGGCCAATTCTCATGGGTTAGAATCAGAGGATGCGACTGGTGGACTGCCTGGGTATGATGATACTCTCAGACATTTACGGAGTACTCGAGTACTATACTGTACGACTTGAGGTTTGGCTATCGATGATGGGAGAAGAGACTTGGTTAGTTTAGACCAGCGACCGACCATTGGGCGAATGGACAGCAGCCGGAGTCTGAACAGTCAAGCTTCATCTCAGGATTGGAGAAAACCCTCCACTCATCTGCAAGTCTGGGAGGCACTGCTGTCTAAGGTATCTTGAGGTCACTGGCAAGAACAGGCAGATGTGAGAGCATCCCCTAAGGATCTTCGGCCGGGAAGCAGAAGAGGCAGGAGAATAGCCAAAGGCATGGATTATGCTGGATACAACAACTCACATTGGAAGTTCAGTGCGGCATGGGAATAGAGCAGGCACACACAAGCAAGCAAGTGCATCCTGTTTGTCGGGAATGCCCTGTCAAGGCCATTCCCTTTTCTACTTGTGACATCTGCATCATGGCAACCCGTCCAATCAGCTCCCGCCATGACCACGACGTGTTACATACGAGGTTTGGAGCAGCCCAAAGAGGATCGAATCGAATTTATCCACATCATCAATCATCTCAGCATGTACGGCCCAGAGTCTGCACCCAGATGACTGATTGAGAGACTGTTGATCAGTCCCTGATTCGTGGATTCGTGCTACTATAAACAAGACCATGGGAAATAATAACACGGTTCTAAGTATAGCATCAAGGTCCTGATCGACTTTTGCGACATGATCGCCACTACATATGAGGTCACTTATTGCGAATGTTCGTCTGAACATGTCCCAGAAGAGGAGCATAGTAGAAAGCTTATTTCCCATGAACATACTATCATGTCATTAGAGAGAACCCTTATCCGCTTTATAGATGTCAGATCTATCCTAATCTGATGCTGATCACATTTTCATTCGGGTAGTTTTGGCATTATGTTAGGAAGTTTTCAACCTTCTAAATCTGTTTTTTTTTTTGGAGATTACAATCGCGAAATGAGGGTTTCGAGGATCGTTTCCTTTCGCCAAGCAACAGATCCTCACATGTCCAAGAAAACTGATGCGGGAGTTGAGAGTCAGGGGTGCCATCGACTCAAATCAATCCAACAGCCTCAAATATAACGGCGCAAATTTTCTTCTATTAAGACAAATGTGAACCCTTACTGCTCAAGAAACAAGACCATGCAGCTCCGTAGATTCAGTATCGAACGGTTTTAACTTGCTGGCAAGCATAGATAATACAACCTGTATCATACAAGAGCAGTCAGCAAAACCCTAAAGACTGGTGAAACAAAACGAACTCGTCAGCAGCGCGCTTTCACACCTTTGCTAAGAATTCTATTCAGGATATCTCCACTGCAGCCTGCAGCCTCATGCTCGCCTAGTCTCTGGACTTTGGGCTCTGAGGAAGAAACCATCTGTTTGAAACAAGTGCGCTTTATCTGCACGAGATGCAGCGGTATGGCAAAAGCAAATAGGTTTAAGAGAGAGTTTGGCCTTAGGAGTATTTTCACTTATGTCCCTGTATCCGTACTATATGATGGTACGAAGGAAGCCCGGTGGGCTAGGAAATTCCCTTTCTTGCATGGAAAATTCGGGCCATTTCCCTACCGTCTGCTCTTTCGTTTTTTCGGGCTCAGATAGGGAAGATAGATCTAGGCCACAGCTAAATCGCCATACGTGAATAGCTATACCGCCCTACGCTAAAATTCTAGTGACTTAGCGTGTACATCTAGGGGATTCGCCCCCCCTATATAAATTTGTACTAGAGGGCATAAGCTAGTTATGCAGAATAAAAATTTCATAATAATCTAATTACCCCTAAGGCTTAAGTCAGAATTAAAGTTATTCAGAGACTTCTATTTAACGCCTACTACTTCTACTACTTCTACTATGACTTCTGAACCTCAAGCTTATGGCCCTGCGCCTTCTATAGCAATCTATAGTAATACTATTACCGGATTTACTACCTGCTAGGCGTATGCAAAAGCTAATAGGTATACTTTTAAATAATAAGATAATCGACCTTTCCGCGCCCTATTTATCTGTGATCGAGCAGGTAAATATGTGACGACAGCTCACCTGAAGGTCACATGAGGAGAAGGATAGATAATGTAACGACACAAGACTTAAGGCGGTATATAAGCAAGAATAAACAAGTAGGGAGGCTAAGAGCGATCTTATATAGTCTAGTACGAAGGAAACAGAAAGATGCAGAGCTCTAAAGGAGTCTATACCTTCTATATATATAAGGAGGGTATACCTAAGGCACCGATACTAGCCCGTATCTGCTACATATACTATGCGCTGTTATATTACCCCCTTCTAAGATAAAGGCTCGCCCTCGAGCCTTAAAGAATCGAAGTAACTAAGGAAATAAAGTAAGTATAAAACGCAATTAAATATTAAGATAACCTTCTAAATTTCTATTAAACTGAAACCGTAGATACTAATTTAGTACTAAGATTATCTCTTCTATAGAGGGAAATATAATCTCTAAGAGATACTATAATTCTAAGTAACCTCTTATAAGGCTAGAAGTAGAGCTCTAGACTAGCGCTTTATAAGCACGCGTAGTTAGGTATTAGTCTGAATTAACTTCTAGTTAGTCCTAAATAGAAGCACGCTATTAGCTAAAAGATAAGTTAATCCCTATATTAAGATTATCGATACTTTTAGTTAGTTACGACTTACCGGAGGTCTATAAATTATTAATTAAAGAGCGTTTAAAGATAAGTTCTATTAGTAATTATAATACCGAGTTTTACTAAATAAGTAAGGCTAAGCGAGTAATTAAAATACTTAAAGGTTATAAAAGAAACGAAAATCTAAATCGAATTCCAAAGAAGCTAAAAGATTAAGGAGAGTTAGATATCTTCGTTAAGTAAATATAGAAAGTATTAAATTAAAAGTCTTAGTAGAGAGAGGTCGATTCTGCTAAGAGGAGCTAAATTATACCGGGGTATAGGGATTATAAGTCGAATTCTGATAATTTCCGCTAAAGTAATAAGTTATTTCGTCTTAGCCTAAAAGTAAGGTTTTTCGCTATTAGAGCTACTTTCGGAAGGTTAAAGTCGGGTAAGGAGTTAATAAATATTAGAGCCTATAGGGAAGTTTCCACTTAAAATTCGTCTGCTGTTTTACTTTATACGCACGAAGGAACAAGTTTCGAAGTATCTGAGAGTAACTTCGTAGTAATACTAGTGCTTCTAAGGCTAAATTATATTCAAATTCCTAGCTATCCGAGAGATCTCTAGAATCTTAGCTCTTTTAAAAACCTAACTATCGAATTCGTAATTAATAATACTAACTATTTCCGTATAATTCCGAAAATCTAAAGTAAGTAGAGATAATTTAGCGAAGAGCTCCCTAGTAGTCGTATATACGAATCGAGTTTTCTAGGTAAGATATTATTTAATATTATCTCTAGTAGTCTTAATCTTTCTATTTAATATAACGATATAAGACTTAAGGCAGTATATAAGTAAGAATAAATAAGTAGGGAGGCTAAGAGCGATCTTATATAGTCTAGTACGAAAGAAACAGAAAGATGCAGAGCTCTAAAGGAGTCTGCACCTTCTATATATATAAGGAGAGTATGCCTAAGGCACCGATACTGGCCCGTATCTGCCACGTATACTATGCGCCGTCACAGATAACAGGGCCTAAGTTCATAGGTATCCCGGCAGAACTAGTATCCGACTCGATATAGTATCAGACTAGTACCGGTATATATATATAAGGTACCTTACGCTCTATCTCTCTTCTTCTTCCTTCCTTATCTTTTTATTTCCTTTATAGTAGACTATATAAGACCGCCTTAGCCTCTTTACTTATTTATTCTTACTTATATACTGCCTCGAGTCTTATATTATTATATTAAATAAAAAGATTAAGATAGCTAAAGATAGCTTAATATAATATCTTACTACTAAGTTAGTTATTCGATAACTACTCGCATATAGCCGAGATACTAGAGATCTCTCGGATAGCTATAAATTAGAGTTTAATTTAGCTTATTATAAATAGTATAATAGAGAAAGTCTTCGCTAACGCTCTTTTAATAACTCTCTTAGTATAAAGGAATTATAGATAGATTTTAAAGAAAGTATAATAAATACCCTAGAACTTTAACCTTTACGTATCGCTACCGAAATAGCCCTAATATATCCCTTTTTTAAGCTATTATAATAGTTCCTAACTAATAAACTAGAGACTCCTCTAGTTCTAAAGGACCTTAACGCGATCCTCCTCGCTCTACCTCCGAATCTAATCTATTATACTTTTCCTTACTTTAAACGTCTCTTATACTAGAGAATATTAATACCTTATTAAGAAAGTACTAACTAAGAGAGAAAGGAAAATAAAAGCGAAATTCCCTAAGAGTATAATCGCTAAGTACTCCTACTACTATAGATAACTCGAACCTGATCTATTCCCTCTTATAACAATTAGCGGACTAAGAGGAAAAGAATAACTCTCTAGAAGATACTATAGATAGACTAATCTCTATATAAGATAAGTTCCTTATAGGGGTCTCTTACTTATCTTTAACTCTTCTATTAGAACTAATACTATAATCTCCGCGTATTCTAGAGTTTAATAAGCTAATAAACTCTATTCTAATACGTAGTACCGAAAGAGAAGATACTATTTCTAATAAACTATCTCCTTCTCTTAGCGCTAAATTAGTAGAGTTACGCTCTAGGAAGTCTTATCTTATTAAGAAGATCTTATCTCTAGATAATAGATCAGACCTTACCTTCCTCTAATAGAGAGTATCGATACGAGACCGGCTAGTTATAAACGCTAACTATTACCTTACGGACTTCTCTTAGCGCGTTCTCGTATAGGGATTAGTTATTAGATTAGCTAAAGAGTATCTTACGCCTTAGTACTTAGCTAATAAGTTTAAGATTAGTAATAAAATAATCTTCTTATTAGAGGAGAACTTTCTTACTAGTTTAGAGGAAGATAACTATTATAATACTTTCTATCGCTTAGAGATATAATAACTTAGCTATACTCGCGAGACTTTTATTAAGTTTCGTAATCGATTTCAAAGCGCTATTATCTAAAGTAAAGTTAAAAAGAAAGAGTAGTTCTTCTATATATAAGATAAGATTATATTATTCTTACGCGCTTTAACTCTTATTATTAAACTAATATAGAATAAGAATTACGCTTCTATAGCTAGATCCTTACTTTCTTTTAATACTAAGCGTTACTATAACTTAGAATATACTTATCCTAAGAAAACTACTACCCTAGTATAGTACTATAAGCCTACTATTACTATAGCGACTACTACTAGTTCTACCTCTTACTAGTCCCTAAGCTTAGCCCCTCGATAAACTACTCTTATACTATACGTATATACCTCTACCCCGGTATAAGCTAGTACTCCCTCCGCGCTAAAACGCCTTATTACCTTAACTAGAGAACCCCTTAGGTATTATAGCTATAGATAGCTTAGTTATATTAAGCTAGACTGCTCTAACCCGCCTAAGGTTTAATTAATCGACGAATTCCCGGAAGAGAAGAGAGTAACCGAGGAAGTGTCACGGGTGAGCAACGCGTACGCAGATAGTCAAGTATAGTATTTAAGAAGTTCGATATAGGAGAGAGTTAGGTTCTAGTCTAGCTCCGAAGGAAAATATATAAGTACTACTAAGCTTAGTAAGTATAAGTATCGCCGGTACTTAATCCTAGGGCTCGCCCCTTATATTACTCTCCTCCTCTCTCTGCTTATCTTATATCAGGGTTCGCTTCTAAAGACTTATATCCCGCCCTATTATATATAATTAGGGCTTAGTATATCTGCGATTCTTTTTCTCGCTTCGTACTAATTTCGCTTAGAAGTTAATAATAATAGTAGATTAATAAAGTATAATAGCGAACCGATAGTAAAAGAATAATTAATAATACTAGTAAAGTCGTATAAAGCCTCTAGTTATTTATTTATATAACCTCTCTATTTATTTCCGACTTATAATAATAGTAAAGCTTATTATATCTTCTTATTTCTTTATTATCGCTCTCTCTCTTATTATTAATTAAATTAATAAATACTCTCGCCTTAGCTATATATACCTCCTTCTATCACTTTATAAACTAATTCTCTTCTTCTTAATTAACTATTATAAATTATAAATTAATAAGATTATTTAGTATTAATTACTCTTTCCCTTTCGCTATTCCTTATCTCTACTTTAAAAGTATTATACTCTACTTACTATTAATCGGAGTTAGATAGCTTCTATTATCTATTATATTACTTATACTTTCTCCGGGGTCGATTATATCGATTAGAATATAAGTCGGATCCTATCTATTTTCGCCTAATATCTACTAACTTATATAGTCTATTTACTCCCGCGCTTATATAACTTATTCTCGTAAGTATAAGAACTATAAAAACTTATATATTTATCCCGAGCTCCGCTTAAAAAACGTTACTAACTACTTAGTCCTTAAATAGCGTATATTACTTATACTATCTAGACTTACTCTACTAATAGAGATATTATATAAGTTATTAGATTCTAATTATTTTCTATCGCTAATCGCTTATTTAGTACTAACGCTTACTACGATCTTAGTAAGGTCCTTAAGGCTTAGAAAGCCTTAAAGCCTCTTTAAGCTACTAGTCTTCTCTTCTTATATCTATCCTTAGACTTTACTTATTCTTTATTACTAACCGCTTATTTTAGCTCTATTACTACTAAAGTTACTAATTCAGTTACTAATATTATCGCTTAGTAGGATTAGATATAAGCTTCTTATAGTCTACTTATTTTCTATTACTAATTACTATAATATTAGTAGGATCCCTCCTGCTCTAGTTCTAAGTACTTATCGCGCTAAATAAGTCTAGTTATTTTAGAATAAAGTCCTAGGGAAATTCGTTAAGTTATATTACCTTTTAGAATTAATAAAATAATATAAAAGAAATCTAAACTTCTCTTATTAATACTTATAACTTACTTAAAACTAATTAGATCTCCTCTTATTCTTCTTTTTCTCTTATACTTATCTAAGTCTATTATAGTATTTAATATCTCTATACTTACTTTCGAACTCGTTTATAGCTATAGTATTTAATAAGTCTTTAATAAGTTCCTATATAAGTTTATAATAACTTACTTATTTTACTAGTACTTCCTTGCCTTTCCTTTTTCTCTTCGATTTATCTCTAGTATAAAGAATCTCCTCTACTTACTATTCTTTATAAGTCTCGAATAGTATAAGCCCCGGTTAACTATCGTTAGTCTCTTACTTAAGTAATAAGTCATAGCTTACTAGTTATAATAGATCTATATAGAATACTAAGTGAATATTACTAAGGACCTCAGATAGACGAATAGCTACTAGCGATAATACTTTATTTACTACGTATTTAGCGTGCTTCGTATTAAGACTCTTTTTTAGTCGATTTATCTAATAGTTATATAAGTCTAATTATACTTTATCTTTCTTCTAGTATACTAGAGCTAGGGTCCTTATCTTATTAGCGCTATCCTCTTATTTCTAAGTAGACGCTACTATATTCAACTAGTATCAGTTAGTAATCTTCTTTATCTTCTTTACGAATATTATCACTTATTCGCTTAATAGTAGCTAAGAGTTAATCTTAAGTTCTATCTCTAATAATATAAGTAATAGCGCTTCGTACTTATATATAGTAAAGAATAAGCTTATCCCGAGGCCCGCGTAATAATATCTGTTTAATACTAACTAAGCTATAAGAAGCTACTTTTTCTAGTTAGACTATTCTTAGTTAATAAAGTTTCGTAGATAAGCTTAGATATCTTAATTTAGCTTTTCTAGTCCTCTATTAGTTTATAAGTAATATCTAAAGCTAAGTCTTTATTATATACTAATTAAGTAATAAAAGGTCTTTTAGAATATACTTATCTAGTTAGTACTTTTATTACTTATAATCGCTTATAGTATCTTATAGTTTCTTACTTAGTATTCTATGAATTTCTTAGCGTATTCCTCTACTTTTATACTAAGTATTACTTCGATAACTACTTATTTACTTAACTAGTCTTTAATTATCTAAAAGTAATAATTACTTTAAGAGTTTAATAAGTTAATTATAAAGTCTATAGATATCTCTTAGAAGAATTAGTTAGGAACTAGTAGTAGTCTTAGGAGTCTATACTTATATTCTCTTTATACTTTATTTCTCTTATAATAGTTATAATTCCTTAAGAATTATCTTATATACCTCGACTATAGTAACTAGTAGAAGGAGCGTCCTAATATTAATATAGTAGAGTCCCGCCTTAGATAACTATAGACTAGCGAGTTATAAACGGACTAGATAAGCCTTATCCTTAGAGTATTATTTTCGAGAGTCTTAGGGTCTATTACTTTATAGTTAGACTCTAGTATAACTAAAGCACTTAGTACTTATAACTTTCTATAGTAATATAAGTAGTTCTTTATATCTATATTATAGTTACTTACTTAGATTTTAATCTTAATTTCGCTTAGGAAAGATTAGGCCTTATCTTATAATAAGTAAAATATAGTTTAATATATTATATCTTCTTATACTATAGTATCTTATAAGTTATTTAGTTCTTTATCTTAGAAAGGAACTCTAGATACTACTAAGTCTAAAGTAAGGACTTAGCTAGAGAGTATAATCGATAGCTAAGTAGATATAAGTACTACTCTTATCTTATCTTTTTCTTCTAAAGCTAATTAGTATACTACGCGTTCTAAGTCTAAAAACTTACGGAACCTCGAGTTTACGTTATAGTCTAACTAAGTCGATATAGTTATTACTCTTACTTTATCTTTCTTTTCTAAAGTAAGCTAGTTCGCTACGCAGTCCGAGTCTAAAAACCTATAGAACCTCGAGTTTATATTACTTTCCTTTAATATATCTTATTCTCTTTGTAATAAAGTATCCGAGATAATAGCTTCAGATCCCGGCTTATATACTAAGGTAAATTAGAATAGTACTAAGGTCTTATACTAGTATACTTAACGCTCCGATAGCTATCGCTTAGTTATAAAATACTTAAGGTTCTTATAGTCTATCTAAATTATAAAGAAGCTATATACTTTTAACTTAAAGGCTTAGAATTTTAAGTAAGTAATTACTACTAGTATCTTTTTATTATAGATATTATAACTAATTTTAGCTTTATTTAGCTTCTAAGTAAAGAAGCCTACTAGTTATTAGACTTTATTCTTTTCTTATAAGAGAGCGCTTTCTATTATAAATCTATTATAATTAGTCTCTAAGAATATCTGAAGTCTCGGATCCTAATATATAAGTACTAGAGCCTTATAAAACTTCTCTATTAGAGTCTTAAATACTTTCTCTTCTAGTTTTCCCTAAGAGAATAAGTAACTCTTCTCTATTAACGCTATTAAGAGTATAGCTAGCTTTAAGTAGTTCGCTATAAATATTCGATAGAAGTTTATAAATCCTAAGAAACGTTATATCTTTTTCTAAGTCTTAGGTTACGCTTAGTTCTTAATTATTATTACTTTTTCTAGATTAGAACTTATATCTTTTCTATTAGTATATATAATAAATCCTAGATATTTAAGCTTCTTACGAGCGAACTCGCTCTTTCCGGGATCTAAATATAATCTACTATCCTAAAGCTTATAGAGAATAGTTTATACCTTTTCGAAGTAGTCTTCTCTAGAGCCGTTCGAGTAAATAATTACGTTATCTATATAAGCTAAAGTAAAGTTATCTAATTATTCTCTTAATAAACTATTAATATACTACTAGAAACTCGCCGGAGCTCCTAATAATCTAAAAGAATATATAAGCTATTTAAAAGACTTAAATCTTATATAAAAAGCTATTTTATACTTATAACCTAATACTATATATATTTAATAAAATACTAAAACTATATCTACTTTCGTAAGCTATTTAGTACCTATAAAGTTCTATAAGGTCTCCGGTATTAATAGTAAAGAGTACCGGTCTAGCTTTATAATAGCGTTTAGCGCTTAGTAGTTATAATAGAACCTTAGACCTCCCTCGGGTTTTCGTATAAAAAGGATAAGAGCTACTACTTCTAAAGTACTAAGCCGGATATATCCTTTTTCTAAGAAGCTATTTAATAACTTTCTTAGCGCTAGTAATTTATCTTTAGATATACTATATAGCGGACCTTATAGTAAAGTAATAAGGGACTCGTCTGATTATTCGCAGATATCGATTCGATAGTCGATACCCGGTCGATAGGGAGCTAGTTTCTCTACTTCTTACTTAGAAAAGAGTAGAGCTATATCTTAAATCTCTAAAAGAAGAATATTTTTAAGTTAATCTAAAGTTAGCTTTTCTTTATCTTAAAGAGCTATCTTTATATCCTCTGATATTATAGCAGATACTAAGGTATAGTTACTATTATTTATATATAAGTAGTAGTTACGTTCTTCTATTATCTATTTCTTTACTAAGCTATAATAGTACTATTATTTTTTAAGTATTATTCTAATCTTATTTTACGCTTTCTATAGGTTCCCTAAGATTAATAGAAAAGCTAGTTTTAGTACTATATATATATAGACTCTTTAGCCGAACCTTACGATTTTTATTTAGAACCTAACTACTTCTTTAGTCCTTAAGTTCTATATAGCTTTTAAAGCGCCCTTTATCTTATAGGTTCCGTAGCTTATATATATAAGACTAAGACCTTCTATAAGGTCTTTATTTATTATAGTATAATACCAGTATTCTTTATTAATAAGAGTAAATATTCCGAATATTTCTTAAAGAACTATATCTATATATATAAGGTTTCTATTTATAAGCTCTTTAAATTTACTTTATCCTTTTATTAATACTTTATCTACTCTTAGCTTCTAACTTTAAAAGAGATTTAGTCTTTTCCTAACTCTAAAAGAGTAAGGTCTAATATATTATTATTATCTTCTAGTAATAGTCTTATTATATTAATCGTAATAAGTTATATTACTAAGGCATATAAGTAATTATAGATATAGTACCCGGATACTCTATAATAGAAATAAAGCTTTTTCTTATAGTATCTCTCTTATTTAGCTACGTCTACTTATTTAGCTCTTTATTTACTATCGGAATTATTATAAGCTCTACTATTTCTTTCTTAGTTTCTTACTATACGCGCTAGTGCTATTACTATATCCTTATTAGCGTTAACTTTAGCTTTTATAAGAGCTTTCCAGGGATATATATAGTCTACTATATTTATCCTAAAGTCCTTATTCTTATTATTCTATCTCTTATTTAATACTTTAAACTAATCTATCTCTTCGAGGTTAGTTATAATCCGTTCTATCTCCTTAGTAAATTCGTAGTAATCCGTAGTCTTAGCTATAGAGGCTATATATATTCGGATAAGGTTTGAAAATATATTCTAAAAGTAACTTATCTTTATATTATCTTCTTAGCTCTCTCCTTTAGCGTTTAGTAGGAGTTCGTCGAATTCTAGCTAGTACTTATACTAAGGCTATCCTATAGAGTGCCTTATATTCGTAAGCCGTTCGAGGGCCTTAGCTCGCTTATTACTATTTGCGAATATTTTATCGAGCTACGCGAAGAAAGCTTCGGGGTCCTTATTATCTATTAGGCTTCCTCTCTCCTAGAAGTATTATATATAAGCTTATTCGCGCTATAAAAGAGTATTATAAATAATATCTTAGTAATAATTAGTAGAGAGAGATAGCCTTTAAGTAAAGCGTACGCGATAAGAACTTCTTAGTCTTAGGAGATAATCTCGAAAGGTATTCGTATATCTATCCTAGGTAGAAAGTATCTATCTACCGGAGCCTAATAGTTCTCTATCAGAGCTCGACCGAGACGCTATAAGAGACTCGATAAGGGTTTTTATTAGAGCACTCGAAGATAATAAGTCTCTAGTATTATTAGATCTAGGCGCTTATCTAAGTCTTTTAGCTTCTAACGCCTTTAAGGCAGTACGCGTATTTACTAGCTCGGTCTCTATTAGGAGCTAGCGCTTATATATCTCTTATATAATATATTATAGTTTATTATTAGAGTCCTCTTATTAAGGGCTTATATTCCCTAATAAGTCTATTTCAGTATCTAGCGTAAATACTATAGGAATAAGTTAGCTTATTTTAATCGAACTTAATATTATAGGTAAGTAACGCGTATATAGATAATTAAGTATAATATTTAAGAAGTTCGATATAGGAGAGAGTCAAGTTCTAGCCTAGCTCCGAAGGAAAATATGCGGGTGCCGCTAGGCTTAGTAAGCACAGGTATCGCCGGTGCTTAATCCTAGGGCTCGCCCCTTACAGGAAGTAGTAGAGGATATACCCTCCGAATCTGAACTAATACTAGAGGGAAATGATAAGGCTTAGGTAAAAACTCCTTCCTAGGTCTACGTAAGTATAATCTCTCTAATCTTAACCTTACCTCTCTAATAGGAGATAAGTAATTTATATACTCGATTATAATTAGTATAAATAGGCTAAGAGTCTCTATAAATAGCTTAATTAATACTAGAGCGAATAGTTATCTGTTTATTAATCGTACTCTTATCGGACGACTATTAGGGGCCCTCGGTATTAAAATCGAGCTACTACCCTATTCTATTCTAATACGTAAGTTCTAATAGTCTATTAGAACTTATATTACTTATTTCATATATTTATACCTTTCTATTAATAATAAGCGTATTTATAACTACTCTTTTATTCTTCTCGATTTAGGATAATAAGATATAATTATTAGTATTAAATAGATACGACGATTTCAGGTTAAGCTAGATATACTCTATTATAAGCTACTATAGCTAGAACGATATCTAGTTACCCTCTGATATAATAAGAAGATAATTATAACTCTATTACTTTGTAAACCTAGTATTAATCGATCTTACTAAATCGATACTAACGCGCGAGACTTAGCTATAAACTAGCTAGACTAACGCTAATTATATTAAATAGTAGTAATATAGTATATTAACATATTATCCTTACTATTTATCGCAAGGTTATGTTGATCTTCAGAGTAAAGCATAGAGTAGTTGAATAATATTAGTTGTATTACAGTACTAATTACTATGGAGAGCCGATAGAAGATATTATCTAGGAATATCCGCACGGACTATTCACGTGACTATAATCACCTGATCTATACTAAGACTTATATCCTCGCAATATACCCCTCTGTAGAGATACTATAAAGTCGGTAACTTCTACAGGTACGAGTGATCTAATTTCTTCTGTAATTAGTTAATTTATACTATTATATACGTACGTATGGTGATACCCCTGGAGACTAGTACTATACCTCGATATCACGTGAATCTAGATAAACTATAGGTTCCGTAATTCCTTTAAGATAAGTCAGCTTTCTAATTAATATCTATACCTCTTATTCTAGGTATAAAATAGTTATATTCAGTATTACTATAAAGGCCTTGAGGTCTTATGGACTAAGTAGTTTAGTAAAACCGTCTGCCGCGTTCTCTTTTAAGGGTATATACTAAGGGTTTAAATAACCTCTAGCGACCTCCTAGCGAAAGTAGTAGAATTTGATATCGATATGCTTAGTACGTTAGTGTAATTTATAGTTCTCTGATAGAGATAAAGCTCCCTGATTATCGCACTATATCTCTATACTCCTAGAGTCTGGCTTATTATAGCCTAGCTCCTTCAGTACTTAGCATATCTATGATACTTCTCTAGTAAAGGCGCATATAGCTATATACTCTGCTTCTATAGAGGCAAGAGCTATAGTAGTCTATCGCTTTAAAATAGCTGAGAAAACACCTCCTGCAAGGAAGAAATATACTCCGGTATGCGATACTCTATCGATTCGGTTACTAGCTTAATCAGAGTCGCAGAAACCTCTTAATTTCATCTTCTCTCTATCGGTAACGTCTCCTCCGTAAGTCGTAGCGTAGTATTTCGTACCTTATAAGTACGTAAGTACTCTCTTAGCGCTCGTAAGGTATTAAGGTAATAGATTTATCAGAAATTATAATAGTATAGAGCAGTAGTATAGTATATCCTAGCGAGTATAAGCTAGGTACTATAAACTACTATAAAGCTGTTAATATAGCTTGATTTCTTATAGAGTAGCTACTCCCTTGAATTTAACTATGGAAACCTCTGAACTAATAGTAAAAGGCGTATTAGCGCTCTTATAGTTAGTTATTCCAAATCGATCTAATATCTTATTAATATACGTATCTTAGTAAAGAGAAATCGTCTTCTTCTCTCTATCACGTATAATTCTAACGCTAAGGAAGTATTTAGCTAGTCCAGCTAGTAGAATATCGAATATAGTAAGAATCTTCTTCTTAAGCTCTTTAAGAGCTATTCTAGCTTTTAAGATAACTAGAAAATCGTCGACGTAAGTAACGATAATTATTCTAGTTTCTTAGTTAATATATACGCAATTATTAGTTTATAAAAGTATAAAATCGATAATACCGAACTCCTTACGTAAGGTCTCTTGCTAGAGACGTAGAGACTGCTTCAGACCGTATAGAGCCTTTAGTAAGAGTATATATTCATCGTCTATAAGTCTACGCCTAAATTATCTATAAAATAGCGGCAATTTGACGTATATCTGGGTATTAGCTTCACTATATAAGAATACTATTACTATATTAAACTGTTCGACTTCTAAGTTATACTCCGCTATAACTACTAAGCTTATCTTCTAAATAGAAGATTTATAGACTCCGGTATATATCTGATCGTAATCGTGACTAAAACGTTACGTATAACCTTAGACTATAAATCTGACCTTATATTTATCGATTTTACTATTTATATCTCTCTTAGTCTTGAAAACTAGACGAGAACTTAGTACTCTGCACCCTTTTAGTATATCAGAGCGACTTATAGTCTTCTAAGTCGACTTCTCTTTAAGAGATCGGTATTCCTTAATAATCGCCTTCTTCTATTCTAGCTAATTAGCTCTCTTTATAGCTTAATCTAAAGTAGTCGGATTATCTAAGAATAGAGACTCTTCTTAAGCTATATAAAAGGCGAGTCGATACTGACTAGTACTCTCTAGTACTTCTTCTAATAGAGAGATAGCATGGGAGTAGCTATTATTTAGTTCCGGGGTTACCTTAGGCGTCGAAATTAGAGTCGGATTATTATAGCTAGAGCGTGTAGCTCTAGGGACGTACTCCGGCATATAGTTCTTAGATCTAGGAGGCTTATTACGCTTCTTTTATATAGTAATTTGCTCCGGAATATCGACCTCTAGTACTAGAACTTCGTCCTTAACTATAGACTCGGTATCTTCCGTACTATCGATTTCGACTTCGGAATCCTCGTCTTAGCTTATAATACCTATATCAGGAGTAGTAGCGCTAGTAACCTCGATGTCTTGATTTTGACTTAAAGTATCGATAGAATTATTACCTCTAGTTTGAGGTACTATTATAGCGTCTTCTTCGTGAGGTTCTGTGACTAAACTATCTTTATTAAATCGTAGATAAGAGGTACGAACTACCTTTCTATTAACTAAGTATCTATAGATATTATGACTTTTAAATCCTACTAGAATACCCTTTTCAGCTCTAGGAGCTACCTTATAGCTCTAGACTCTCTTCTCCTTATTAATTAGTATGAAGATAGGATATCCTAATATACGAAGATACTTAATAGAGGGAGTATAGTTTACTCCTAGTTTAATATTATCCTAGAAGTACTTAAAAGGAGTCTTCCTTTCTACTCTAGAAGTAGAGGTAAGGTTAGCGATATATATATAAGCGAGTAGAATTTCCGGCTATATATAGTTAGGTATATTCTGGTCTACTATAACTATACGTACTTTCTCGATAATCGTACGTATAGAGCGTTTAGCTCTTCTATCTTACTCTAGAGTATACGGAGTAGACTCCTCTAGTAGTATTCTAAGGTAGTCAGTAAGCTCTTTTATCTAAGAGGGAGAGTACTCCTTACTCCTGTTATATCTCTATACTTTAATTTTATAGTAATACTATATTTCGGCTAACTTAATTAGCTTTTAATTAGCTAAGTATATATCAGAATTCTTAGAATAAGTAAAAGCAAACTTTCAAGTCGAATAAGCGAATAAGAAGATAGAGGCGTAAGAGTAACTATTCAGACCCTTAGGTTTAAGGTATACTATATCTATATGGATTTCATCTATCGATCTAGTAGGTTATACACGTGCCGATACCTTATTAACCTTCCGAATAGGTCGGCTTTTCTCATATAGTACGTAAAGGCGAGTTCTACTAGTCTTAAGCTCTATAAACTTTATACTAGTAACTATAGATTGAGTACGTCGTATTACGTTAAAGCTAGCGTGATATATATATCTGTGCTAAAGCTCTATATCGACTATAGCTTACTCTACTGCTGCAGGTAAGCTTAAACCCGGAAGGCTAGCGTACCCTGCTGTCACGGGTGAGCAACGCGTACGCAGATGGTTAAGTGTAGTATTCAAGAAGTTCGATATAGGAGAGAGTTAGGTTCTAGCCTAGCTCCGAAGGAAAATATACGGGTGCCGCTAGGCTTAGTAAGCATAGGTATCGCTAGTGCTTAATCCTAGGGCTCGCCCCTTATATTACTCCCCTCCTCCTTCCGCCTGTTTTATATCGGGATTCGCCTCTAAAGACCTATATCCTATCCTATTATATATAGTCGGGGCTTATTATATCTGCGATTCTTTTTCTCGCTTCGTGCCGACTTCGCTTAGAAATTAATAATAATAGTAGACCTACTAAATATAATAGCGAACTAATAATAAAAGAATAATTAATAATACTAGTAAAGTTATATAAAGCCTCTAGTTATTTATTTATATAACTCTTCTGTTTATTTCCGGCCTACGATAATAGTAAGGCCGAATACGTCTTCCCGCTTCTTTATTATTACTCTCTCTCCTTATTAATTAAATCGGTAAATACTCTTGCTTTAGTTATATATACCTCTTTCTATTACTCTATAGACTAATTCCTTTCTTCTTAATTACTTATTATAAAC
Organism: Rhynchosporium graminicola; assembly: GCA_900074885.1. Lineage (NCBI taxonomy): Eukaryota > Fungi > Ascomycota > Leotiomycetes > Helotiales > Ploettnerulaceae > Rhynchosporium > Rhynchosporium graminicola. Next base: position 138,138 of record FJUW01000037.1, read on the forward strand.
TATAAGTTAATAAGATCGTTTAGCGTCGATTACTCTTTCCCTTTCGCTATCTCTTATTTCCGCTCTAAAAGCACTATACTTTACTTATTACTAATTAGAGTTAGATAGCTTTTATTATCTACTATATTACTTATACTCTCTCCGAGGTCGACTATATCGACTAGAATATAAGTCGGATCCTACTTATTTTCGCCCGATATCTGCTAACTTATATAGTCTACTTACTCCTGCGCTTATACGACTTATTCTTATAAGCGTAAGAACTATAAAAACCTATATATTATCTTAAGCTCTACTTGAAAAATATCGCTAACTACTTAGTCCTTAAATAGTATATATTACTTATATTATCTAGACCTACTCTACTAATAGAAATATTACGTAAGTTATTAGACTCTAATCTTTTTCTATTACTAATTACTTATTTAGCGCTAACGCTTACTACGATCTTAGTAAGGTCCTTAAGGTATAGAAAGCCTTAAAGCCTTTCTAAGCTACTAGTCTTCTTTCCTTATACTTATTCTCGGACTCTACTTATTTTTCGTTACTAACTACTTATTTTAGCCCTATTACTACTAAAGTTACTAATTCGGTTACTAACGTTATCGCCTAGTAAAGTTAGATATAAGCTTCTTATAATCTGCTTATTTTCTATCGCTAACTACTATAGCGCTAATAAGGTCCTTCCTACTCTAGTTCTAAGTACTTATCGCGCTAAATAAGTCCGGTTATTTTAGAGCGGAGTCTTAGGGAAATTCGTCGAGTTATATTACTTTTAGAATTAATAAAATAATATAAAAGAAATCTAAACTCTCCTTATTAATACTTATAACTCGCCTAAAACTAATCAGATCCTCTCTTATTCTTCTTTTTCTCTTATACTTATTTAAGTCTATTATAGTATTTAATATCTCTATACTTGCTTTCGAACTCGTCTATAGCTATAATATCTAATAAGTCTTTAATAAATTCCTACGTAAGTTTATAATAACTTGCCTACTTTACTAGTACTTCCCTGCCTTTCCCTTTTCTCCTCGATTTATCTCTAACGTAAAGAATCTCCTCTACTTATTATTCTTCGTAAGTCTCGAATAGTATAAGCCCCGGTTAACTATTATTAGTCTCCTGCCTAAGTAATAGGTCGTAGCTCGCTAGTTATAATAAATCTATATAGAATACTAAGTGAATATTACTAAGGACCCTAGATAGATAAATAGCTATTAGCGATAATACTTCGTTTACTACGTATTTAGTATACTTCGTATTAAGACTCTTTTTTAGTCGATTTATCCGGTAGTTATATAAGTCTAACTATATCTTATCTCTCTTCCGGTATACTAGAGCTAGGGTCCTTATCTTATTAGTACTATCCTCCTATTTCTAAGTAGACGCCGCTATATTTAACTAGTATAAGTTAGTAATCTTCTTTATCTTCTTTATAAATACTACCGCTTATTCGCTCGATAGTAGCTAAGAGTTAATCTTAAGTTCCGTCTCTAATAGTATAAGTAATAGCGCTTTATACTTATATATAGTAAAGAATAAGCTTATCCCGAGGCCCGTATAATAATATCTATTTAACGCTAACTAAGCTATAAAGAGTTACTTTTTCTAGTTAGACTACTCTTAGTTAATAAAGTTTCATAGATAAGCTTAGATATCTTAATTTAGCTTTTCTAGTTCTCTATTAGTTTATAAGTAGTATCCGGAGCTAAGTCTTTATTATATACTAATTAAGCGATAAAAGGTCTTCTAGAATATACTTATCTAGTTAGTACCTCTATTACTTATAATCGCTCGCAGTATCCTATAGTTTCTTACTTAGTATTCTATAAATTTCTCGGCGTATTCCTCTGCTTTTATACTAAGTATCGCTTTAATAATTACTTATTTACTTAACTAGTCTTTAATTACCTAAAGGTAATAGTTACCTTAAGAGTTTAGTAAGTTAGTTATAAAGTCTATAGATATCTCTTAGAAGAATTAGTCAGGAACCAGTAGTAGTCTTAAGAGTTTATACTTATATTCTCTTTATACTTTATTTCTCCTATAATAGTTATAGTTCCTTAAGAATTATCTTATATACCTCGACTATAGTAGCTAGTAGAAGGAGCGTCCTAATATCGATATAGTAGAGTCTTGCCCTAGATAACTATAGACTAGTAAGTTATAGACAGATTAGATAAGCCTTATCTTTAGAGTATTATTTTCGAGAGTCTCGGGGTCTATCGCTTTATAGTCAGACTTTAGTATAACTAGAGCGCTTAGTACTTATAACTTTCTATAGTAATATAAGTAGTTCTTTATATCTATACTATAGTCGCCTACTTAGATTTTAATCTTAATTTCGCTTAGGAAAGATCAGGCCCTATCTTATAATAAGTAGAGTATTATTTAATATATCTTATTCTCTTATATTATAGCGTCCTATAAGTCATTTAGTTCTTTATCTTAGAAAGGATCTCTAGATACTACTAAATCTAAGGTAAGGACTTAGCTAGAGGGTATAATTAATAGCTAAGTAGATATAAGTATTACTCTTATCTTATCTTCTCCTTCTGAAGCTAGCTAGTATATTACATATTCTAAGTTTAAAAACCTATAGAACCTCGAGTTTATATTATAGTCCGACTAAGTCGATATAGTTATTACTCTTACTTTATCTTTCTTTTCTAGAGTAAGCTAGTTTACTATATAGTCCGGGTCTAAAAACCTGCGGAACCTCGAGTTCATATTACTTTCCCTTAATATATCTTACTCCTTTTATAATAAGGTATCCGGGATAATAGCTTCGGATCCCGGCTTATATACTAAGATAAACTAGAATAGTACTAAGGTCTTATACTAGTGTACTTAACGCTTCGATAGCTATCGCTTAGTTATAAAATACTTAAGGTTCTTATAGTCTATCTAAATTATAAAGAGGCTATATACTTTTAACTTAGAGGCTTAGAATTTCAAGTAAGTAATTACTACTAGTATCTCCTTATTATAGATATTATAATTAATTTCGGCTTTATTTAGCTTCTGAGCGAAGAAGCTTACTAGTTATCGGACTCTATTCTTTTCTTATAAGAGAGCGCCTCCTATTGCGAAACTACTGCAATTAGTCTCTAAGAATATCTGAAGTCTTAGATCCTAGTATATAAGTACTAGAGCTTTATAAAACTTCTCTATTAGAGTCTTAAATACTTTCTCCTCTAGTTTTCCCTAGAAGAATAAGCGACTTTTCCTTATTAATACTATTAAGAGTATAGCTAGCTTTAAGTAGTTCGCTATAAATATTTAGTAGAAGTTTATAAATCCTAAGAAATATCATATCTCTTTCTAAGTCTTAAGTTATACTTAGTTCTTAATTACTATTACTTTTTCTAGATCGGGACTTACGCTTTTTCTATTAATATATATAATAAATCTTAGATATTTAAGCTTCTTATAAGCGAACTCGCTCTTTCCGGGATCTAAGTATAATCTACTATCCTAAAGCTTACAGAGAATAGTTCGTACCTTTTCGAAGTAGTCTTCTCTAGAGCCGTTCGAGTAGACGACTACGTTATCTATATAAGCCGAGGTAAAGTCGTCTAATTATTCCCTTAATAAGCTATTAATATACCGCTAGAAACTCGCCGGAGCTCCTAATAATTCAAAAGGATATATAAGCTATTTAAAAGACTTAAATCTTATACGAAAAGCTATTTTATACTCGTGACCTGACGCTATATATATTTAATAAAATACTAAAACTACGTCTACTTTCATAAGCTATTTAGTACCTATAAGGTTCCGTAAAGTCTCTAGTATTAATAGTAAAAAGTACTAGTCTAGCTTCGTAATAGCGTTTAGCGCTTAGTAGTCGCAGCAGAACCTTAGACCTCCCTCGGGTTTCTATATAAAAAGGATAAGAGCTACTACTTCTAAAGTACTAAGCCGGATATATCCTTTTTCTAAGAAGCTATTTAATAACTTTCTTAGCGCTAGTAATTTATCTTTAGATATACTATATAGCAGACCCTATAGTAAGGTAGCAAGGGACTCGTCTAATTATTCGCAGATATCGATTCGATAATCGATACTTAGTCGATAGGGAGCTAGTTTCTCTATTTCTTACTTAGAAAAGAGTAAAGCTATATTTTAAATCTCTAGAGAGAGAATATTTTTAAGTTAGTCTAAGGTTAGCTCTTCTTTATCCTAAAGGGCTATCTTTATATTCTCTAATATCGTAGTAGATACCGAGGTATAGTTACTATTATTCGTATATAAGTAGTAGTTATATCTTTCTATTACTTATTTCTTTACTAGGCTATAATAGTATTATTATTTTTCAAGTATTATCCTAATCTTATTTTACGCTTTCTATAAGTTCTCTAAGATTAATAGAAAAACTAGTTTTAGTACTATATATACGTAGACTCTTTAGCTAAACCTTGCGATTTTTATTTAGAACTTAACTATTCCTTTAGTTCTTAAGTTCCGTATAGCTTTTAAAGCGCTCTTTATCTCGCGGGTTCCGTAGCTTATATATATAAGACCGAGACCTTCTATAAGGTCTTTATTTATTATAGTATAGTACTAGTATCCTTTATTAATAAGGGTAAATATTCTGAATATTTCTTAAAGGACTACATCTATATATATAAAGTTTCTATTTATAAGCTCTTTAAATTTACCTTATCCTTTTACTAATACTTTATCTATTTCTAGCTCTTAACTTTAAGAAGAAGTTAGTCTTTTCTTAACTCTAAAAGAGTAGAGTCTAATACGTTATTATTATCCTCTAGTAATAGTCCTATTATATTAATCGCAGTAGGTTATACTACTCAGGCGTATAAGTACTTATAGATATAGTACTTAGATACTTCGTAGCGGAAATAGAGCTTTTTCTTATAATATCTCTCTTATTCGGCCGCGTCTACTTATTTAGCCTTTTATTTACTACTAGAATTATTATAAGCTTTACTATTCTTTTCTCAGTTTCTTACTATACGCGCTAGTACTATTACTATATCCCTATTAGCGTTAACCTTAGCTTTTATAGGGGCCTTCTAGGGATATATATAATCTACTATATTTATCTTAGAGTCCTTATTCTTATTATTCTACTTCTTATTCGATACTTTAAACTAATTCGTCTCTTCGAGGTTAGTTATAATCTATTCTACCTCCCTAGTAAATTTATAGTAATCCGTAGTCTTAGCTATAGAGGCTATATATATTCGGATAAAGTTAGAAAACGTATTCCGGAAGTAACTTATCTTTATATTATCTTCCTAGCTCTCTCTTCTAGCGTTTAGTAGGAGTTCGTCGAATTCTAGCTAGTACTCGTGCTAAGGCTATCCTATAGAGTGCCTTATATTCGTGAGCTATTCGAGGGCCTTAGCTCGCTTATTACTATCCGCGAATATTTTATCGAGCTGCGCGAAGAAAGCTTCGGGGTCCTTACTATCTATTAAGCTTCTCTTCTCTTAGAAGTATCGTATACGAGCTCGTTCGTACTATAGGAGAGTATTATAAATAGTATCCTAGTAATAATCAGCAGAGAGAAATAGCCTTTAAGCGGAGCGTACGCAATAAGAACTTCTTAGTCTTAGGAGATAATCTCGAAAGGTATCTGCATATCTATCTTAAGTAAGTAGTATCTATCTGCCGGAGCCTAATAGTTCTCTATCGGAGCTCGACCGAGACGCTATAAGAGACTCGATAAGGGTTTTTATTAGAGCACTCGAGGACAATAAGTCTCCGGTATTATTAGATCTAGGCGCTTATCTAAGTCTTTCGGCCTCTGACGCCTCTAGGGCGGTACGCGTATTTACTAGCTCAGTCTTTATTAGGAGCTAGCGCTTATATATCTCTTATATAATACGCTATAGTTCGTTATTAGAGTCCTCCTATTAAGGGCTTACATTCCTTAATAAGTCTATTCCAGTATCTGATATAAATACTATAAGAATAAGTTAGCTTATTTTAATCGAACTTAATATCACGGGTAAGTAACGCGTACGCAGATAGTTAAGTATAGTATTTAAGAAGTTCGATACAGGAGAGAGTCAGGTTCTAGCCTGGCTCCGAAGGAAAATATGCAGGTGCCGCTAGGCTTAGTAAGTATAAGTATCGCCGGTGCTTAATCCTGGGGCTCGCCCCTTACACCTGCGCTAGAGGTCGTCTCTTCTTTAATAATAAATAGATTCTTATTAATTATATAGATCTCCTTCTCCTTTGATATATAGAGAATAGAACTACGTAAATAACCTCCTAATTTATTCAATTTAGAACCGGAGTATAAGCAGACTAGAGACTATAGGATATATAGTATATTATAGTACTCTAATATGCGTACTATACTATCGGTCTTTATCGCCTTAATCGTATAACTTCTAATCCCGGTAGAGCGTAACGGCCTATTAATAGTAAGTATATAGGGTAAGTTATCTTTTGGTATATATAAGATAAATTTAGAAAGGTCGTTAGATATATACTCTATAGCGCCGGTATCGAAGAGCTATCGTGACTTATTATAGTGAGAGAATATACTACGCCGAAGATACTATTATCATCGGAATCGTTATCCTTCTTCTTTCTACTACTAGTCTTCTTCTTATTAGTCTTATTAGTCTTACTCTCTCCCTTCTTCTTCTTTAGCTATTCAGTATGCGGGATCTATTTCTTTCTAGACTTCTCCTTAAACTCCTTCTTCTTCTGTTTATTAATAATAAAATAGTTCTCTAGAGTATACTTTAGCGACGTCTATTTATAGTGCTTATAAGTCGGCCTAGTATCCTTGCTAGCTAGCTTAGTAGCTCCTCCGCCGCTTCCTTTCTTAGGTATAGACTTATTGCCGTATAAAGCTTAACCTGCTATCTTTCTAGTAGAGTTACTTGCTCTTACTTTATTAGTAATATCTTCGATTAAACTAACTAAAGTCACTCCTAATTTAGCCTTCTTAGTCGTATCTGGGTTATTACTAGAAGAAACTCTTAAGGGAGAACGTTATCTTTCAGCTTATATAAGCTACTTCTCTGAAACTATAGTAATAAATATGATTAGATACTATACCGGAGGTAGAGCTATTATTAAAGTCTTTAATTTATCAATTAAGAGCTTAAAAGCGATAATAAACTTCTCTAAGGAGTTGAAATCGTTATACTAGAGCTTAATATAATCTTATATAGCGTTATATACTAGTATATTACTACCTCTTTCGTACTACGCCTATAAGGCCTCCTATATATCTAATGCGGTGGTTTTACTAGTTATATACGCGAGAGGTCCGGCCTTACAATTCAGCGTGATTACTAGCTTTATTTAACTCTCTTTAGACTCCTAATCTTATTACTTCTTAAGGGCTTTATCGTCGACCTTATCATCCTATTCGTCTACCTCTTTAGGCACATAGTTACGAGATTTAATATTAAGAAACTTACTAATTCTATTAGTTTTAGTAATATTTAGTATCTTATCTCTTTATTCTATATAGTTCTCTCCTCCCTTAAGTTTATAGCTATCTACTAAGTTTAAAGACATAGAGCTACTTATCTTCTTGCGTTTATATAGCTCTAGCGTAGTCGTAGTAATAGGTTCCGATTCCGGGTCTTCCGGATCCTCCTCTAGATAGTCCTAGGACGTCGAATTAGAATCTAAAAGAGGTAAATCGAATATATTTTAAGTCCTAGGGACTTAGGTAGTAGCTTCCGGCGCTAGCGCGGAAAACTCTGCACCTCGAGATGCGATAATTTCGGAATCGTCGACTTTAACTGCTATACGAGTACGAGTATTAAGTACTATATAGCTTGCTTATAGTAAAGACTCTTTAATAGAGCTAGAGTTATCGGAGTACACTTCTTCGACTTCTTCTAATAATAGCATAAGTACAATAGCTAAAGAACTCTCTCTACTAGCACTCTGCGCGACTATATTTGCTATAGAAAGACGCGCTAGTTTAACTAACTATACGCGTATACTATACCTTAATCGGAAGCTCGCAACTTGAATCTCTACTCTTTTAGTACTAAGAAACAGTTCGACGCTTACTATTAAGAATCATAGTACTACTGCTTCTTTAAGTACTACTCTACTTCTAGCTATCGGGGCTCATAACCTATCGCAAGGTTACGTTGATCTTCAGAGTAAAGTATAGAGTAGTTAAATGATATTAGTTATATTATAGTACTAATTACTATAGAGAGCCGACAGAAGATATTATCTAGGAATATCCGCACGGACCATTCACGTGACTACAATCACCTGATCCATGCTAAGACCCATATCCTCGCAATACTATTTAACTTATTTCCGCTTATCACTAAGAAATCCGAACCTTTTTCTACTCTAAATTCATCGAGAAAGGTACTTGCGCCGAAACTCTATTATAAGTACTCCTCTTAACTTCTAAGGATCTAGAAACTAGTTCCGATTTACTAAATTAGTACTATAGCTTTTTATTTTAATATAAAACGTAAAAGCTCTGAATTATTCTTTACTAGTATCTACGAGATATGTAACGCTTACTCTAGAAAGGTCTCAAAACTACCTGAGTAATAAGATCTCATATTACTATAAATATAAAGTAGTAAGAATTACTTAAGAATCTATAACTAAGGTGTAAAGAAGTAGAGGGAGAAGAGGAGTATATATATGAAAAGGGGCCCCTAAACTCTACTCGTGTAATCTCGCTTAGTAGTAAGTGTTTCTACTAATAGGGAGAAACCTCTAAACCTAACTAGTCGTTATACTACCCCCCCCTTCCGAAAAAAGCTCGCCCTCGAGCGTTAGTCTATTTCCTTATTACTATTAAAGTAGTCGTAATTATTAATTCTATCGTAGAAAGCTTTTAGCTAATCAGGTAGTTTAGCAGGAGGTCTAGCTTACGTTAGGTTATTAAGGTAGAATTATTATAGCTTAGCGGGAGCGTATTTAACGTCTATAGCGTTATACTATATAAGATCGACGTCTTAATTTAACTAGGAAACTCGGTATAAGAGGCTACTACGCTGCTTACAGCACGCAAGTATATCTTCGATCTCCTATTTATTATTACTAGTGATATTAATAAGTAGTAGTAGTAGTAAGGTTTATCCTAGTAAGGGGTCGTTTAGATGCTTCTATAGCTTAGCAGCAGGGAATATATTATATACTTTTATACCAATAGGGAGCTCTAGATAATAAGAGCTTCCGACCTTTTTAATTATACGGAAGGGTCCGTTAGTCAAGAAGTCGAGTTTTTTACTAGGTCGAGTACTTGTAAAGTAGTATATATCTAGCTAGATAAGGTCATCTATAGTGAAATCGACTTTATAGCGTAAGCGATTATAGGATTAGGATATCTTAGCTTATATATATTAGAAGCTTAATTAAGTAGTAGTTCAGGTATCGCGCAGATAATTAGTATAATCTAGAGCTTACTAAGTATTTAACTTATTAGTAAGCGTAGTAGAGTTAAGTAAGTCTTTCTAATTCTAATTAACGCGGGGTATATATCTATAAACGACTTCAAAGGGTAAGAGACCTCTAAGGGATTCGTAAGGGAGAGTTATCTAGGCGTAATCTATAATAAGTAAGAATTCCGACTAGTTATCTTAATAGTAAGAGATAAAAGGTTATAATCTATATTAGAGATATTAGTTATAGATCTCTATTTAGCTATCTATTTATAGGTAGTCTACTATAGAAAGCTATCTTTTAGTACCGAGAATTATAATAACTATAGTCTAAAAACGGGAAACGAATTAAAGCTCTCTATTAGAGGTAATTATTAATAGAGCTCCGAAATAGCAGTATACATAGTATAAGTAAAGCTTTATAAGATCGCGCGTATCGGAGGTCTTTCGGCATAGAATACTAATTACTTATTTACTAAAACGGTCGATAAATACGAGAACGTTATTATAGCCGTGTTTATCGCAGTTAAAGCTATAGTAGTCGACTATAATATACTCCTATAGACGTGATAGTACGAGCAGAGGTTAGAGGAGGCCCGGTTTCTTATCGCGCAGCACCTGAATTCGTTAGTAAGTATAATAGTTATAGTAGTACTAGTTAATAGTTAAAGCGATTCCGTACTACTAGTATTATAATACTAGTAGTTATAAGGTCTTCTTTACACTTAGATAAGCAGTCTCTAATCAGTTATATACTTCGCGTATAAGTAGTATACGAAGGTATGAAACGTTAAGTACGATTAGTCTTCCTTTATAGAGTAGAAGATCTTTTTCTATAGTTAGTTTTCTAGGAGTAGTAGAGAGAGCTTATTTCCGTAGTGCTTAGAGTAATAGCGTAGTGCGATTAGCGTTAAGTACTTACTATATTATAGAAAAGACTAGCGATAGGTCGGCGACTTCTAAGGCGTTAATAAGCTTAAAGTTATCTATAGAGTCAGAGCTATTCCGGAGGTTACTTATAAGTAGTACTAGATCGATTTAGTCTTCGCGTAGTAGCTACTATAAACGCTAGGTTCTTTTAGCGTTATTCTAGTTATCTAATTTATCTGTTCTGCGAGAGAGAGCGTTAGCGAGTAGATTATACTTCCTAGGTCGATAGGTGATTATGAAGTTATAATCTATAAGTAGCTCGGCCTATTAGGCTTATCGTACGTTTAGCTATTTAGAGGTTATAAAGTACTTAAGAGCTTTATGATTAGTAATAACGCGGATCTGATATAGTGCGCTTACGAGCTCAGATCTCTAGTTACTAAAAGATTATATAATTACGAGTATTTCCTTATCGTAGATAGTATAATTAAGCTCGGTAAGTAGTATAGTCTTAGAGAAGTAAGCTACTAGGAACTAGTTTTCGTCGTGCTATTACGATAGTATACCTGCTATTACTCTATTATTAGTGTCTATTTCGATTATATAAGGTAGATATTACTAATAGTAGTAGAGGAGTAGTACCGAAGTAAGAGTATACTTTAGGTGATTAAAGGTATCTTTATACTCCCTAGCGAAACGAAATAATATATTATTTTTAGTAAGTTATATAAGAGGTTTTGCGATAATTCCGTAGTCCTTAATAAATTATTAGTAGAAGTTATAAAAGCCTAAGAACGATTATACGCCCTTAACTATAGTCGGGTAATTCTAAGATTATATAATATTAACCTTCTTAGGGTCTACCTCGATCCTAGAAGTAAAGATAATAAATCTAAGGTATTTAGTATAAGTAATATTGAATTTATACTTCTTAAGGTCGGCTTATAATCTAGTGTCTTATAATTATTATAATACCTTATATACGTGTAATTAATACTAAAGTAGGTCGTTAGAGTAGATTAGAATATTATCTAGATATACTATATAGAAGTTATCTAAGTAATCGAATAAGACGTTATTCATATATCGCTAGTATATCGCAGGGCCGTTAGTCAGACCGAAAGAGAGTACTTTATACTTATATACGCTATAATAGGTCCGGAAAGTCGTATACTCTTTAGAGGCTAGATCTATTCGAATTCGGTAGAATATCTAGCGAATATCTAGTTTAGTAAATATCTTAGTAGTAGAGATTCTAGCTAGTGTTTTATTAATTAATAGTAGTAGATATTAATTCTTCCTCGTGAGGTTATTAAGTACGCGAAAGTCGATATAGAATCTTAGATTTCTATTAGCTTTCTTAACGAAAAGAATAAGTATAGCGTATAGTACTTAAGAAAGTTTAATAAAACCTTTAGCTAAGTTATTAGTAATATACGCCTTAACGACTTCAAGTTCTTTAGCTAATATCTTATATAAAGGAGAGTATTTGAAGCTTTTCTTAGCCCTTTCCTTAAGCTTAATTCGGTGATCGTATAAGTGATAAGAAGAGAGAATATCACTAGCTTCCTTAGAAAAGACGTATATCTACTAGCTATACTTATGAGGGATCTATAGTTCTGAATCTAATTCGCTTAAGCTAATAGTAAATTACTAGGTAGTTTTGCGATATTCCGTAAGATCGATAGTTAAAGATATAATAGTAGTATTACGTTACTGAACTGCGATTCGGTCGTTAAGAAGCTTATCTATCTCGTAAAAGATAGTAAAGAAGATCTTATCGTTAGAAGACTTCTAGCGTTTATATAAGAGATAGAAGGCTAGGCTGCTAATTATGTAAATCTCTAGCGTAGGAGGCTCTAGAAGAGATCTAAGCACACGAGGTAATCTTAGTCGCTTCCGAAATATCATAGTAGCTATATTTATACTTTAAGTAGCTTCTATTAAGTCGCGAGATAGTATTCTAAGTAATTATTAATCTATAGTATAAATTATATAGGCGTAATCTTATACGTAAGTCTTTAATATAAAGACTTCTAATTAGAGTTAAAGTAGAGATTTACGCGGGATATAAGTGATAATATTACTGAATCGTACGCACTTCGGCTATATATTAGTAGCTTCTCTAGAGTATAAAGACTTCTCTTTACTACTCTATTCTTATTCTTCAGATAATAAACACTTAGGCTTATTATATCTATAATAAGTAGTATAAACGCCGGAGAAATAGTCCTAACTAATCGGCGGTAGTAATAGAGAGTTAGTTACCTATAGAAAACTCTCTAAGGGAGAGTTTTAGATATTTTTATAGCTATAAGTCTCCCTAGAAATACGCTTCCGAGCTAGTAATAGTCGTTTAATAACTAAGATAAAGTTAATAATAGCTCGAATATTAACAGGAGAGTTAGCTACGCTTCGCTATTCCTCGTACGCTTCTTAGAATTAATCAAGGCGTTTATTTCGTTTGTTAGTGTTATATTAGTAGCGCTAGTAGGTATAGTATTTACGTAAGTCCTTAATCTCGATCAGAGAGCTATAAATATTACTAAGAGGAGTATATAGTAGCTAAATAATCTATTGTTTAGAGGTATCTAAAAGTACTTAATATTCCGAAAGCCAAGTCCTTTCGAGTATAATACTATAGTTTCTAAGAGTAGTAATAAGAAAGGGAGTAAATACCTGAACGCGACGATTTACTATTAAATTAAGTATCGTATAGTAACTGATAGTACTACTATTAACGCTATTAAAGCCTTTAATAGGAATTGCGTTTAGTAGAGGGTAAATTAAAGGTTTTAAGAAGAAGGAAAGAGATTTAAGAAAAGAACGATTAATAAAATAGTATCTATTAGCTCTAGAATCGAGAAGTGCAGGTAGCTTATACGAGAGTCTATTCTTAGTAAGAGTAGTATATATAGTAAACGATTAATTACTAAGAAGCTTCATAAGGTTAAGATATCGTATATCTCGTATATTACCTAAGAAGGAGTCTTTCCCTAGGCGTAGTCTTTTACTAGCGGTTTGATATACTCCTAGGCGTTATTATACGTTTCTTTATCGTTATTATCTTTTAACTCGCTATTAACGTTATTATTAGTATTAATTACGTTAATTCGATACGGAGTATTAAGTCGAGCTAATAATAAGCGTAGGTATAAGGTAGGCGTAAAGTAACGAGGAGTATTCGCTAGCGATTATATACGAGGCGTATTATTTCGTATAGAGTATAGTACTTATTTACTAGTCGTACGAGTGTTCTCGGGCGTAGGAAGACTAATTTGCGGATAAGAAGAGGAGTTAGTACTACGGCGCTAGGAGGAGGTATTTATAAGGCGTTCCCGAGTCGCGCTAGCCTTAGCCGAAGACTCGGAATAGTAAGTCTTTTCAATGAATTAACCTTAGTCTTTAGCTTATATAGCCTTAACGTATTCTTCTAGTGTTCTTAACGTTTAGTACTATTAGAAGAGCTATTTCCGTAGCTATATAAGTAGCTTCTCCTATAAGTCTATTTTCAGAGTTAATTAATTATTTACTCTAGCTTTATGAGCTAGTGTACGAAACTTATAGTAGAATATCTAGAAGGTCTACTTATAATTTATCTTTAGCGCGGAGTAGCTAGCTCTTATAGTTTATTAGTTATATAGATTAGATAAGAAGGAGACGAGTTAAGTAATTATATCGAGTGAATTAGTTATACTGCTTTCTTTATTATATTCTAGTTCTAAGAATAAGGGTTCTAGGTAAGTTCTAGCTATTCCTTCTGTTTAGTTAAGTAACTAATCTTTATAGTGATCTTCATCGATAAAGTAGCTAGAGTAGCGCCGGAGGGCGTTACGTATCTATACTTCTTAGAGTTTTAGAGAGTAGTCGATTCTATTAGAGAGCTTATTTAAAAGGTTCAGTATCTTCTCTATACGCGTAGCGTATAATATTAATAATATTCCTCTAGTAGATTATTCTCGATAACGATTATTAAGTATAAGAGTAGTATTATCTTCTTTAATTAATAGTAGTAGTATTATACGCGATTAAACGTTATTAAATAATATAGACTTAATAGAGCGCTAAGTAGTTAACTAGCGTAGTTCTAGGAACTCGTCCTATAACTAATATAGTTCTATAGATAGGTCGACGTTTAATTATCTATCTTCTGCGAGCTTCCTTTCTGCCTCTTATAGCTAGTAAGCGCAGTCTTCCTATAAGTCACTTATAATTACTATTAATATAAGAGTATTATCAGGGAGGTTTAGCGACTCGGTAAGTTCGTTAATTATAATAGGAGTCAGGGAGCTTAACTCGGATAAGGCGTTATCGCGAGTACTCTCTACTATAGAGAGAGGTAAGTTATAGTAAGTATTACGAGTCGCCGAGGAATAGGAGGTAGAGGGAGTCGGAGAACTAGTAGTCGATTTATTAGACTTAGGTTACTTCGGTTTAAGTACTATTCTTCAAGTTTATACTTAGTATAAGCCTTCTCTGTATAGCGTAGTCTCCTGCGTTTAGTAGCTCTAGGAATAGAGGTATAATATAAGTAGATATTTATTATCTTCTTAGATATAAGTAAAAGAGTTATAGATAATATAATACTTACTCTAGAAAGGTCTTAAAACTACTTAAGTAATAAGATCTTATATTACTATAAATATAAAGTAGTAAGAATCACTTAAGAATCTATAACTAAGGAGTGAAGAAGTAGAGGGAGAAGGGGAGTATATATATAAAAAGGGGCCCCTAAACTCTACTTGTATAATCTCGCTTAGTAGTAAGTGTTTCTACTAATAGGGAGAAACCTCTAAACCTGACTAGTCGTCATAAGATAGACCGCCTCTTATAAGACTATCTAAATTGCGATTCTCCTAAGGATCCTGATACTAAACGACTTATAGCTGAAAAGCTACTAGAATAGTATTATACTCTTAAGGAAGCCTTTTCTAAGCGGGATTCTAATATCCTTCTACTATATCGCTTATACGATTATAAAATTATTCTAAAAGAACTATTACTTAATATATATTCGCTTTTATATTAGTAATCTATAGATAAATTATAAATAACTAAGAAGTATCTTATAGAGAACTTAGATAAGGGATTTATCGAATCTAGCTAAAGTCCCTTTATATCACTTATACTATTCGTTAAGAAAGCCGATAGAGGATTACGCTTCTATATCGACTATTATAAGCTTAATACGATCACTATCACTCGAAAGGATTTATATCTAATCCCTAGGATCGATAAGCTCTTAAACTATATATCTAAAGTAGTAATCTTTACTAAACTAGATATCCGAGTAGTATTTAACTATATCTATATAAACCCTAAATCAGAAGAGTATACTATTTTCTAAACTCGCTTCGGATCCTATAAATATAAAGTATTACCTTTTAAGCTCTATAATAGACTTAGTACGTACTAACGATATATAAATAATATATTACTAGATTACTTAGACGATTTCTATATAGCTTACTTAGATAATATCCTTATATACTCGGAAACGCTCTAGGAATATAAGGAATATATTAAATTAGTATTATAACGCTTAATAGATACCGGACTTTAAGTAGATATTAAGAAAAGCGAATTCCATATTACTCGGACTAAATACCTCGGATATATTATTATTACTAATAGAATCGAGCTAGATCCCGAGAAGGTAGCACTATTAGTAGACTAGAAGTACCCTAAAATAATAATAGCTATAAAATCTTTCTTAGGATTCTATAGTTTCTATTATTAATTTATTTAGAATTTCGGCCTTATCGCTAAACTTCTCTTAATACTTATTAGGCCTATAGTACTATAGAATTTCACTAACTATTATAAGAAGTCCTTCGACGATTTATATTAATAGCTACTATTAGTATAGAAACTATACTATTTCGACCCTAACTTATAAACTAAACTAGAAACTAATACCTCTAATAGTATAATAGCTAGAATTATCTCCTAATTATACGAAGATAACTAATAGTATCTAATTAGATTCTACTCTTATATTCTTAATAGATACGAACTAAACTAGAAGATCTATAATAAGGAATTATATATTATTATTAAGTCTTTCTAGAAAAAGAGACTAGAACTTATATCTCTATAATACTATACTAGTATATATACAGATTATTAATCCTTAGAATACTTTATAACTACTAAGGTCCTAACTAGTAAGTAAGCTAGATAGATAGAATTCCTTTCGGAATTCAACTTTCAAATTATATATATACTTAGTAAAGATAACGCTAAAGCTAATATCCTTAGCTATAAGAAATAAGATCTAAGGATATAAGAATAATAGAAATAAGATAATAGATCTCAGGTTTTATTACTTTTAGACTACTTAGACCTTAAGATTAATATAGAACTAGCTAAATATTATATCGATTAAATCAGTTACTTATACTTAATATCGCTAAGGACTAATATACTATTAGAACCTATACGTAACTCTTTTAATTTAATTAAGAAACTATATTAATTTAACTAAGAATTATTCTCTAATAAATAGAATATATTAAGAGATAGTTATACTATTAATAATAGTTTACTACTTTATAATAATCGTCTATATATATAACGCTATACCCTACTATATATCTATTTAATTAGCAAAGTCTATAATTAAGTTTCTTCTACTTATCTAAATACTCGTAAGACTACTAAGATAATTTCTACTTATTACTACTAGAAAGGACTCGTATTAGATATAAAACGATATACTTATAATTACCGCCCCTATTAGTACTCTTATCCGAAGCAGACGAAATAGTAAGGATTCCTCTATCTATTACTAGTGCCTAGCTACTTTATATAGTACCTAGCTATAGATTTTAAGGACTTTCCGCTTAATAACTAAAGATTTAATAGGATATTAATCTTTATCGACCGCTTAAGGAAAGACTTTATATCGATATTATACTACTATAATATTAATACTCGCAGGATAGCGATATTATTTATCTAATAGATATATTATTTCGAATATACTTTTAAGTTAATTATATCTAACTAAGGAGTTTAGTTTATCTTATCCTTTTAATAAGAGTTTTACTATATAATTAGAGTTAAAGTTAAGCACTTTACTACTTTCTATTAGTAAACTAATAAATAAATAGAGATTATAAATCAGTATATTAACTAACGCTTTAAACCCTTTATTAATTACTACTAGAGTAACTAGAGCGAACTATTACTAATAATAGACCGCGCTTAAGTAATCTTACTTTACGATTCTATTAATATAGCGCTATATACCTTTAAATATAGTATATTACTATAGAATAGCTAGGATTAGAAGTAACCTATTATATCAATACTATAAGAGAAGCTTAACTATACTAATACTAAATCTCTAGCTAAACGTACTAAATCTACTATTAAGGTTATAAAAGCTAATATACTAGCTGCTTAGCAGAGGATAAGCGCTATAACTAACCCGAAATAGCGTAATATCGACTAAGAAGTCGGAAATAAAGTATTTCTCTCTATAAGGAACCTTAAGAATTATTAGCTAAGTAAGAAGCTATCTAGTCTCTAAGTAAGATTATACTAGGTCCTAGCTAAGATCAGATACTCTTATAAGCTAGATTTACTCCTTAGATCTTCTATATATAATATATTCTCTCTCGAATTACTCTTTAAGGACCCGGACGACTTATTACTAAACTAGGAGTTATTAAACCTACCCTTAGAAGTTATCGCTACTTAAGAAAAGTAAGAGTTATAAGATATACTCGCTATATAGCTCCTAAGAAGTAATCTAAAGTATTAAGTTAGCTAGCTAAGCTATAACCCGGATCTAACTTAGTATAACGCTTTCGACCTAATAAGTACTCTATATAAGCTTAGAAACTTCTATATTACTAACCTAAGTAAACTTAGACCTCTATATAAATTAGATTAGTAGATTAAAGCTTAAGAAGATAGAATAGATAACTATAGTTACTTAGAGGATAATAAACTATTATAATTATTAATATTAGGAATTTATTACTAAAGATAATCCCTTAATTATACTCTATAATAATATTATATCTAAAACTCTATTTCCTTTACTATCTCTATTTTACTAGCTTCCTCTTCTAAGTTCTCTAGAGCTTCTATTAAATCTGGAATATCTAGAACTAGAACTACTATATCTAACTCCTTACTTAAATCTACTAATATAGCTCTAGTAGTAGACTAAATATAATAGCTAATCCTATAAGGTTTCTTCTTAGGAGAAAGTCTAAGAGTATCTAGATCTAACGCTATCTCTAAACTAAAAGGTAAATTCCTTTTTCCTTTAGTATTAGATATTATAGCTTTAAATATAGCTTTCTTTATAAATTCCTATATAATTCTATTTAACTTTTTTATTTACTTTAATACTATTTATATTATTAACTTAGATTTCACTAAATTTATTATTAAAAGATCTAAATCTTATATCGCGTTAGTATTATATTAGTATCTAAAGGTTTAAGATTATAACTTATTACTTTAATAAACTTTAACTCTTTAAATACTTTCTCTATAGAACGCCTTAAAGCTTAAGTCTCTACTAATTATATAGTAGTAATCTCTAATATAGTAATAGAAGTAGCGGATTTCGCGAGATAATAGATCTAATTAATAGCTTTATAAGTAGCTACGATACTACCCTGATTTAGCTCCGCGTCCTTAGTTTCGCTACTAGGAAGTAAACTAGATAGAATAATATACTCTATATTAATATAGTTAAGTAACTATAATACGCTAGTATATATAATATTATTATAACGATATAAGACTTAAGGCGGTATATAAGCAAGAATAAACGAGTAGGGAGGCTAAGAGCGATCTTTATAACGACACAAGACTCAAGGCGGTATATAAGCAAGAATAAACAAGTAGGGAAGCTAAGAGCGATCTTATATAGTCTACTATAAAGGAAATAAAAAGATAAGGAAAGAAGAAGAAGAGAGATAGAGTACGAGGCACCTTATATATATATACCGGTACTAGTCTAATACTATACCGGGTCAGATACTAGTTCTGCTAGGATACCTATAAACTTAGGCCCTATTATCTATCCTTCTTCTTATATAATATTCAGGTGAGCTATCGTCATATTACCCCCCCCCTAAGAAGAGCTTAACCCTAAGCTCGGAAAGTTATAGTTTATACTAGAATTAGTCTTTATTATAACTATTTTCGTCGATATTCGCGTAATAAACACTAGCCGCTCTTTAGTAGTAGTAAATTCTTTATCAAGTTCTAACTAGTTATATCGCTATAATAGTACTATATTAGTCGTAGCTTCTAAATCAGGTAGTAAGCAGTATTTACTTTATCTATTTACAGTAAGAGTCGAGTTTTAAGTAAGGCGTAGGGTATATAAAAGAAGAGGTTTATTAATATTAGAGCCTTTCCTTTTCAACCGCGATAATTACTTTAACTTATAAGTTTACTCTCCCTAGACTACGATATAGCTCCTAGAGTAAGTATTATTACTAACTACTATAGTAGTCTACTATAATCTTATATATCAATCGACTTAATCGACTCTTCTCTTAATATAAGTAAGTTTCCTATCTTAGTTTTAGGGATAGTCCTTAAGTATAATATAAGGGTTTCACGGATCTATAACGCTAACTCCTATAGTACTTTTACTAGTTCCTACTAGTACTCTTTCGGCAGCGTATCGTATATATTACCTACGATATATTCGCGCTTTCCTTAAGATAAAGTATAATAATACTCTTATTTTAGAACTCCTATACTTATTTAATAAGCTTAACTCTAAGCTTTATAAGTATTATTCAGCGTTAAAGAGCAGTTATAAGTATATAAGTTACTTAAATATAAACGTAATTATATATACTAACGCGTTATAATTACTTAATTACATTAATACAGAATATACTATTTTATCCGGTTTATTTCCTAGTAGCGAAGCTAAGGACGTAGAGCTAAATCAGAGTAGTATCGTAACTACCTATAAAGCTATTAATTAGATCTATCATCTCGCGAAATCTGCTATTCCTACTATTACGTTAGAGATTACTATTATATAATTAGTAGAGACTTAAGCTTTAAAGCGTTCTATAGAGAAAGTATTTAAGAAATTAGAGTTTATTAAGATAATAAGTTACGATCTTAAACCCTTAGATACTAATATAATACTAACGTGATATAGGATTTAGATCTTCTAATAATCGATTCGGCGGAATCTAAGTTAATAGCCGAAATAGTATTAAAGTAGATAAAGGAATTAAATAGTATTATATAGGAATTTACGAAGAAAGCTATATTTAAAGCTACGATATCTAATACTAAGAGAAAGAGGAATTTACCTTCTAGTTTAGAAATAGCATTAGATCTAGATACTCCTAGACTCTCTCTAAAGAAGAAAGCCCGTAGGATTAGCTATTATACTCGATCTACTACTAGAGCTACGTTAGTAGATTTAGGTAAGAAGTTAAATATAATAGTTCCGGTTCTAGATATTCTAGATTTACTAGAAGCTCCGGAGAACTTAAGAGAGAAAACCAGTAAAGTAAAAGTAATTAAAGAAGCAGAGTTCTAAATATAGCGTTATTACGAAATATAATCGAGGGATTATCCTTAGTAATAAATTCTAATACTAATAACTATAATAGCTTATTATCCTCTAAGTAACTATAATCGTCTATTCTATCTTCTTAAGCCTTAATCTACTAATTTAGTTTACGCGGAAGTCTAGGTTTACTTAAGTTAGTAGTATAGAAGTCTCTAAGCTTATACGGAGCACTTATTAAGTCAGAAGCGTTATACTAAGTTAAGTCCGGGTCATAGCTTAGCTAGCTAACTTAATACTTTAGATTACCTCTTAGGAGCTATATAGTAAGTATATCTTATAACTCTTACTCTTCTTAAGTAGCGATAACCTCCGGGAGTAGGTTTAGTAACTCCTAGCCTAGTAATAAGTCGTCCGGGTCCTTAAAGAGCAATTCGAGGGCGAATATATTATATATAGAAGATCCCGGGAGTAAATCTAGCTTATAAGAGTATCTGATCTTAGCTAAGACTTAGTATAGTCTTACCTAGAGACTAGATAGCTTCTTACTTAGCTAGTAATTCTTAAGGTTCCTTATAGAGAGAAATACCTTATCTTCAACTTCCTAGTCGATACCGCGCCGTTTCGGGTCGGTTATAGCGCTTATCCTATACTAAGTAGCTAGTATATTAGCTTTTATAACCTTAATAGCAGATTTAGCACGTTTAGCTAAGGATTTAGTATTAATATAATTAAGCTTCTCTTATAGTATCGATCCGGTAAGTTACTTCTAGTCCTAGCTATTCCGTAGTAATATACTATATTTAAAGGTATATAGTACTATACCGATAGAGTCGTAAGGCAGAGTTACTTAAGCGCGGTCTATTATTAGTAATAATTCGCCCTAGTTACTCTAGTAGTAATTAACGAAAGGTCTAAAGCGTTAGTTAATATACTAATTTATAATCTCTATTTATCTATTAGTTTACTAGTAGAAAGAAGTAAAAAGCTTAACTTTAACTCTAATTATATAGCAAAACTCTTACTAGAAGGATAAGACTAACTAAGCTCCTTAGTCGGATATAATTAACTTAGAGGTATATCTGAAATAATATATCTATTAGATAAATAATATTACTATTCCGCGAGTATCGATATTATAATAATATAATATTAATATAAAGTCCTTCCTTAAGCAGTCGATAAATACTAATATCTTATTAAATCCTTAGTTATTAAGCGGGAAGTCCTTAAAATCTATAGCTAAGTGCTATATAAGATAGCTAAGTACCGGTAATAAGTAGAGGAATCTTTACTATTTCGTTTACTTCAGATAAGAGTACTAATAAGAGCGGTAATTATAAGTATACTATTTTATATCCGATACGAGTCCTTTCTAGTAGTAATAAGTAGAAATTATTTCAGCGGTCTTACGAGTATTTAGATAAGCAGAGGAAACTTAATTATAGACTTCGCTAATTAAACGAGTATATAGCGGAGTATAGCGTTATACGTATAAACGACTATTATAAAGTAGTAAACTATTATTAATAATATAGCTATCTCCTAATATATTCTATTTATTAGAGAATAATTCTTAGTTAAATTAGTATAGTTTCTCGATCAAATTAAAAGAGTTATATATAGGTTCTAGTAGCGTATTAGTCCCTAGCGATATTAAGTATATATAACTAATTTAATCGATATAATACTTAGCTAGTTCCGCGTTAATCCTAAAGTCTAAGTAATCTAGAGGTAATAAAACCCGAGATCTATTATCCTATTTCTATTATTCCTATATCCTTAGATCTTATTCCCTATAACTAAAGATATTAGCTTTAGCGTTATCTTTACTAAGCGTATATATAATTTAAAAGTTAAATTCGAAAAGGAATTCTATCTATCTAGCTTACTTACTAGTTAGGACTTTAGTAGTTATAAAGTATTCTAAGGATCGATAGTCCGTATATATACTAGTATAGTATCGTAGAGATATAAGTTCCGGTCTCTATTTCCGGAAAGATTTAATAATAGTATATAGCTCCTTATTATAGATCTCCTAGTTTAGTTCATATCTATTAAGAATATAAGAGTAGAATCTAATTAGATACTACTAGTTATCTTCATATAATTAGGAGATAACTCTAGCTATTATATTATCAGAAGTATTAGTTTCTAGTTTAGTTTATAATTCAGGGTCGAAATAGTATAGTTTCTATACTAATAGTAGCTATTAATATAAATTATTAAAGGACTTCTTATAATTATTAGTGAAATTCTATAGTACTATAGGCCGAGTAAGTACTAAGAGAGGTTTAGCGATAAGGCCGAAATTCCGAATAAATTAATAATAGAACCTATAGAATCCTAAGAAGGATTTTATAGCTATTACTGTTTCGGGGTACTTCTAATCTACTAATAATACTACCTTCTCGGGATCTAGCTCGATTCTGTTAGTAATAATAATATATCCGAGGTATTTAGTCCGAGTAATATAGAATTCGCTTTTCTTAATATCTACCTAAAGTCCGATATCTATTAAGTATTATAGTACTAATTTAATATATTCCTTATATTCCTAGAGCGTTTCCGAGTATATAAGGATATTATCTAAGTAAGCTATATAGAAATTATCTAAGTAGTCTAGTAATATATTATTTATNTTAGTAGTAATAATATATCTAAGGTATTTAGTCCGAGTAATATAGAATTCGCTTTTCTTAATATCTACCTAAAGTCCGATATCTATTAAGTATTATAGTACTAATTTAATATATTCCTTATATTCCTAGAGCGTTTCCGAGTATATAAGGATATTATCTAAGTAAGCTATATAGAAATTATCTAAGTAGTCTAGTAATATATTATTTATATATCGCTAGTACGTACTAAGTCTATTATAGAGCCTAAAAAGTAGTACTTTATATTTATAAGATCTGAAGCGGGTTCGGAAAGTAGTATACTCCTCGGATTCGGGGTCTATATAGATACGGTTAAATACTACTCGGATATCTAGTTTAGTAAAGATTACTACTTTAGATATATAAGTTAAGAGCTTATCGATCCTAGGTATTAGATATAAATCCTTTCGAGTGATCGTATTAAGCTTACGATAGTTAATACAGAAGCGTAATCCTCTATCGGCCTTTTTAATAAATAGTATAAGTAATATAAAGGGACTTTAGCTAGATTCGATGAATCCCTTATCTAAGTTCTCTATAAGATACTCCTTAATTACTTATAGTTCGTCTGTAGATTACTAATATAAGAGCGAATATATATTAAGTAATAGTTCTTCTAGAATAATTTTATAATCGTATAAGTAATATAGCAGAAGAATATTAGAATCCCGCTTAGAAAAGGCTTCCTTAAGAGTATAGTACTATTCCGGTAGCTTTTCGGCTATAAGTCGTTTAGTATCGGGATCCTTAGGAGAGTCGCTATTTAGATAGTCTTATAAGAAGCAGTTTATCTTATAGATACTAGTAAAGAATAATTCGGAACTTTTACGTTTTATATTAAAGTAAAAAGCTATAGTACTAATTTAGTAAATCAGAACTAGTTTCTAGATCCTCGGAGGTTAAGAGGAGTACTTATAGTAGAGTTTCGGCGCAGGTACTTTTCTCGATGAATTCGGAGCGGAAAGGAGTTCGGATTCCTTAGCGATAAGCGGAAATAAGTTAAAAGGTAGAGATAATACGTTAATATACCGTATTACTACCGTTTAGTATAATCAGCGTTAATCTAGCTAGTTTATAGCTAAGTCTCGCGCGTTAGTATCGATTTAGTAAGATCGATTAATATTAGGTTTACGAGATAGTAGAGTTATAATTATCTCCTTATCGTATTAGAAAGTAGCTAGATAACGTTCCGATTATAGTAGCTTATAATAGAGCGTATCTAGCTTAACCTGAAATCGTCATATCTATTTAATACTAATAATCATATCTTATTATCCCAAATCGAGAAGAATAAAAAGGCAGTTATAAATACGCCTGCTATTAATAGAAAGGTATAAATATATAAAATAGATAATATAAGTTCTAATAGACTATTAGAAAATACGTATTAGAATAGAATAAAGTAGTAGCTCGATTTTAATACTAAGGGCCTCTAATAATCGTCTAGTAAGAGTACGATTAATAAATAGATAACTATTCGCTCTAGTATCGATTAAGCTATTTATAGAGACTCCTAGCCTATTTATACTAACTATAGTTAGGTATATAAATTACTTACTTCTTATTAGGGAGTTAAAGTCCAGATTAGAGAGATTATACCTATATAGACTTAAGAAAAAGTTTTTACTTAAGCCTTATCGTTTCCCTCTAGTATCAGTCCAGATTCGGAGGGTACGTCTTCTACTACTTCCTTAGTTACTTAATCCTCTTCCGGAAATTCGTCGATTAATTAAACCTTAAGCGAGTTAAGGCAATCTAGCTTAATATAACCGAGCTATCTATAACTATAATACCTAGGGAGTTCTCCGGTCGAGGTAGCAGGGCGTTTTAGCGCGGAGGGAGTACTAGCCCGTACCGGGGTAGAAGTATATACGTATAGTGCGGGAGTAGTTTATCGAGGAGCTAAGCTTAAGGACTAGTAAGAGGTAGAACTCGTAGTAGTTATAGTAGTAATAGTAGACTTATAGTACTATACCTAGGTAATAGCTTTCTCGGGATAGGTATATTCTAAGTTATAGCAACACTTAGTATTAAAAGAAAGTAAAGATCTAACTATAGAAGCGTAATCCTTATTCTACGTTAGTTTAATAATAAGAGTTAAAGCGCATAAGGATAATATAATCTTATCCTATATATAGAAGAACTACTCCTTTTTTTTAACCTTACCTTAGATAATAGCGCTTTAAAATCGACTACGAAACTCAGTGAAAGTCTCGCGTATATAGCTAGGTTATTATATTTCTAAGTAATAGAAAGCGTTATAGTAGTCGTCTTCCTCTAAACTAGTAAGAAAGTTCTCCTCTAATAAAGAGATTATTTTATCGCTAGTTTTAAACTCGTCAGCGAGATACTAAAGCGTAAGATACTCCTTAGCTAATCTAGTAACTAGCTCCTATACGAGAACGCGCTAGAAGAAGTCCGTAGAGTAGTAGTTAGTATTTATAGCTAGCTAGTCTCGTATCGATACTCTCTATTAGAGGAAAGTAAGGTCCGATCTATTATCTAGAGGCAGGATCTTCTTAGTAAAATAAGACTTCCTAAGGCGTAACTCTACTAATTCAGCGCCGGGAGAGGGAAATAGTTTATTAGCAATAGTATCCTCTCTCTTAGTACTATATATCGGAATAGAGTTTATTAGGTTATTAAACTCTACTATACGCGGAGATTATAGTATTAGTTCTAATAAGAGAGTCGAAGACAAGCGAGAGACCCCTATAAGAAACTTATCTTATATAGAGATTAGTCTATCTATAGTATCTTCTAGAGAGTTATTCTTTTCCTCCTAGTCCGCTAATCGTTATAAGAGGGAATAGATCAGGTTCGAGTCACCTGCGGTAATAAGAGTACTTAGCGATTATACTCCTAGTGAATTTCGCTTTTATTTTCCTTTCTCTCTTAGTTAGTACTTCCTTAATAAAGTATTAACGTTCTCTAAAGTAAGAGATATTTAGAGTAAGAAAAAGTATAATAGATTAAGTTCGGAGGTAGAGCGGAGGGGATCGCGTTAAGTTCCCCTAGAACTAGAGGAGTCTCTAGTTTATTAGTTAAGAGCTATAATAGTAGCTTAAAAAGGGGTATATTAAGGCTATTTCGGCAGCGATACGTAGAGGTTAAAGTTCCGGGGTATTTATTATACCTTCTTCAAAATCTATCTATAATTCCTTTATACTAAGGGAGTTATTAAAAGAGCGTTAGCGAAGACCTCCTCTATTATACTATTTATAATAAGCTAAATTAAACCCTAATTCATAGTTATCCGAGAGATCTCTAGTATCTCAGCTATATATAAGTAGTTATCGAATAACTAACTTAATAATAAGATATTATAGTAAGCTATCTCCGGCTATCTTAATCTTTTTATTTAATATAATAATATAAGACTTAAGGCAGTATATAAGTAAGAATAAATAAGTAAGGAGGCTAAGAGCGATCTTATATAGTCTACTACGAAAGAAACAAAAAGATAAGGAAGGAAGAAGAAGAGAGATAGAGTATAAGGCACCTTATATATATATACCGGTACTAGTCCGATACTATACCGGGTCAGATACTAGTTCTGCCGGGATACCTATAAACTTGGGCCCTATTATCTATCCTTCTTCTCATGTGATATTCAGGTGAGCTATCGTCACAATCTTATATAGTCTACTATAAAGAAAACAAAAAGATAAGGAAGGAAGAAGAAGAGAGATAGAGTATAAGGCACCTTATATATATATACCGGTACTAGTCCGATACTATACTAGGTCGGATACTAGTTCTGCCGGGATACCTATGAACTTAGGCCCTATTATCTATCCTTCTTCTTATATAATATTCAGGTAAGCTATCGTTATATTACCCCCTCCCTAAGAAGAGCTTAACCCTAAGCTCGGAAGGTTATAGTTTATACTAGAATTAGTTTTTATTATAACTGTTTTCGTCGATATTCGCGTAATAAGCGCTAGCTGCTCTTTAGTAGTAGTAGTAAATTCTTTATTAGGTTCTGACTAGTTATATTACTATAATAGTACTGCAATAGTTATAGCTTCTAAATCGGGCGGTAAGTAGTATTTACTTTATCTATTTATAGTAGGAGTCGAGTTTAAGTAAGGCGTAAGGTATATAAAGGAAGGGGTTTATTAATATTAGAGCTTTTCCTTTTTAACTGCGATAACTACTTTAACTTATAAGTTTATTCTCCTTAGACTACGATATAGCTCCTAGAGTAAGTATTATTACTAACTACTATAGTAGTCTATTATAATCTTATATATTAATCGACCTAATTAACTCTTCTCTTAATATAAGTAAGTTTCCTATCTTAGTTTTAGGGATAATCCTTAAGTATAGTATAAGGAGTTTCACGGATCTATAATACTAACTCCTATAGTACTTTTACTAGTTCCTGCTAGTACTCTTTCGGCAGCGTATTATATATATTGCCTGCGGTATATTCGCGCTTTCCTTAAGATAAAATATAATAATACTCCTGTTTTAGAACTCTTATACTTATTTAATAAGCTTAACTCTAAGATTTATAAGTATTATTTGGCGTTAAAGAGTAGTTACGAGCTTATAAGTTACTTAAACCTAAATATAAGTATATATATTAACGCGTTATAATTACTTAACTATATTAATATAGAGTATACTATTTTATCCGGGTTACTTCCTAGTAGCGAAGCTAAGGACGCGGAGCTAAATCAGGGCAGTATTATAGCTACTTATAAGGCGATTAATCGGATCTATTATCTTACGAAATCTACTGCTCTTATTATTACGTTAGAGATTACTACTATATAATTAGCGAAGACTTAAGCTTTAAGGCGTTCTATAGAGAAAGTATTTAAGAAGTTAGAGTTTATTAAAGTAATAAGTTAAGATCTTAAATCCTTAGATACTAGTATAATACTAATATAATATAGGATCTAGATCTTTTAATAGTAGATTCAGCGAAATCTAAGTTAATAATATAAATAGTATTAAAGTAGATAAAAGAGTTAAATAGTATTATATAGGAATTTATAAAGAAAGCTATATTTAAAGCTATAATATCTAATACTAAAGGAAAGAGGAATTTACCTTCTAGTTTAGAGATAGCGTTAGATCTAGATACTCTTAGACCTTCTCTAAAGAAGAAACCTTATAAGATTAGCTATTATACTTAGTTTACTACTAGAGCTATATTAGTAGATTTAGGTAAGAAGTTAGATATAATAGTTCCGGTTCTAGATATTCTAGAATTACTAAGAGCTCCGGAGAACTTAGAGGAGAAAGCTAGTAAAATAGAAGTAATTAAAGAAGTAGAGTTTTAGATATAGTATTATTATAGAGTATAATCAGGGGATTATCTCTAGTAATAAATTCTATTACTAGTAACTATAATAGCTTATTATCCTCTAAGTAATTATAGTTATCTATTCTGTTTTCTTAAGCTTTAATCTACTAATCTAGTTTACGCGGAAGTCTAAGTTTACTTAAGTTAGTAGTATAGAAGTCTCTAAGCTTATATAGAGTACTTATTAGATCGGAAGCGTTATACTAAGTTAGGTCCGAGTTATAGCTTAGCTTACTAACTTAATACTTCAGATTACCTCTTAGGAGCTATATAGCGAGTATATCTTATAACTCTTACTCTTCTTAAGTAGTAATAACCTCTAGAGGTAAGTTTAGTAACTCCTAGCTTAGTAATAGGTCGTCCGAGTCCTTAAAGAGTAATTCGGGAGCGAATATATTATAAATAGAAGATCCCGGGAGTAAATCTAGCTTATAAGAGTATCTGATCTTAGCTAAGACTTAGTATAATCTTACTTAGAGACTAGATAGCTTCTTACTTAGCTAGTAATTCTTAAAGTTCCTTATAAAGAGAAATACCTTATCTTTAACTTCCTAGTTAATACTACGCCGTTTCGGGTTAGTTATAGCGCTTATCCTCTACTAAGTAGCTAGTATATTAGCTTTTATAACCTCGATAGCGGATTTAGTATATTTAGCTAGGGATTTAGTATTAGTATAATTAAGCTTCTCTTATAGTATCGATCCGGTAAGTTACTTCTAGTCCTAGCTATTCTGTAGTAATATATTATATTTAAGGGTATATAGCGCTATACTAATAGAATTATAAGGTAAGGTTACTTAGGCGTAGTCTATTATTAGTAGTAGTTCGCCNTTTCGGGTCAGTTATAGCGCTTATCTTATACTAAGTAGCTAGTATATTAGCTTTTATAACCTCGATAGCGGATTTAGTATATTTAGCTAGGGATTTAGTATTAGTATAATTAAGCTTCTCTTATAGTATCGATCCGGTAAGTTACTTCTAGTCCTAGCTATTCTGTAGTAATATATTATATTTAAGGGTATATAGCGCTATACTAATAGAATTATAAGGTAAGGTTACTTAGGCGTAGTCTATTATTAGTAGTAGTTCGCCCTAATTACTCTAGTAGTAATTAATAAAAGGTCTAAAGCGTTAGTTAATATATTAATTTATAATCTCTATTTATCTATTAGTTTACTAGTAGAAAGAGATAGAGAGCTTAACTTTAACTCTAATTATATAGTAAAACTCTTACTAGAAGAATAAGACTAGCTAAGCTCCTCGGTCGGATATAATTAACTTAGGGGTATATCTGAAACGATATATCTATTAGATAAATAATATCGCTATCCTATAAGTATCGATATTATAGTAGTATAATATTAATATAGAGTCTTTCCTTAAGTAGTTAATAAATACTAATATCTTATTAAATCCTTAGTTATTAGGCGAGAAGTCTTTAAAATCTATAGCTAAGTGCTATATAAAGTAGCTAAGTACTAGTAATAAGTAGAGGAATCCTTACTATTTCGTTTATTTCGGATAAGAGTACTAGTAAGAGTAGTAATTATAAGTATACTATTTTATATCTAATATAAGTCCTTTTTAGTAATAATAAGTAGAAATTATTTCAGTAGTCTTATAAGCGTTTAAATAAGCAGAGGAAACTTAATCGTAGACTTCGCTAATTAAATAAGTATATAGCGGGGTATAGTGTTATACGTATAGATAACTATTATAAAGTAGTAAACTATTATTAATAATATAGCTATCTCTTAATATATTTCGTTCCTTAGAGAATAATTCATAGTTAAATTAGTATAGTTTCTCGATTAAATTAAAAGAGTTATATATAAGTTCTAGTAGCGTATTAGTCCTTAGCGATATTAGGTATATATAACTGATTTAATTAATATAATACTTAGCTAGTTTCGTATTAATCCTAAGGTCTAAGTAGTCTAGAAGTAATAAAACCTGAGATCTATTATCCTATTTCTATTATTCTTATATCTTTAGATCTTATTCCCTATAGTTAAGGATATTAGCTTTAGTATTATCTTTACTAAGTATATATATAATTTGAAAGTTAAATTCGGAAAGGAATTCTATCTATCTAGCTTATTTACTAGTTAGGACCTTAGTAGTTATAAAGTATTCTAAGGATCGATAGTCTATATATATACTAGTATAGCGTCGTAAAGATATAAGTTCCGGTCTTTATTTCCGGAAAGATTTAATAATAGTATATAGCTCCTTATCATAGATCTCCTAGTTTAGTTCATATCTATTAAGAATATAAGAGTAGAATCTAATTAGATACTACTAGTTATCTTCATATAATTAGGAGATAACTCTAGCTATTATATTATCAGAAGTATTAGTTTCTAGTTTAGTCTATAATTCAGGGTCGAAATAGTATAGTTTCTATACTAATAATAGCTATTAATATAAATCGTCAAAGGACTTCTTATAATTATTAGTAAAATTCTATAATACTATAGGCCGAGTAAGTACTAAAAGAGGTTTAGCGATAAGGCCGAAATTCCGAATAAATTAATAGTAGAACTTATAGAATCTTAGGAAGGATTTTATAGCTATTACTATTTCGGGGTACTTCTAGTTTACTAATAGTACTACCTTCTTAAGATCTAGCTCGATTCCGTTAGTAATAATAATATATCTAAGGTATTTAGTCTAAGTAATATAGAATTCGCTTTTCTTAATATCTACTTAGAGTCCGGTATCTATTAAGTATTATAGTACTAATTTAATATATTCCTTATATTCTTAGAGCGTTTCTAAGTATATAAGAATATTATCTAAGTAAGCTATATAGAAGTTATTTAGATAGTCTAATAGTATATTATTCATATATCGCTAGTATATACTAGGTCTATTATAGAGCTTAAAAGATAGTACTTTATATTTATAAGATCCGAAGCAAGTTCGGAAGGTAATATACTCCTCGGATTCGAGGTCTATATAGATATAGTTAAATACTCCTTAGATATCTAGTTTAGTAAAGATTATTACTTTAGATATACGAGTTAAGACCTTATCGATCCTAGGTATTAAGTAGGAATCCTTTCGAGTGATCGTATTAAGCTTATAATAATCGATATAGAAGCGTAATCCTCTATCGGCCTTCTTAATAAATAGTATAAGTAATATAAAAGGACTTTAGCTAGATTCGATAAATCCCTTATCTAAGTTCTCTATAAAGTACTCTTTAGTTACTTATAATTCGTCTATAGATTACTAATATAAGAGCGAATATATATTAGGTAATAGTTCTTCTAGAATAATTTTATAATTATATAAGCGATATAGCAGAAGAATATTAAAATCTAGCTTAGAAAAAGCTTCCTTAAAAGTATAATACTATTCCGGTAGCTTTTTAGCTATAAGTCGTTCGGTATCGGGATCCTTAGGAGAATCGCTATTTAGATAGTCTTATATAAGGCGGTCTATCTTATAGATATTAGTAAAGAATAATTCAGAGCTTTTATATTTTATATTAAAGTAAAAAGCTATAGTACTAATTTAGTAAATCGGAACTAGTTTCTAGATCCTTAGAGGTTAAAAGAAGTACTTATAATAAGGTTTCGGCGTAAGTATCTTTCTTAATAAATTCGGAGCAGGAAGGAGTTCGGATTCCTTAGTAATAGGCGGAAATAGATTAAATAATAAGGATAATATATTAATATACTATATCGCTACTATTTAGTATAATCGCTATTAGTCTAGCTAGTTTATAGCTAAGTCCCGCGCATTAGTATTAATTTAGTAAGATTAATTAATACTAAGTTTATAAGGTAATAGAGTTATAATTATCTCCTTATTATATTAGAAGGTAGCTAGATAGCGTTCCGGCTATAGAAGCTTATAATAGAGCGTATCTAGCTTAACCTGAAATCGTCATATCTATTTAATACTAATAATTATATCTTATTATCCTAAATCGAAGAGAATAAAAGAGTAGTTATAAATACGCTTATTATTAATAGAAAAGTATAAATATATGAAATAAGTAATATAAGTTCTAATAAACTATTAGAACTTATATATTAGAATAGAATAGAGTAATAGCTCGATTTTAATACTAAGAGCTCCTAATAGTTATCTAGTAAGAGTACGATTAATAAACAGATAACTATTCGCTCTAGTATCGATTAAGCTACTTATAGAAACTCTTAGCTTATTTATATTAACTATAGTCGGGTATATAAATTACTTACTTCTTATTAAGGAGTTAAGGTCTAGATTAGAGAGATTATACTTACGTAGACTTAAGAAAGAGTTTTTACTTAAGCCTTATTATTTCCCTTTAGTATTAGTCCAGATTCGGAGGGTATATCTTCTATTACTTCCTTAGTTACTTAATCCTCTTCCGGAAATTTATCGATTAATTAAACCTTAGGCGAGTTAAGGCAGTCTAACTTAATATAACTAAGCTATTTATAACTATAATACTTAAGGAGTTCTCCGGTCGAGGTAGTAAGGTATTTTAGCGCAGAGGGAGTACTAGACTATACCGGGGTAGAGGTATATACGTATAGTATAAGAGTAGTTTATCGAGGGGCTAAGCTTAAGAATATAACGACACAAGACTCAAGGCGGTATACAAGTAAGAATAAACAAGTAGGGAGGCTAAGAGCGATCTTATATAGTCTAGTACGAAGGAAACAGAAAGATGCAGAGCTCTGAAGGAGTCTGCACCTTCTATATATATAAGGAGGGTATGCCTAAGGCACCGATACTAGCCCGTATCTGCCACGTATGCCTAAGGCACCGATACTAGCCCGTANTTCTTAATAAATAGTATAAGTAATATAAAAGGACTTTAGCTAGATTCGATAAATCCCTTATCTAAGTTCTCTATAAAGTACTCTTTAGTTACTTATAATTCGTCTATAGATTACTAATATAAGAGCGAATATATATTAGGTAATAGTTCTTCTAGAATAATTTTATAATTATATAAGCGATATAGCAGAAGAATATTAAAATCTAGCTTAGAAAAAGCTTCCTTAAAAGTATAATACTATTCCGGTAGCTTTTTAGCTATAAGTCGTTCGGTATCGGGATCCTTAGGAGAATCGCTATTTAGATAGTCTTATATAAGGCGGTCTATCTTATAGATATTAGTAAAGAATAATTCAGAGCTTTTATATTTTATATTAAAGTAAAAAGCTATAGTACTAATTTAGTAAATCGGAACTAGTTTCTAGATCCTTAGAGGTTAAAAGAAGTACTTATAATAAGGTTTCGGCGTAAGTATCTTTCTTAATAAATTCGGAGCAGGAAGGAGTTCGGATTCCTTAGTAATAGGCGGAAATAGATTAAATAATAAGGATAATATATTAATATACTATATCGCTACTATTTAGTATAATCGCTATTAGTCTAGCTAGTTTATAGCTAAGTCCCGCGCATTAGTATTAATTTAGTAAGATTAATTAATACTAAGTTTATAAGGTAATAGAGTTATAATTATCTCCTTATTATATTAGAAGGTAGCTAGATAGCGTTCCGGCTATAGAAGCTTATAATAGAGCGTATCTAGCTTAACCTGAAATCGTCATATCTATTTAATACTAATAATTATATCTTATTATCCTAAATCGAAGAGAATAAAAGAGTAGTTATAAATACGCTTATTATTAATAGAAAAGTATAAATATATGAAATAAGTAATATAAGTTCTAATAAACTATTAGAACTTATATATTAGAATAGAATAGAGTAATAGCTCGATTTTAATACTAAGAGCTCCTAATAGTTATCTAGTAAGAGTACGATTAATAAACAGATAACTATTCGCTCTAGTATCGATTAAGCTACTTATAGAAACTCTTAGCTTATTTATATTAACTATAGTCGGGTATATAAATTACTTACTTCTTATTAAGGAGTTAAGGTCTAGATTAGAGAGATTATACTTACGTAGACTTAAGAAAGAGTTTTTACTTAAGCCTTATTATTTCCCTTTAGTATTAGTCCAGATTCGGAGGGTATATCTTCTATTACTTCCTTAGTTACTTAATCCTCTTCCGGAAATTTATCGATTAATTAAACCTTAGGCGAGTTAAGGCAGTCTAACTTAATATAACTAAGCTATTTATAACTATAATACTTAAGGAGTTCTCCGGTCGAGGTAGTAAGGTATTTTAGCGCAGAGGGAGTACTAGACTATACCGGGGTAGAGGTATATACGTATAGTATAAGAGTAGTTTATCGAGGGGCTAAGCTTAAGAATATAACGACACAAGACTCA
Source organism: Rhynchosporium graminicola (assembly GCA_900074885.1). Lineage (NCBI taxonomy): Eukaryota > Fungi > Ascomycota > Leotiomycetes > Helotiales > Ploettnerulaceae > Rhynchosporium > Rhynchosporium graminicola. Next base: position 173,134 of record FJUW01000037.1, read on the forward strand.
AGGCGGTATACAAGTAAGAATAAACAAGTAGGGAGGCTAAGAGCGATCTTATATAGTCTAGTACGAAGGAAACAGAAAGATGCAGAGCTCTGAAGGAGTGTAACGACACAAGACTCAAGGCGGTATACAAGTAAGAATAAACAAGTAGGGAGGCTAAGAGCGATCTTATATAGTCTAGTACGAAGGAAACAGAAAGATATAGAGCTCTGAAGGAGTCTGCACCTTCTATATATATAAGGAGGGTATGCCTAAGGCACCGATACTAGCCCGTATCTGCCACGTATGCCTAAGGCACCGATACTAGCCCGTATCTGCCACGTATACCTAAGGCACCGATACTGGCCCGTATCTGCCACGTATACCATGCGCCGTCACATTACCCCCTTCCAAGACAAAAGCTCGCCCTCGAGCCTTGAAGAATCGAAGTAACCAAGGAAACAAGTAAGTACAAAACGCAGTCAAATACAATAACCTCTAATTATTCTATTAAACCGAAACCGTAGACACTAATTTAGTACCGAGATTATCTCTTCTACAGAGGGAAACGCAATCTCCGGTAATTATAATACCGAGTTTTACTGAATAAGCGAGGCTAAGCGAGTAATTAAAACACTTAAAGGTTACGAAAGAAACGAAAGTCTAAATCGAATTCTAAAGAAGCTAAAAGATTAAGGAGAGTTAGATATCTTTATTAAGTAGATATAGAAAGTATTAAATTAAAGGTTCTAGTAGAGGGAGGTCGATTCTACTAAGGGGAACAAATTATACCGGGGTATAGGGATTACGAGTCGAATTCCGATAATTTCCGCTAGGGTAATAAGCTACTTCGTCCTAGCCTAAAAGTAAGGTTTTTCGCTATTAGAGCTACTTTCGGAAGGTTAAAGTCAGGTAAGGGGATAAAGGTTCTTTTCTAGTAGAAGGAGGTCGATTCTGCTAAGGGGGATAAATTATACCGGGGTACGAGGGTTACGAGTCGGATTCCGGTAATTTCCGCTAGGGTAATAAGCTACTTCGTCCTAGCCTAAAAGTAAGGTTTTTCGCTATTAGAGCTACTTTCGGAAAGTTAAAGTCGGGTAAGGAGATAATAAATATTAAGGCTTATAAGGAAGTTTCTACCTAAAATTCGTCTACTATTTTACTTCGTACGTATGAAGGAACGAGTTTCGAAGTATCCGAGAGTGACTTCGCAGTAATACTAGTGCTTCTGAGGCTGAATTACGTTCAAATTCCCAGCTATCCGAGAGATCTCTAGAATCTCGGCTCTTTTAAAAACCTAACTATCGAATTCGTAATTAATAATACTAACTATTTCTATATAATTCCGAAAATCTAAAGTAAGTAGAGATAACTCAGCGAAGAGCTCCCTAGTAGTCGTACGTACGAATCGAGTTTTCTAGGTAAGATATTATTTAATATTATCCCCGGTAGTCTTAATCTTTCTGTTTAATATAACGATATAAGACTTAAGGCGGTATATAAGTAAGAATAAATAAGTAGGGAGGCTAAGAGCGATCTTATATAATCTAGTACAAAGGAAACAGAAAGATGCAGAGCTCTAAAGGAGTCTGCACCTTCTATATATATAAGGAGGGTATGCCTAAGGCACCGATACTGGCCCGTATCTGCCACGTATGCCTAAGGCACCGATACTGGCCCGTATCTGCCACGTATACCATGCGCCGTCACAGCACCTCTATATATATAAGGAGGGTATGCCTAAGGCATCGATACTGGCCCGTATCTGCCACGTATACCATGCGCCGTCACAAAGAACCGGTAAGGAGTAGAACTAGTAGAAGTCGTAGTAGTAATAGTAAGCTTATAGTACTATACTAAAGTAGTAGCTTTCTCAGGATAAGTATATTCTGAGTTATAATAATATTTAGTATTAAAAGAAAGTAAGGATCTAACTATAGAAGCGTAATCCTTATTCTATATTAATTTAATAATAAGAGTTAAAGCGCGTAAGGATAATATAATCTTATCTTATATATAGAAGAACTACTCTTTCCTTTTAACCTTACCTTAGATAGTAGCGCTTTAAAATCGACTACGAAACTCAGTAAAAGTCTCGCGTATATAGCTAAGTTATTATATTTCTAAGTAGTAGAAAGCGTTACGATAGTTATCTTCTTCTAAACTAGTAAGGAAGTTCTCTTCTAATAAGGAGATTATTTCCTTATTAATCTTAAACTTATTAGCGAGGTACTAAGGCATAAGATACTTCTTAGCTAATCTAGTAACTAGTCTCTATACGAGAATACGCTAGGAGAAGTCCGTAAGGTAGTAGTTAGCGTTTATAGCTAGCTAGTCTCGTATTAATACTCTCTATTAGAGGAAGGTAAGGTCTGACTTATTATCTAGGAGTAAGATCTTCTTAATAAGATAAGACTTCTTAAGGCGTGACTCTACTAATTCGGCGCCGGGAGAGGGAGATAGTTTATTAGGAATAGTATCTTCTCTCTTAGTACTACGTATTAAAATAGAGTTTATTAGGTTATTAAACTCTACTATACGCGGAGATTATAATATTAGTTCTAGTAGGAGAGTCAAAGATAAGCAAGAGACTCCTATAAGGAACTTATCTTATATAGAAATTAGTCTATCTATAGTATTTTCTAGAGAGTTATTCTTCTCCTCTTAGTCTACTAATTATTATAAGAGGGAATAGATTAGGTTTAAGTTACTTATAGTAATAAGAGTACTTAGCGATTATACTCCTAGTGAATTTCGCTTTTATTTTCCTTTCTTTCTTAGTTAGTACTTCCTTAATAAGATATTAACGTTCTCTAGGGTAGGAGACGTTTAAGGTAAGGAAAGGTATAATAGATTAGGTTCAGAGGTAGAGTAGAAGGAGTCGCGTTAAGTCCCCTTAGAACTAGAGGGGTCTTTAGTTTATTAGTTAGGAGCTATTCTAGTAGCTTAAAAAGGAGTATATTAGGGCTATTTTAGTAGCGATATATAGAGGTTAAAGTTCCGGGGTATTTATTATACTTTCTTTAAAATCTATTTATAATTCCTTTATACTAAGGAGGTTATTAAAGGAGTATTAGCGAAGACTTCCTCTATTATATTATTTACGATAAGCTAAATTAAACCCTAATTTATAGTTATCTAAGAGATCTCTAGTATCTTAGCTATATACGAGTAGTTATCGAATAACTAACTTAGTAATAAGATATTATAATAAGCTATCTCCGGCTATCTTAATCTTTTTATTTAATATAATAATATAAGACTTAAGGTAATATATAAGTAAGAATAAATAAGTAGGGAGGCTAAAAGCGATCTTATATAGTCTACTACGAAGAAAATAAAAAGATAAGAAAGGAAGAAGAAGAGAGATAGAGTATAAGGCACCTTATATATATATACTAGTACTAGTCCGATACTATACCGGGTCAGATACTAGTTCTGCCGGGATACCTATGAACTTAGGCCCTATTATCTATCCTTCTTCTCATATGATATTCAGGTGAGCTATCGTTATAATTATTCAGGTTCAAGTAACTTATATACTTATAACTGCTCTTTAATGCCGAATAATACTTATAAAGCTTAGAGTTAGGCTTATTAAACGAATATAAGAGTTCTAGAATAGGAGTATTATTATACTTTATCTTAAGGAAAGCGCGAATATATTATAGGTAATATATACGATACGCCGCTGAAAGAGTACTAGTAGGAACTAGTAAAAGTATTATAGGAGTTAGCGTTATAGATCCGTAGAACTCCTATATCTTACTCGAAGACTATCCCTAATACTAAGGCGAGGAACTTACTTATAATAAGAAAGGAGTTAATTAGGTCGATTGATATATAAGATTATAGTAGACTATTATAGTAGTTAGTAACGATACTTACTCCGGGAATTATATCGCAGTCTAGGGAGAGTAAACTTATAAGTTGAAGTAGTTATTATAGTTAAAAAGGAAAAGCTCTAATATTAATAAACCCTTTCCTCTATATACCTTACGCTCTACTTAAACTCGACTCCCGCTATAAATAGATAAAGTAAATATAGCTTACTGCCTGATTTAGAAGCTACGACTAATATATTACTATTATAGCGACGTAACTAGTTAGAACTTAATAAAGGATTTACTACTACTAAAGAGCGGCTAGCGCTTATTACGCGAATATCGACGAAAATAGTTATAATAAAAACTAATTTCTAGTATAAAGTATAACCTTCCGAGCTTAGGGTTAAGCTCTTCTTAGGGGGGGGGGTAATATAATAATAGCTTACCTGAAGGTTATATAAGGAGAAGGATAGATAATAAGGCCTAAGTTCATAGGTATCCCGGCAGAACTAGTATCCGACTTAGTATAGTATCGGACTAGTATCAGTATATGTATATAAGGTGCCTTACGCTCTATCTCTCTTCTTCTTCCTTCCTTATCTTTTTGTTTTCTTCGTAGTAAACTATATAAGACTACTCTTAGCCTCCCTATTTGTTTATTCTTGCTTATATACCGCCTCGAGTCTTGTGTCGTTATAAAATACGACCTAAGAGGAAAGTAAACGGATATCGATTCTTCTAAAAGGCGGAGAAATATAAGTAGTAAGAAGTACGGGTATCGAATAAGAGTTATTCTCTTGAAAGATAGAGCTTCAGAGCAATAGGAAGTAAGGGTTTTAGAGGCTGCATATAACTATACGGTATCTATAGTATTTATAGCCTATCTAGCGCATAGAATTGCTTCTATTCCGGTAGAGACTCGTGTAACTATTAGCTCTCTAGCTAAAGCCGGCTTACTAAATGCTTAAATACTCTTAGCTTGATAGGAAAGCTCTAGTACTCTTCTACTTTCTAAAGATATCTCTAACCTTATATAAATAGAGCGTAAAAGGGAGCTAGGTGGAAAGATACTAATTTAATAGCTTATAGAGGTATATATAACTTGAGATATTCAACTTAATTACTTACTAGTTTAGGAATTTCAAAAGTACGACTTCTCCCCTCGATATTATCCTTAAACCGGCTCCTTATAGCGACTATTCTTTATGCACCTGATCTCCCTCTAGCTATAGAAGTAGTATTCAGACGTATTACTCCTCGACTGTATATATAAAACGAATCGATTTAATATGCCTTTATTGAATATATATAGTATTATAGGTAATAATATAATTATTTAGCTTAGATTAGTGTTTTTATCAGGGGAGACTAAAAGAGATTATACTTAAGTACTTATATAACTGAAAGATCTGATATCTTAGCATATGATTTAAGAGCTAGTTTCTATTATAATAGATAGAGAACTAGCTCTAATTAAGTGTATTAAAGTATTCTTTCTATCTGCCTGCTACCTTCTCTACTGGTAGTATATTAATATAAATATACTTACAAAAACTAAGAAGTACTTCCCCGGCCTAATTAAGGATAATATTAGAAACTAGATACGGCACTCCTCCTTTCAAGTATTCTTAAGCTCCTAGAATACACTACTTACTAGTACTATAGAGGAGGCTTTTAATACTACTCTCCTGGAATTTCGTACCCAATTTCCAGTAGGTGCTATAAGCTACTGCGAGAGTACTTGGCTACTTTGGAGAAACTTATAGCCTTCTAGGTGAACTAATTATATCACTTTGGAATTATAGTTATTAATCTAATTGAAAGTTACTATACTACTCTAAAGCTATATTTATAGCGTGGGTATATAGATCTTAGAGGTGTATTCCTTAAACTATAGCTCTTTTGGATATCTTAGTATACCGGAATATCTTCAACTATTATATAATAGAAATTATAGCCCCGGCATAATACAAATATACTTATTTTAGCTATAATTCTTCTATATATTTATACCCGGGCCCTTTAGAAAATCGTATAAGAGGCTAGTAAGCTCCCCTCTAAAGGCCCTCCAGTAAATAGCTATATTTGTACTATATAGTAAGCTTATAGTCTACCTTGCCTTTATACTCTCTGGAAACGATAATAAGAGGGTAGTAGTATCCTTCTAAGTGATATTCATTACTACTAGTACTATAATAAGCCTGAATCAGTATATTCTTCTCTCTTGGTACTTTTCCCTCTCTTAAATCTATTGAAGGTTAAAAGTAAAGATAGACTAAAGGGTGCCCTTAGAGGAAGTAGAGTAGTACCTTTAAATACTCGCCGAGACTCCTTATTCTTTGAACTACCCTTAAGCTCTACCCCTACATCACTTGGCTAGCGTTTTATAGTATAAAATAGCGTATCATCGACTAGTATAGCGATATAAAGGCTTAAGGATAGATACCTAGATAGCTATAAACCCGGTACACGGAGGGAGAGAGAGTATATATATAGTATAATATTAATTTATTATTCAGATAGTATAGTAGATACTATTATAGCTAGTGAAGCTATAATTTAAAGGGATATGATAAGGGGTATTAAGGTATATACTCAGGATACGGAGTTTGAAGAAGATTTAGATAAATTAGTATAATTAGGCCCTGAATACACTATACATAGTTATATATACAAATCTTAGTAGTAATAAATGCACCCTACACTTTAGGCTCGCTTAGTTAGCGTAGGGCGGTATAGCTATTCACGTATGGCGATTTAGCTGTAGCCTAGATCTATCATGGCAAAACATAAATCCACAATCTAGCACACCTACTCATTAACATGTTTCGATGGCGCGAGGCACTGCTAAATAACGTTCCGACTACGTAGCTGCTAAACAAGCCTCTTTCATCTTCGACGTGCAGCATCGTCACATACCGTTGCCTTTTGTCAAAGAAATTTACGAAGTACGCATGACTGGTCCCGAGGTTGGAGGCAGGAAGGCGAGCGAGTGCGGGTATCCCAAATGATGTTTCACAACATGCATAAGATTGTACGGAGCGATTTCCCCTAAATAGATTCATGCGGTATTTACTTGTTGATTGGCCATTTCTTATAATGCTCGTTCATATTACACGGATAATCTCGTTTCTTTCAAAGCCATAGGCTTACTCTTGCGTTATTTTAAAACTGAATTTAGCTGAAAATCTATCCTTAGATTGCTAGTCGAGGGGGAAGGCTGGTTACCAGAATAATTGACATCCAGCACAGTTTACAGCCTACAGTTAACTTTGCAGAAATCAAGGCTGATACAGAGTTTCAGAAAAGGGTTTTCGGGATACCTATCAAAGTCCGCGGTATCTGAGGCTGCCGGAAGTTTGCTCATATTCGTAATACAGTAGGGCCGTGGCAATGCGAGTCAGTCTGCAAAGAGGCTTTCGCTAGATGCTCGACCGAGCTTTGCCCAATTGGCTTTGATCTGAACATCATTCTAAACTCTGTTTACATGACGATCATGGACTGGACTACATTACAGTGGCCAGACTAAAAGTTTAGACTTGTTACTATCGTGCATTTCAGCACGAAGGACAGCAGTTGGTAAAGCTTCTACTGGCAGTTTGTCTCTTACATTCCGGTACACGCTTTTCGATATGTTGGAGACTATTCCGTCACGATTAGCGGGATCATTCTGCGGGATGAGGATTAAGAGAAAAGGGAATGGACTTTATCGAAATGATTTGTCTGAGTAACGGATCGTTATCCTTCTCTGGCTTTTGGCTCTGATAAGCTTTCTGGCTGAGACTCTCCTAGGTTTGCTCGTTCACGTTCAGCTACTAGTTTCGCTTATGGTGTTTTTGTTGGGCTGGCCAGATATTGGCATCTTCACTTTATGTTTTCAATATTTTCGATCTTCTGCCCTTTCTTGCGCTTCTCGATAGCGGAAGTCGGAACTCCTTACAGTATATACTAGTTGCTGGCCTCTAGAAAGGTGGTCTTTGGCATTGGTTTAGATTGAGTGTAGCCAACTTGCTGGCCTGTTACTACAAAGCCGGTCTTGAACAGCCAACGGTCCAAACGCTTCAAGAGCTATATCTAGAAAAATGAACACAAATAATCACCTAATTCTGGTGCTAGGTGAACGAGTTCGAGGCGGGCATGTACGGTATGTCCTTGTTGGGCTTGAGTATGATCTTTTGCGATAAGTGCGGGGGTATAGGAGCAATTCATTCCAATATCTGGTAACTAAATTTGTGTTTCTGTAGCTGTAGCTGTAGTCCAGACTAGTACGTCAGGCTTTCACCGTTTACCAATTTAAGAAGATGTCTTACATGAGAGGAGACAAATAATACAAGCGAGCATTTTTAAGAAGAGACGAATTTGAACAGTGTGAATGACTAATCAGGATAAGCATCGCAAGATATATCGAAGCGTATCTATTAATATACAAACTCCCACTCAGAAGCAATCAAGTCTATGGACAACATCATCGCTAATCTTACGTACCAGAAGACAATCCAATATTGACATCAGCACGTGAACTGCACCAAGTGTCTCTAAACCTACCGAACAAGCTATAACACCCAGCCTTGGAACTCATCACAGCCTCGAGCTTTCCCAAGAACAATGAGGTAGCTTCAATCACCATAACGGATGGCTCTCGACCCCTCGAACGGCTACGTAGCCGCGCGAAACCTGCAAGACTTGAACGAGAATGCGCTGCCCATCTTCAACGTCGAGCGGGTGCAGCTCCAATTCTCCATATCGTCCGACTTCGTGGCAGCGCAAGTCGCAAACAATGTCCTGGTGCTGGCGCTCTCGAATGGCAGGATCCTGCGCATAGATTTGGACAATCCGGCGGATATAGACGGTATGGCCTTACTATGACATGGGTCTCGTAAAGGGGGGCTGATGTGAAGTAGATATCGATTTGCCAAAGAAGACTTCGGAGGTTGGAGTGATACGGCGCATGTTCCTCGACCCTACTGCTTCCCATTTGATCATATGCACGGCGCTGGGGGAGAATTACTATCTGCATACACAATCTCGACAACCCAGACCTTTGTCCCGGCTACGAGGAGTGTCGGTCGAAGCTATAGCATGGAATCCTGCATTACCGACCACCTCAACCAGGGAGATCCTCATTGGAGCCGCAGACGGCAATATCTATGAGGCGTACATCGAGACATCTACGGAGTTTTATAGGAAGGAGGACAAGTACTTGAAGACGCTGTTGAAGTACCCTGATGGGCCAATTACTGGTCTCTGGGTTGATGGTGTTGCGGACTCACGAAAAGCGGATGTCCGAAGGGTTGTGATTGCTACGCATAGCAGACTTATACACCTTGTTGGCAAGATTGGGCGGACAAGTCATGAAGGGGGAGCTTCTATTTTTACCAAATTGTTCGATACAGAGCAGCCGGTTGTGCACGAGATATCGCGAGTTTCTACGACGGCTCCGTCGTCTCTTGTGGTGTCACCAGATGCTCCGGACTCGAATTCATCAGAGAGCTTGGCTCCTGATAGGATATTTGCATGGTTGTCGTCCCAGGGAACCTTCTACGGACGCTTGCTCACATCTTCGTCTTCCACCGACCTAGGCAACAAGGTCTTCGCTGAATCGAAACTTCTGCCCAGATCACAGCTTCCAGCAGGTGAATCTGTCAATGGTCGGAAGAAGGCTACGCAGGATGATATCGATGCAATTGCTCTGACTCAATGGCATATTGTGCATCTTGTAGGCGGTCGGGTGATAGCAATAAATCGACTCAATGATGAAGTGGTGTTTGACCAGGTTGTTCTGGATCCTGGCCAGCAGGCTCTTGGACTCTTTGCAGATCAGCAGAAGAATACGTTCTGGCTGTTCACTACGCAGGAGATTTACGAAATTGTCGTCACAGATGAAGATAGAGATGTGTGGAAAGTTATGTTGAAAACAGAGCATTTTGATGCAGCATTGAGATATGCTCGAGGACCAAGTCAAAAAGATGCTGTGGCTATTGCTTCGGGTGATAACCTCGTCAGCAAGGGCTCATTTCTTGAAGCGGCAGGGGTATATGGGAAGAGCAGCAAACCATTTGAGCAAGTGGCACTGGTATTCGTGGACAATGATCAACAAGATGCTTTGAGGAAGTATCTCCTCACCAAAATTACAACGTACAAGAAGTCCGCTATCATGCAACGAATCATGATTGCTAGTTGGCTGATCGAGATCTATATGTCAAAGCTCAACTCTCTTGATGATACAATCATCACCAAGGCCGAGCTTTCCGAAACCCTGAATCCTGCTCAAACAAAAGATCAGCTTGACACCATCCGGACGGAATACCAGGATTTTGTGAAAAAATACAAGTCTGACTTAGATCGGAAGACTACGTACGACGTTATCAGCAGTCATGGTAGGGAAGATGAATTGCTTTACTTTGCCAGTGCTGTGAACGACTACAACTACGTGCTTGGATACTGGATGCAGAGAGAACGTTGGATGGAGGTTCTAGACGTGCTCAAAAAGCAGACAGAGCCAGAGATTTTCTATCGATACAGTAGTGGGCTGATCACACATGTCGCCGTTGATCTTGTAGATATTCTCATGCGACACTCAGACCTCAAGACTAGGAATCTCATTCCAGCATTGCTCAACTACGATCGAAACTTCCAAGGACCTATAGCACAGAACCAGGCTGTCCGATACCTTCTTCACGTCATTAACCAGCTCAACTCGACCGATGCAGCTGTTCACAATACCCTAATCTCGATCTACGCATCTCATCCTTCTAAAGATGAATCAGCTCTGCTCTCTTACCTGGAATCCCAAGGCGACGAGCCCAATTTCGACTCTGATTTCGCCCTCCGACTCTGCATCGAGCATTCTCGTGTACAGTCATGTGTCCATATTTACAGTACAATGGGACAGTACCTCCAAGCCGTCGACCTCGCCCTCGCCCACACCGAGATCGACCTCGCATCCCTCGTTGCCGATCGTCCAGTTTCTAACCCCGCCCTCCGAAAGAAACTCTGGCTTGCAGTAGCCAAGAAAGTGATCTCACAATCAAACGGAATCAAAACCGCCATCGAATTCCTCAAAAGATGCGACCTGCTCAAAATCGAAGACTTGATTCCATTCTTCCCAGACTTCGTAGTCATCGATGATTTCAAGGAGGAGATCTGTGCTGCTCTAGAGGACTACAGTCGCAATATTGATGGGTTGAAGAAGGAGATGGATGAGTCTTCACAGACGGCGACCAATATCAAGATTGACATCGCGGCTCTGGATCACCGTTACGCTATTGTTGAGCCGGGAGAGAAGTGCTATGATTGCGGCTTACCACTTTTGAGTCGGCAGTTCTTCGTCTTTCCCTGCCAGCACGCATTTCACAGTGACTGTCTGGGGAGGAAGGTCATGGAGCAAGCTGGGATGGGCAAAGGGAAGCGTATCAGAGAATTGCAGGGTCTGGTTAGTAAGGGAATGGTGACGGGAGCGAAGCGGGATCGGTGTATCGCGGAGTTGGATGGGCTAGTGGCTAGTGCTTGGTGAGTTATCCTTCTCATCCGAAAACGACATTCAGCGAGAAAGAAGTAAATTTGCTAACAAGTACGGAAATAGTATTCTCTGTAGCGATTTCGCAATCAAGCGCATTGACGAGCCGTTCGTACTCGATACGGATGACAGGAATGAGTGGGCTCTATGAGTTTTATAGATATCAATATGTAATATATGCAATAAGGCACTGAGCCATAATACACATACGTAATTATCACAATTGCCGCCTTTAAATCGTGATGCTATCATGTCGTCTCGATGTGGGACGCTTTCCAGGGTAAGCATGTTAATACGCCCAAGGTAATAGAAAGATGTTGACCGTTAAAGTCAGACTGGACTGCCTGCCCGTTGTAAGAGAGTCTAAAGTCATGAAAACGAATGAAACTTCATCCGATTATCATAGCGATATCCCGAAAACCATAAAGAATTCAATATAAAAAGACATAAAAGATACGAAAATGATTTGACACGCCAGTAGCTTTCGCAAGGATCGGTCACTTTTTTCTTCCTACGACAGACAGACAGACAGACAGACCCTCTCTGCCAAGCCCTCTCTTCACGAGCCCAAAATTTCGAAAAAATACCCACAAATTGTCAAACAAGTCTCATTCATCGATCTTCAGCAAATCTCAAGGTAGCCAATACAACGTCATACATAATAACAGCTGGTAACAATCAGTCTACCCAGCTTTTCACCCAGAATCACCGCCGAGAAAATCAGGAATGAAAAAAAAGAAGCTCCCACAGTGGGAACCTCGGGAATTGAGCCCGAGGTGGGGCTCGAACCCACGACCTTGAGGTGACCATTTAGCATGTTGCCTTCAGTTGGAGACTTTCTACTGTTAAGAGCCACACGCTCTACCGATTGAGCTACCCGGGCACTTATTGTTACGTCAATTGGAATCATTTGAATATATGATTCAATGTTAATTTTGGCGGTTTGTGTGAGAGTCATTTATGGGGTGTGGTGGGGGGGTGAGTGTTAGCTTGAAAACCACCACTAGCTTCCCGGGCAGTGGTGGGATGGACAGGAAAGAGCAAATGATAAATCTGTTTCTGGTGAATGATAGAAAGGTTGATTCATAAAATTACAGAGGTCTGTCTATTTCTAGTCTAAAGATCTCCTTTTCTCCTTTGCATAATTTCGATCTTTGATAATCTCCTTGTGAAAATCGCGCGATGTGAATTTTTTCGTTCATGTGGTGCCCGAAAATCTTCTTCGGGACATCTCTCATTCATCAAGTGAGTGTTGTAAGTAGGAGGATATGTACAGAAATCATTAATCCTTACATGCACTAACCATGCGTGCTAATGCTCGCTCCTCATATATCATCAAAGTCCCAAGGTCGCCAGTACCTACGTTCTGTATCCCTCCAACGCCAAACAATGCTGATGTATCAAAAAGGGTTCAAATCTGTCTAAAATGCCGCTTCCAAATCCTGGAAAACAACTGTGTACATGATTCTATCATATCGCTGCGTAAAACATTCCTGCACCCAAGGCGGCCATAGCACCTATCCTCATAGGCGCTGCCGTTCGTTCCGCACCTGCTTGCGAAGTTGCTGTTCCGCTGAGACCAAACGAGCCAGTTCCACCAGCCATCACTCCTGCGTCTACACCGACCTTCGCTTCAACAGGTTTCGATACATCTACTGAGCCTGGAATGGACGTCGACCCTTTCTTTATCTCCATGATGTTTGAAGTAGTTGAATTGAAATTTGTCTGAGCGATCGATATCTCATTGTTGGCTAGGTCGTATACCAGGTAGGCGGACCGTATGAATGTGTCGCCCATGACGGCAGCGCTGGATCCTGCGGGAGCGATCCCGAAAAGACATGCTGGATTCCCGTCAGAGAAGGTAAGTTGACGGCCATTGGCTGAGGTGACAATAATGACCAGCTCGTTCATGGGGACGGAGATCGTGGGTCCAGAAAAGGTAAAGTTGAGACTGGTGTTGCTGTCGGCCAGGGAGCAAGGGACGTAAGCTGCGCCTTGAGATGCATCATACTGAGCATTTACTTGCTGATAAATGGCTTCGGTCATGGAATTCGGCAGATAAGTCAGGGAGCTACCAGAGTCCAGTAGGACAGCTTGTGCTTGATTCTTTGCAATGACGGTCTTCCCAAAGCTCACAGCTGTGAGGGTGATGAGGAATTCGGCATAGAGCCCACCTTCCGTCTGGATTGGAAGGGTTTCTAATTTACCCATGTATTTTCCAGTATCAACTCCACCGAACAAAATGCTTCCTGTGCTGGCATCAAGATCGTTTAACCATAGGCTGTATGCGTTCGATTGAATGTGTCCTTCCTCCACCATTCGGGAGGGCAAGTTCCTGTATGGCGATTTTCCTGCTCGTCCAACCTGTACTTCATTAATTTCGTATCCAACTCCCAAAATTCCTTCGCTTGACGAGCTTGTGTAGCCAACTCCAAACTGTAACTTCGTCACTGCTGTCGATCCAATTGTAAATGTGTCTGCCACATAATCCCCTGCCGCTCCCGACCCATCCACGTAGGAGATATTAAAGTTGCCATTAACATAAGAATATGTTGACGATGAGTTGGCCGAATACGTTCCTGCAAATGCACATGGACTGCCTTTCGTAGTGCATAAATTCGATGATGCTGCATTCACCCACAGGTCGCTGCTACCAGTGTCGAGATGTAACCGAAAACTCTGTCGTGGTGTTCCTAAAGATGCATTCACAAAATACAGGGTTTCCTTGAAATCGTGAGCTCGAGCTTTCCCAATTCACCACCAAAGTACTTACCTCATTATCGATTGTTGCTTGGATAGTGCTCGCCCTCCTCCGCAACCTATCTCTCATTACAGGATTCCGTATCTTATTTCTCTCAATCTGAAATTCTACCACTTTGGCTGGTCCATCGGTCCTCCGTTGTAATTGAAGTCCATTTGTGTAAGCTGAAAATAACGTTGCCGAGATGGCCAAACTTGAGAAACCCTTCATATTAAATCCCACCGAACAAAAACGCAAGAGGCAACCTTTCCGTCTGTAGCGGGCGTTCCTGGGAAATATTTGACTCTGTAGTCAAGATGACGCGGTCGCGGGTACACTAATGGATCTAGTCCCAGTGGCAAAATCCGGAATTGGGGAAGTCGTTGAAGCTACACAGCAGCTGTATCGATTAAGATGATAATTGAGAGGCTATATTTGATGTGGCGGTTGAAGTCTTGAAAGCGTAACGACCGACCTAGCACCGACAAACGCAAAGGCTGGACGACACTGGAATAAACAGTGTTCGTGTATAGAAGATCCGATTGACCCGAAGATACAGCTACAGCGACTCCAGGAACCGGTAAGACCAACTTCAATGACGGAGGCGACGTTCGGAGCGGACGATACCTGATCGGCTTTGCTGTGAGGCTGGCATGAGGGGGTGAGATGCAAGAGGAAAGTAAAAGAAACGGGAATCGGAGTCGGACATGAAGTAATGGGATGGCATTAGACAATGGGAAAAGGCTTGGAGAATTGCAATCGCCAAGTAAGGCCCAAGATCTGGGCAGCGAAAGGTTAGAGGACGATGAAATACTCCAAGCGTTCTAACGTTTTCTTGGACGAATGCGATACAAAAGCACCGGGCTTGGGATTCTCTGGGTGAACAAAAGAGCAGGTGGGATCATGAAGTGGCGCGGCTCAAGATTCAAGACTGTTCCGTACAGCGGACGTACAGCACTGATAGCGGCGCAAATGAATGAATGAATTAATGACTGAGTTACAGCAGACCACCTATTTTCAAGATGTTTCGATGCGACTCGACTCCGAGATTGGAAACGCGGAGCTGCTTGGGAGTTGCGGCAGCTAGCCTGCAAAAGCCACAAGCGAAAATATGAAACGCGGCTACCGCACGCTCTTGTTGGCGCAGACAGATGCTGAGACATGGAGAAGGACAATGTGGCGGAAGCTGGAAATTGAACAACATCGATGTGCCATAGGATTTCTGCCGGCTGCGCGCCGTCCGTTGCCGTGCTATTCTATGATTTCATTTGACAGATGTTTCGCGTCCGCTGGGCGGGCGCTAGGAGGAGCGCGATTCTATCTTTTGACGAAAGTGCCCTTTCGCACCTCACCTACCTACCTACCTACCTACCTACCTACCTAGGTAAGAAGAGACTTGAAGACAGGAACCAGAGCGAATTCAGCGTGGTAGCCTCGGGCGTCAGACGACCATTACCGTTTGTGAGTCTCCGAGCAGTGCTGGAGCTTCTTGGTACCACCGGTACTGGTACGGACTTGGTGTGCGATTCCATGCCTACGGGTACGGAGGTACGGAAGTACTAAGGTACCTACAGTACCTACCTATCTACCTACCTAGTCATGTGTGACGTCCGAAGAGCCTGGCCCGTTTCGCCGTTTCGGCATCTCTCAGGCAGCTGGACTGGAGCTGGAGCTGGAGCTGGAGCTGGAGCTGGAGATCAATTTAGAGTCAAGCGAACGGGAACGGGATCGGGGTTATGTGGGTAAAGTGCTTGCAAGGTACGTAAAGTACAAGCAAGGGGTTACATGTAAATAAAAGGGTTCGACGCTAACCGCTTCCATACACATACGTACCTACTTAGAAGTTAGTACGTACCTCACTGCAATCAATGCACAGCCCTTCCGGTGACCAATGCATTTGGATACATGTCTTAATCACTCACGGCTCTCTGGTTCTGTCTGGTTCCAGTATCAAACATGCACCTCTTGATGTACCTTACTCACTCCCGCCGAATTTCTCTTACGCGAACCGTGCGTTCCAGACACAAACGCCACCAGAGATGTTTCCTAGATCAGATCTCCCTCCCCCTTATCTCCGACGTGCTCCGCATTTCTACGAACATACTACCTGGATCCGCGCACACCCGACTTGGGTAATGCCAAACCCATGCCATGGATGACACACCTCTTGGGCGGATCTTTTCATTGTCACAAAACATGTGACTTGTCAGCTGGCTGTCTAGTTGAAGGGGCTCATCATTGAGCCGTCACTCACCTGATCTCGAAAATCACATGCGGCGGACTTCACCACGGAGTTCTGACGGCTTCTCGTCTTCAATTGATGACTTCTCAATTGGGTTAATCCTAGAATCGCAATGATGCCAAGCTTTGTACGGCAGTTTCGAAGCTGGCAGGTAGTCCTTGCCATGTGACTCCGTCAATCCCGTGGGGTGTTTGTAGGTCCTTTCTGTTTTGATGTCTTGCCTGCATGTCATATCATGCATTGCCTGTTTTGATGTCCATGCATGTATCTCAACGACGCACAGACAGATTCCCTTTCCATGACTATGTACTTGCTTTGGGTTTGAATTTGCTATGCTTCCATTGAGGTCTATGTGGGCAGCTCAATGGGATTACATCTCCTATTCTAGACGAGGCTTGCCTCTTTCTCATGCCTATTCGGCTTATCTCCCATCACCTCATGCAACTGATCCATCTTTCTCGATGATGAGCAGAACCACATCACCATCCTTCTCATGAAGACTCCCCGGTTGCATCTCGGTAGTACGGTATGTCTTGCGCCATCAGCTGTGAGAAGAGTTCATTGTGGTACTAGATTGTTGTCTTTGCGTTGGTGCTTGCGTAGAACGAGTACCGCGAATATGATGAAGCAAAGCAATGCAAGTCCTCCAAGTGTAACTCCTACAATTGCGCCGCTTTCATTGGAGCTGCCAGACTTTGCATCCGTGTTTGGAGTCGAGCCTGGTTCTCCAAGCGTGGTGTTTCCGAACCTGGGATCGATGGAGAACTGACCAATTATGAAGCCGCGGAGGACGAGACATATACTGGACACTGGGTAGTCTTAGAGCTAATTCCAATGGAAGTAAATGGAGATTGGGAGCTGCTTGGTATGGAGCCTCTTGTTGCCGAAGGACTCGAACTCGAGACCGGGACTTGGGCTGGTAAAGTGGTGGAATTCACGATTGAGACTGGCGCAGGTAAAGTGGCGGTGCCCACGACTGGGACTGAGGCTGGCGTGGTGAGCCAGAATGTCTTCGCGGCAACTCTAGATGCTTGAGCAGTCCAGGCTATGCTAACTGGACCATCCACACCTGCGCTATTCGCCTCCTGAGCAAGCTATGCATGGCACGCAACCGAAAAGGCTTCTTGCGCAGGAAATTCGCCATCACAAATCCGTAAGTCCCCGTCGAGTCGACCTGATATTGACTTCCTGGAAACGGAGCTTGATCGGTTCTAGAAGCAAATACTTCATTGATAACTAACGTGATATCCTCCTCCCTGAAAGAGAAACTTGCTCTCCACACCAGCTTCATGCAACCCGCAGCGGGGTTGTCGGTCGGGCTTTGCTGCTTGAGTTCTGGATTTTGTATTGGGATTGTGGGAGATGCTGGAGTGAGGGCTACTGGACATCAACCTAGGACGTTTGTGAAGATGATAATGCTGGTTTTGCTGGGATCTTGGTTGAGTACTTCTGGCTGGGTGGGTACTGGTGCTTGATGTTTAGGCGCTGACTCATTGGGGGTTCAGCGATTTATGGACTCATCGTTGGATTGTTACTTTTGACGAGTGCTGAGAATGGAGTGACGAATTGTATTCCTGGGTATTAGGCAGCGCGGAGGAGAACAGTGGTAGTAATGGAAGAGTATATCCTTTAGTGAATCGCAAACACAATTGGTTTAATGTCTTGTGGCTGCTTGCTTGCCGTCATAAAACGATGAACTTGAAAGGAAGTTCCAAGAGTGCAAAAGATGATATATCTGCAGACTCGGAACATGAGCTGGTGATGCTGTTCAAGACGCTAAACTTCCCAAAGCTCAGAACAGCCCACGAGAGATTTGCAATGAAGAGTAGTATTACAGAAAGTACTATGACATCCTGAACTACTCAAGGAAAACGGAGCCCATAGACACCAGGGAACCATGGCCGAGATCGACTTAGAAAGTTTGAAACCATCGAGACAGTGGAGCACCTCGTCTCATTACCAAGAAAGCCCATGCGGCACCAAAGGCCATGCCTCCCATATGATCTGCATGTCCGAAGTCTGGAAGCCATCTCCCCTGCATTCCACCGACAGTTGCAATCAAGCTAACAGCGATTGCCAGAGAGATTGGCATGGGCACAAAAAATAAGGATACCGACGTTCTTGGAGCAACGCACGCCATTGCAGTAAAGAGGCCGAAGACACCGCCAGACGATCCCACTCCGTGATTCACCACATTTGGTGAAGGATTTGCTTGCCAAAACTTGACTTGAGCCACTCCTCCTGCGACGACGGATCCAAAGTAGAGTATTAAGAAGGATGGCACGCCGAATCCGACGGCAATGAAAGGCCCAAAAGAATAAAGGCCCATCATACAGCATCCAAGATGCAGAATATCGTTATGCATGAACGACGAGGTAATCAGGGTGTAGTAGTGACCTGGTTGTAGACTTTCAACTGTCATAACGCAGTGGTGAGTGAAATCGAGGAGCTTCTGGAACGCCTCCCTGGTACCTATCTGCCGTGCTTGCGCCGATAGATGGGCGGCCCATCCAAAGACTCCTACACAAGCTATCCCTATTGCGCCTACGACCACTTTGCTCGGCATCGTTGAAACTGGCCGCCATCGAGCCGGCTCGAATGCTTCCTCCTGAAATTTTGTCTCGTGTTTCGGTCCGCTATGTCTAGGCCGCAGTGCTATCGTTAGATGCGATCTGGGTTTGGGTATATAAAGACTTGGACGACATTTTTCACCGGTGCTGAATGGTCTGTATGGTAGCTGGCTGGAGCAATTGACGCGTGTGGTCTTGAGCTAGGTCGCGTCAGTCCATGTAGCATGATGGAGGGGAGGAGAAGCTTACAATAAACCTGTCAATTGAAAGTGGCCGGCATGGTTGACACAGTCGCAGAAAACTGAAGCTGAAGCTTGGTTTGAGAATATTCATGATATTGTTGGACATAACGATCTTGCGGTTGTTGGATCAAGAAAGAGAAGAAAGGGCCGTTGGTGGTTCGTGGTTCGTGGTTGGAAGCTCCCCCCTTGCACAAGCTTGAGACAACCAAAAAAGACTTACAGTACGCCACAATCGAGGAAAACTCCCAAAGATCGATTGCACAACCTGGCAAGAAGCTGTGATGATGCCGCAGCTGCAGATCGTGTTGTTAACAGATTTGGAGATTTATTGGTACCTACAACTCCCATTAATTACAACTCGTTGGACCCTTCACGGGCTTTCATCAGCTAGCTGACTTTTATCCTGACTCCTGACTAATCCCTCCTCCAGTAATCTACAGCGCAGTTCATAGTCATGTCATTTATGCTATCCTTCAAAATTGTATGCCTCTAGTACTCCTACTTGAGCTGCTCGAACTGCGTTTCATGCTTTACGAAGTCTTTCCTGCCGTACCTCTGCTAGACAACTATTCTCCTATCTTCATCACATCAATCTCGAACGTTGATAGCTCAACAAGAAGCATCCAACTTGGTCAATATGATTTCTTCGGAAATATCGGCAGTTGCTTGTGTATATTCAGCCACAGTCTTTTGAGGCCGTACCAGCACCACTGGAGAAACTATCCTAGATGCTTTCTCAAAGCGATTTGAACATTATTTCCTTCGTCCCCGACAGAACTTTCAGCTAAACAGGCACAGCCGCAAGTACATGTGTGCTTATTCATCGAGACAGTGGTGGTTGTTGATTCTCAAGCGTCAGTCTTGATAATTCTCAATCATAGCATCTGGTCAAGGTCTGGTGCACATACAGTGGGTGGCCATAAGTCTAAGCGAAAAACGCCAAAACCGCGTTTTTTCGCGTTCCGAACCTACTAACTACACAAAATAAAGGCTCCTGGAGCACCACGTAAACCTCTCGGAGAGGTCTCTCCTAATATAAGAAGTCGAGTTATTAGTGCTCGAGAGCATGATATACCCTTTCTAGTTATATCTCGAATGGAGAGCTTAAAAGATACTATAGTACGAAGTATCGTCAAAAACGCGGAACACTAGGTTTCCTATATTATACCTCCTCAGCCTAGCAGACCTACAAAACTTACCCTACTCGATCAACGTAATATAAGAAGGGCAATTATAGTAAATCCGAAGATTACTACCGCTCAGCTTTTCGTTACTTATACTCCTCAGACTTCGAAAAAGATAATATACTAGTACCTAAAGAAATCAGGTATTTAGAAATAGAGATATAAAGTAAGGCTTTTTCTAACTGAAGATCATGCTCGGCAGAGGCGTATTTAGGCTGAAAAGTACAATAGGAAGTCACTTAAGTTCTAGAAACGTCTTTAGTAATCAGATAAGTACTCGATCGAGCGTAGAAAGGGAGGTACTATCGAATGGGTATACCGTGAGCGGGGTAAATTACCCCTCCTCTTCTTACCCTCCTAGAATAATCATTTACTAACTTCCTAATAAAGCTAGGCACTCGAACTTTAAGTAATACAAACGAAGCTTCCTAAAGGGAGAATATAGATATTTTGGGCTTATTTTAGCTTCGGGTGTCGAGCTGATCTCGTAGTTATAGAAAGAGACTAGAACGCGAAGAGAGGAGAAGTAACTGCGAGAGTATATATCGAAGTACTTAAGGAATACCTTCTAACTATTCTCGATACCGACTCTATCTTTATATAAGATAATACCCTGATTCATAAGGCATATCTCGTTCGGGACTAGTTTATAGATAATAGGATAGATATAATAGATTAGCCCCCTTACTCTCCTGATCTAAACCCGATCGAGAACCTATAGAAAATGCTTAAGGCAGAAATCGATAGAGCACACCCCGAGCTTAAGGTAATAGGGAACTCGAACGCTACTATAGATTTCCTGATTAAGTATACGAAAGAGGCGTAAGAGGCTCTTGAAGATCAGCTCTTAAATAAGCTAGCTAAGGGGATATAGAAGAGAGTCGATGCGGTTAAGGCCTCAAATGGGTAGTATACGAAGTACTAAGTAGATAGAAAGATACGCTAAGCTCTGACGATTAATTTGATTCAATTCGCACTTGATTCAGAGCTTAGATGCGGAAGATATATATGAATATAAGAAGTAGAAATATTTGAGGGTTTTGCTAACTAATTTGAATTCTTAGACTTATAGCCACTCACTGTAAGCGCCCAAGAACGTGCATCTCAGTATCATCCGCAGCCTATCTGCATGGCCTGCATTTTCTTGTTTCACCCCCTTCTCCCTTCCGCCCTCGTATTCTATTTTCTAGAACTGCTTGAAATGTACTTGTATAACTGTGGTCGTACCACTGTCACACACGATGGGCCTTCGTGTATTGCCTTATGAAACCACAAGATGAATATCAGCACTTTTCAAATGGAATCGCTAGGATTGGTCGAAGTTCTTCAAGACGCCCTACGCCACAAAGACGAAGCAGTGACAAATCTTGGTTTCCTTTTTCCTAATGCAAGTATCGCGAGCCTCTCCGGGAATCCGGATTTTACGGCATCGCTGCATTGCTCTTTGGAAACGGCTGCATCTGATCCTCGCAACATCTCGTGTGTTGAAGGCTGCAGTAAGCCAGAGATTATATTTTCCAATTGGTCAAACTTTTACACTTGTTCCTGGTATCCTTCTCTTTCTGCATATCTCGATAGACTAGACACGAATGCCTCAACCATCGATGCATTTTCTAGCATGGGAATACTACCCAATCAGTCAAGTTTGTCTCAATCTGTGTCTTCTGATATTGCTAGCTGCCTGTCGGAGTAGTGCGAGTCATCCGATGGTTGCCAGAAGTCGGACTTGATTTCCCAGTCATGTTCGATAGAGAACCTTATCACGACGACAGGCACTGTCACGACTCTCAATCGGACGAATGCAGTTATCTGTCTCCGTGATAATGTATGCAGCAGTACCGGCGTGGTCAATCCTGATATTGGTGGACTAGGAGTAAGAATTTGATGCGTTTCTCCCGACATGGCTGATGTCAACAGGTCATAATGTCTCTCCTGGTCCAATATACACTTTCGCTCTCCGCCATTATCTGTCATTTTCTGTTCTATATCAGATACCAGCTATTCCGAAAGTGGTGACTACGCAAGGCAAAAGGAGCTCAACGAAGCGAGTCATTGTCATCTGCCAAAAGCATACTTGCGCGTCACCTGGAAGCTCTCACCAGTGCCCTCGTCGAGTTTCAAAAAGCACAATGCTTCTTCTCAGCGACACTTCAGATAGCAGCTATTATCATTCTGCCTCAATATGAGTACGAGGAGAACAGCAAAGATCAGATTCTCCTCAGGTTAATATCTGCCAACGCTTTCGCACCAATCGTCTTGACACTATCTCACATCGATCTCCTTGGTGGTCGAAACTCCAAATATCTCCTTGTCTTAGCACTTGTAACCTTTTCTCTTGGTTCGACGACATACTGGCTGTCATCTCCTATCTGGGCGAGGGGCCGTAACTTTTACCGATATAAAGCACCGATGCTTCCTCTCATGTCGTGCAGCAATATAGCGCCGTTTGCTCCCTGTTATCTCCGGAACCAGTCCTTCCTCTTCAAATTATGGACTGGAGATTCTGGAATTTTCTACACGCAACCACGGAAAATTGGCCTTGCTGTTTGGATTGTCACTTTGCTGCTTCTCATCCATAAGATTGTGTTCATAATTGGCACATTGGGCATCAAGCCTTTACCTCCTCTCCAGCGTCGCTTCGACCAAGTTACTATATCATTCGCCAATACTAGAGACAGGCTTCCATCGTTCTCATATGTCCGGAAAATCCTGGGATACTTCAATGCACTATCGCTTGCATTAACTACTAAACGACAGAACCAGAAAGTATCAGTCTTCATGGGCAAGCGTCGGACTTGGGTATATGCTCAGATTATAGTCGGAGTAATGGCAGTCGTCATGCAATTAGTCTCGGTCATTCAGGTCGTGCTGTTTTCTTCTAACATTATCTCCACGAAGATGAGCTTTGGTCAAATTGTGGCGGTAGGAATATGGGTTCCTGTCCTGCTCGAATATGGTTATTTGGAAATCAGTGAGTTGGCTCATTCGACGATTATGCCCATGCCTGACATGTGTATTAGTTGGGGCTGCGAAATGTACGAGTATCGCTTGCAGTTCCCTTTGGTAGTAACCAGGGAAACATTCGGAGCAACCAGTGAGACACATGAGTTGGGTTCAGGAAGAGAGGGATCAAAATACTTTGATGAGGATGAAAAATTGGAATGGTAGGACCCGACGTTGATGTAGAAATGCTCCAGCTATATTCGCTATGAACGTTGAGCTTGAATTTGACCTAGATCGGCTTGGCATCTGAGCGACCAATATCTGGAGCTGGTCCCGGTCCCGGCCGTCGCCTTCAAAGAATATTCGCTTGAACTTCCTGCATCCAAGCAGAGCAAGCTGTTGACCCTATGGACTATTGGCGTATTCCAATTCAAATCGACGATTAATGGCAGTAGCACATCTACTTGCTTCCAAATATGCAACGGCGTCTCGCGTTGGGAGTTTACAGGCGGTATCTCCGGCACATAGCCTATGACGTAGAACTGGTAGGCCGAAGCCAGTAGCTAGCAAGGTAGCATGTATATCTACCCGTTTTACTCACATTCCTGATACAAATTCTCCCTCGTCCACATATTATCCCTCAAGCCCCATTTCACCAGATACTTTGTAACATCAGCCACTATGCCTCGAGTTTTCTTCATTACAGGAACCTCTTCCGGCTTTGGAAACCATCTCGTCCAGGAGGTTTTGGATAAGGGAGACATTGCAGTTGCTACCGCGCGCAAGCCCGAGACTCTGAAATTCAAGGGCACCAATGACCAGGTGATATTCGAACTCCAAGCCTGGATACATATGCTGAAATTACCCAGAATTTCTTGGCGGTCAAGCTTGACGTAACAAAGGAAGCCGATGTTGAGTCCGCTTTCAAGTCCGCTATCGACCAGTTCAAGCGAGTAGACGTCGTCGTGAACAACGCTGGGTACGGACTCTCTGGTGTCTTCGAGGAGGTCACCGATGCCCAACTCCGCACTCAAATGGAAGTCAACTTTTTTGGCCTTCTTAACGTCACGAGAAAGGCTATGGACGTGATGCGCACGCAGGAGCCATCTGGTGGTCTTATCCAGCAAGTCACTAGCATCGGTGGTCAACGTGGTGTGCCCACTTTCAGTATTTACTGTGCCAGCAAGTGGGCTGTCGAGGGCTTCACAGAGACTGTTAGCCAGGAGGTCAAGCCAGAGTGGAATATCAAGTTCACTTGCGTTGAGCCTGGTGGATTCAGAACTGATTGGGCAGGCCGCTCGATGGCGTTCCCTGAGAAGAGACATCCTGCATACGACCACATTGATGCCAAGACGCAGATGAACAAGAGGAATGGAACGCGTATGTGTAAATACTCCTTCAGCTTCATTCACCTCTAGATTCTAGAATCTCGTAGCTCCAGAGCTCTGTGCTTTTCTAAGAAATCGCCGCTAACTCTGATGCAGAGGCTGGTGAACCGTTGAAGGGTGCCAAGGCTATGTACGAGTTGGCTGTCATGAAGGACCCTCCATTGAGAGTCGTCATTGGTTCGGATGCGTATCAGGGGATTATGGGAAAGATCGAGGAGTACAGTAAGAACTACAAGAAGTATGAGAAGTTGTCGAACAGCACGGATGTTGATGGATATGAGGGTTAGAATTATTGACTAGATGAAATCATGAAATACATTAGATTAGCCGAGCAGTAGCCACACAGATATGACAAATAGAAGGAAGCGATCAGGTAAAATCTCAACATCATGATATTAATGGCATGATCTCAACGAACGATTCCTTGCTAAATTTTCCTGTACATCTTTCCACTATATCAAAACCGTGTCCATTACTCCACGCTAAGGCAATAGAGTTATAATTATCTTCTTATTATATTAGAAAGTGGCTAAGTAGTATTCCGGCTATAGTAGTTTATAATAAAGTATATCGAGTCAAAGCAAAACTTCTCGCAACTCCCGAATTACACATCCTGTCTACTGCATTCAGACCTTTCCTCCACCTCTCTTTGTCGACCTTCCATTTATGAAACTGAGTTCGACCGTGATGAGGAAGCAGCCAAACATGATCCAGACAAGAGCCGTGTCTGCTTGGACAATGCGGCAACGGTCCCCACATCCTCTTCCAATCTCCTTTCATGTTTTTCGCTGTCTGAGGTGCTATATAATTTAACCACACTGGGATAAACAGAGAGCGTGCTTCTCAAGATAAAGATCTTTCGTGCAGTCTCCAACCTTGACTTGGACTGCAAAGGCCTGTAAAGTGTCAGAAAAGGACGTTTGAGCGGTTCGAGAAGACTCACTAGTCCGCCAGCGAAGAAGGAAGAAAGCGGCAAAGTTGTCAAGAGCAAGCATCATCACGCCTTTGAGTCGATCGATATTCACGGCAATAATGCCAATGGCTGCAATAACAAGTCCGGCACCACCACAGAACGCACCATACCGATCAATGCAGGTCCAGTGCCCGGGCCGTATCCCTTAACCAAGAAGACAGCGAGAGCAAGTACAACAGCAGAGATCAACACCTGAGTCAAAGGTCTATCAGCACACACGTCTGGAACATAACCACAAGAACTGTACTGACTTGAAAAGCACGTGCAGCGAGAGTGATGATCATAACGAGTTGAGTCCGTGAAGTTTTGATTGCGAGTGAATTGGTCGTGTATGTAATATGTTTATTCCGCTGATGCAACGATAGAACGGTGGAGGGGACGTTAGCCCGGAGCATGCTCGCTATATAAACAATGGCAGCGATCTGAATGGTGACCAAAGTGAGAGATCAACCATGAATGGGATTTCTCCAGGCTGTGAAATTGACATGCTGATGCATATCAAGGCAACAACGTCGTTATCTTTGATCCCAACCTCTCAGAGTCAGCAAACTTCCCACTTATGTGGCAGCCCAACTTTGGTAGGATTGCGGTACCGCTTCAAGGTCATTAGTCTGTGAATAGCATCAATATAGCCACAGTACTATAGATCATGATGGCTAACCGTTACTCTTAAGCTGCGGGTGCTTGCCTTCCCACAAACCTGCATGGTCCCAAATTGAATCGTGACATATTCTGTCAATGTTTGTCTCCTGACGGATATGGAGGTTGTGTAACTCGGCACAAAGTGTTGGAAATAGACGAAAAACACAACAGAACGCACCAGGAAAGCAGAAATTACAGTAGCAAAGTTATTCTAGGGACAATTTAACGCGATCAAAAGATCGGCCAACATTGCATACACTCTTAAGATCGTGAGTTACACCATAAAACTGAAGCAGCAGATCTTTCTTAGCCAATCCTTCTGCGGCTGCCAGAGCGGCCACTTCACCAAGATGCTGCACATAACAGTCAGAATACTCGGGAGAATTGTCTATCAACGCCTCGGGGGATTTTGAAGAGCGTGTTCTTGATGAGGATAGATGAAGTGAGGTTAGCCATTACTTACAGTGCTGGAGATAGGGAGATCCATGCGCGCCTCGCTAACTAGACGAGGACGAGGCTGTTGACAAAGACGAACTTCATCATAGTGTCTCCCGCCTCATTACCTTAGCATGCTTCCTTGATGAGCTCCATTGCCGACTCTTCGAAGTCACAAGCTCTCCGTGATGAGATCTCTGAGCTTGAGCGGCAATTGGAAACTGCCAACGCGAAATTGAAAAGCAGTGAAGTTGCCTGCGGACCTATCCCCAGCCCCTCCAAGCTCCTTCGAAATGCTGGTAAGTCAGAGCATTCATCCATCACACAAGTCTCTAAAGAAAAAGCAGGGCCTCTTGCCGCCTCGTCTCATCATTTCCTCCTCCTTCTGTCAGACTCCGCTCTTCCTCTAGGCTCGTTCGCGTTCAGCAGCGGTCTAGAGTCTTATCTGGCGCATACTCGTCCGAGCTCATCGTTCCCCGCGTTCCTTGGATATTCCCTCTCCTCCTATGCCTCGACAACTTTGCCTTTCGTTCTTGCGGCCCACAAGAATGTGTTCGATCTGGTAGAACTGGATGATACTCTAGATGCAGCGATAATGTGTACTGTGGGTCGGCGAGCGTCTGTTGCGCAAGGAAGAGCTCTGCTTTCGATATGGGATCGATCATTCAACTCTGCCTTGCCAGCTGGCGCATCCGCTTCCAGTGTGAAAGCATTAAAGGAATTCACCGTACTGTTGCGCGGTACATCATCCACTATAATCTCCAATGACTTGCCAACAGCCTCTGCCCATCTTGGTCCGTTGTTCGGAGCAATCGCTTGTATACTGGGAATGAGCTTGGAGCAGACGGCATATGTCTTCATGTTGAGCCATGTGAAGGCTCTACTGTCAGCTGCTGTGCGAGCAAGTATCTTTGGACCATACCATGCCCAGAAACTTTTGGCGAGTATGGATGTTCAGGAATGCATCCAGCGAGTCATTGATCAGGAATGGAACACCAGTATTGAGGATGCAGGCCAGAGTGTACCAGTCATGGACCTATGGATTGGGAGGCACGAGATGTTGTACTCGAGGATCTTCAACAGTTGATCGGCTTATCTCTATCAATATATTGCATATTCGGTCATTGGGGGAAGACAATCAATCATAGTGTTCTGAAACACCTCTCATTCTCTCAGTATATGCTACAGCCGCCCCATCCATGCCTGTCCTTGAACGCCAAATGCTAACCCTAATCACTATCACTATCACTATCGTACGCGACCAAAGGGCCTGATGGCGCCGAAGGTTTTGGTTTAGGTGCAATTCCTTGCGCGCCTTTCAAAGCCGCCAGAGTGCTACTTGAGAATATGCCACTTTCCTCTGCCTCTTCCTTCTCCACCTGGTCAGCCTCAAGCATCAGTCGTTGGTCGGCCTCGATCATCAACTGTTGCTCATCCTCGAGCTCTAGTCCTTGTCTCCCCACAGGATTGACAGCATTCGCACTTCTAGCAAAGTAGATGTCATCCGGGGCTTCATATCCTACCAGGCCAAATCCACCATCGATCTTCTTTCGCTTGCGTGCTTCGGGATCCCGACCCTCGATTTCTGCCACGAATTCGGCTGGTAATGCTCTTCGTACCGCCTCTGCTGCTTGCTCCTCGATTCTCCGTACCTCTCGCTTTTGTGCCATAGGATTGGGATCTGCACTGGCCCATCGGACGTTAAGGATCTCGCTGTGATCTAGTGATTGATGTGCCATAGCTTCTTTTGCGAATTGTGCGTTCGATTCGTTTGTGTATGTGATGAATGCAACACCTCTTGTGTTCAGAACACGGACTGTAGACGATCAGAACGTATAAAGGAAATACACATATAAACTTGTACAAACTTACTACGCTCGACTTGTCCCCATTCTGCAAAATGTCTGGCGACAACCTCCTCGATGTCATCACTGGCATGAATCCTTCCAACGTAGATTGTACGATTCTGCCTCATGAAACTTCCTACACCTCCCATATCGTCTCTATAGTCGGAATGCTTGTCTCTCCCGAAGACATCCACGTTTGGGTTGAACATGTCGTGAATACCAGGCAATCTATGCAGATACTCGCACTCCTGGCCTTTCGGACATATGCCACGCGCGAAGAATAGGCAAAAATAGCTTCCAGTGACCTTGTCCGCCCTCGTGTATCCCGTATCCTTCGCAACATTGCAACGTCCTGCAGCCGCAGTCTTCGACAAGTACTTGTCTTCACGGTCACCACCAGACCATTTGTTGTACCAGATATTGAAGATCGTTCCCGTCTGCGGAGGAGGTTCGGATTTCATCGTCGAAGGATCAACTTGTGGTCGCGCTGGACGCTTCTTCTTGCGAATTATCTTCTTCATCTTGCGTTCTGGAGCTGCGACCTCACTGCTAGTTGTCGCGAGAGCGGTCGAGGTCTCCTCTACTTCCATATCTGGGTTAGGCATCGTAAGCGGAGTTTCGATCTCGACGTCGGCCATGGTTTGTCACTCGCCGCGGGGTGTGATTACTTGAGTCCTTTGGAGTCAAAAAGTTCAAGGCTGAGACTCGCGCCTGGCTCGTCCTGCGCCACAGCCTCCCGCCGCTAAGCCTTTTCAGCCACTGGCTTCTACTGCACGGAGTATTCTTTGCTTGAGGTCCACATTGAATGCTGCGCACCCAGGATAAGTTCAAAAATGATTGAAATTACTATACAAGCAACCGTCAACGTGGGCCGGAGTTGCATCTTGGTACGATCCAACGGCGGTCGGAACTTCCAAGAGCCCCATCAGTACCGCAAGATCATGACGCTGCAGCTGAAGAGCTCTGCCTCTAAACAAACATTCATTGGCCTTGAGATAGAGGTTTCACTCTGCACACTTCGTACAATTGTACAACATGAACGAATTCGTATTTTGCCGCGGCTATCATCGTTCTGCCGGCATAACAACAATATTGCTCTTCGTGACGCATTTCGCCCCTCCCCGATAGGCAGAGACCCATCCACAGACGAATTCAAGACTCTCATTGCTCCCATCTGATTCTACGTCAACATACTCAGCAAAACTTCGGCCACTACGAGCAGCAATGGAGAAGATCACGGAAGTCTTCTTTGACCCCTTCGCGACCATCAAGGCCCAGGTTGTTGCATTCTAGAGGATTTCCTACTTGGATCAGCGCACCCAGTTATTAGGGATGTTTTTGAAGTTGATTCCTCTCTCCTGCTAGAAGCGACTTCGGACGAGTGAGCAGTTGGGCAACGGATGGTCTTTGTATGCAAATCGAGCTCTAACTGAATTAGGCTGCCATCTTAGCCAAAGCATTTAGTGTGCTGATGGTTAATAGTCTAGAAAAGCTACTCTCCTGCCGTACTTGCCTTGGGTGTTGACGAGACTGACATTTTGACCTACGCCGAGGACCATTTGTTCAAGGCCGCCGATCTTGAGTCAAATTGGGCTGGGAGGTGTCACAAGGCAATTCCTAATGCAAAATGCCAGGGCATATTGAGGACTTCTGGAACTTTGCAGAGATGGCGACGAGGAGATGGATGAATGCACTAAGACCATGCGAAGGAGCTTTATGAAGCAAACCGTCAGCAATGCCGAGAACGCGAGGGCTCTGTGGCAAGTCGGGAAGAGCGGAGAATTTGGAGATAACAATCAATTCCTCGATAAGGCATTGCTGACCGAGATGCTAACTGGAGAGAAGAACTCAATAATTGAACTTCAATTTGCTTCTGTAGCTAAATTTGCCGCTCAGCCTGTGGACATGAAGCAATTTCTCATTGTCATCAACCCTGATTCCGTCCTAAAGACGGAAAATCTGTCGTTTGAGAGGATCTCTGTAAGATCTGCAGCCTTCAGCAGTGCTCGTGCTCCGGAATCTGGGACTCTTACCAGCTCTAGAAGAAGTAGGCATCTAGACAGAAGAGCTAAAGTACTACAATTGACATGGACACTTTGTCATTGCTGAGCCGAGAGGGGAGAAAGCTGGATATCTCGTGCCGCAATTTTCCGTTCATAGGGGGATGCTGCATGCCATGCTACTTGAAGCAGTGAGGAGAGACTGGGAGAAGGATGTGTTTGTACGGATCATGTGTTTACAACTTATGAGCAAGACGAAAACAGTATCACCGCGAAGTTCACAAAGAAATCAGATCCAGCGTGTGACGGGTTGCACCCATTAGTATGCTTGACGCCTGAGGCGTCTACGCTAGTATCTGACGTATTATCATACGTATTCTAATACTACTGCCACTAGCGGCCGCGGCATTATTTTTTCTTCGAAGGGAAATCCTTATTCCTCCCTTCCCTCCTTAGTTAATTCTTCTTATAATACAGACGAGCTTTTATACTATATACTTTATATTCGCCCTATGATATTAGAATTAACTTATTCCTAATATTCTTAATTAAACGAAAGAGGATCTGCTTTCGAGCAGTAGATAATACGCGTGCGTAAGAAAGCTAGTACCCTAGCCTTACTATTACTATACGCATACTTACGATACGGAGACAGACGCCTCGGACTATATATAGTAGATCCGGCTGCCTTACTCACTTACGCTTAATATTGTTAATTGAACGAAGGAGGATCTGCTTTCGGGCAGTAGACGATACGCATGCGTAAGAAAGCTAGTACCCTAGCCTTACTATTACTATACGTATACCTACGATACGGAGATAGACGCCTCGGACTATATACAGTAGATCCGGCTGCTTTACCTATAATACTACTCTGATTTAGCTCTATATTCTTAGCTTTAACGCTAGGAAGTAAACTAGATAAAATAGTATATCTCGTATTAATATAGTTAGGTAATTATAACGTGTTAGTATATATAACTATATTCAGGTTTAAGTAACTTATATACTTATAACTATTCTTTAACGCCGAATAATACTTATAAATCTTAGAGTTAAGCTTATTAAATAAATATAGAAGTTCTAGAATAGGAGTATTATTATACTTTAGCTTAAGGAAAGCGCGAATATATTATAAGTAATATATATAATACGCCGCTGAAAGGGTACTAGCGGGAACTAGTAAAGGTACTATAGAAGTTAGTATTATAGATCTATAAAACTCTTATACTTTATCTGAAGACTATCCTTAACTCTAAGGTAAGTAACTTACTTATAATAAGAGAAGAGTTAATTAAGTTAATTAATATATAAGATTATAATAGATTATTATAATAGTTAGTAACGATACCTACTCTAGTAACTATATTATAGTCTAGCGAGAGTATACTTATAGTTTAAGTGATTATCGCGGTTAAAGAAGAAAGGCTCTAATATTAATAAACCCTTTCCTTTATATACCCTACGCCCTACTTAAACTCGACTCCTGCTATAAATAGATAAAGAAAATATAGCTTACCGCCCGATTTAGAAGCTATGACTAATATAGTACTATTATAGTAATATAACTAATTAGTACCTGATAAAGACTTTACTACTATTAAAGACTAGCTAGTATCTATTACGCGAATATCGACGAAAATAGTTATAATAAAGACTAATTTCTAGCGTAAACTATAACCTTCCGAGCTTAGGGTTAAGCTCTTCTTAGGGGGGGGAATATAACGATAGTTCACCTGAATATCATATAAGGAGAAAGATAAATACCGGGGCTTAAGTTCATAGGTATTATAATATGGCAAGGTTACGTTGATCTTCAGAGTAAGGCATAGAGGTAGTAATCGTATGAATGATATTAGTTGCATTATAGTACTAATTACTATAGAGAGTTAACTAAAGGTATTATCTAGGAATATCCGCACGGACTATGCACGTGACTACAGTCACCTGATCCATGCCAAGACCTATATCCTCGCAACATATAAGTATCCCGGTATAACTAGTATCCGACTTAGTATAGTATCGGACTAGTACCGGTATATATATATAAGGTGCCTTATATTCTATCTCTCTCTTTCTTCCTTCATTATCTTTTTATTTCCTTAGTAGTAGATTATATAAGATCGCTCTTAGCCTCCCTACTTGTTTTATCCTTGCTCGTATATCGCCTTGAGTCTTATGTCGTTACACTGAAGCGTCTGTCTCCGTATCGTAGGTACGGCAGCCGGATCTACTGTATATAGTCCGAGGCGTCTATCTCTGTATCGTAAGTATACGTATAGTAATAATAAGACTAGGTTACTAGCTTTCTTACGCACGCGTATTATCTACTGCTCGAAAGCAGATCCTCTTTCGTTTAATTAAGAATATTAAGCGTAAGTAAAGTAGCCGGATCTACTATATATAGTCTAAGGCGTCTATCTTCGTATCGTAAGTAAGGTAGCCGGATCTATTATATATATTCTGAGGCGTCTGTCTCTATATCGTAAGTATAAGTATAGCGATAGTAAAGCTAGGGTACTAGCTTTCTTACGCACGTATATTATCTACTGCTCGAAAGCAGATCCTCTTTTATTTAATTAAGAATATTAGAAATAAGTTAATTCGAATATTATAAGGCGAAAGTAAAGTATATAATATAAAAGCTTATTTATATTATAAGGAGAATTAACTAAGGAGGGAGTAGAGGAATAAGAGTCTCTCTTCGAAGAAAAGATAATACCGCGGCCGCTAGTAGCAGTAGTATTAGAACACGTATAATAGTACGTCAGATACTAGCGTAGACGCCTCAGGCGTTAAGTATACTAACGGGTGCAACCTGTAACGACACAAGACTCAAGGCGGTATACAAGTAAGAATAAATAAGTAGGGAGGCTAAGAGCGATCTTATATAGTCTAGTACAAAGGAAACAGAAAGATATAGAGCTCTAAAGGAGTCTGCACCTTCTATATATATAAGGAGGGTATGCCTAAAGTACCGATACTGGCCCGTATCTACTACGTATACTATGCGCTATTATATTACCCCCTTCTAAGATAAAAGCTCGCCCTCGAGCCTTTAAAGGTAAATAAAAAACAAAAGAAAAGATAATTAAATCAAGTCGAATTCCAAATAAAATCCAAGTAATTATTAATCTAAAGCGTAAGACGTAAATCACTCCTTCTTTATCAAAAGCTTATGAAATTCGGTCTGATACTACTCCGTTTCGAGTCCGGAAAGATAATAAGAAGCGAGTACTAAAATTATCTCTTTAATAGAGGAGAAAGGCGTAATTTCCGAGAGATACTATAGTTCTAAGTAACCTCTTATAAGGCTAGAAGTAGAGCTCTAGACTAGCGCTTTATAAGCACGCGTAGTCGGGTATCAGTCTGAATTAACTTCTAGTCGGTCCTAAATAAAAGTACGCTATTAGCTAAAAGACAGGTTAATCCCTATATTAAGATTATCGATACTTTCAGTTAGTTACGACTTACTAGAGGTTCGTAAATTATTAATTAAAGAGCGTTTAAGAGTAAGTTCTATTAGTAATTATAATACCGAGTTTATTAAAGGTCTAAGGTTTACCGAAGGTCTAGAGTTTATCGATTATGCCTAAGTACGTAAAAACTCGGTAAATATCTATTCGATACGACTAATACTAATAGAAAGCTCCCGAGTAGTCGATTCTGTTTATAATTAATAGTTTTCAATCGATTAAAGTAATTCTATAGTAAGTACGGAATCGGAGGGGCTGCGAGGGTATTCCGGTGAAGCCGTAGGAGCTGGCTGAGCCTTCTTAGGAGGTATTAGGTAAGTGTAACGGGGTTGAGGTTAAGCTCTCACCAACTACGCCATCTGGACCAAAAGATCACAATATACTGCGCAAGCAGTATACGCTTAACACCGTACATATACAATCGACTACCACGTGACCATTACAATATCTCCCCTCTTAGTAAGCTCGCCCTCGAGCGCCTTAGGCCGAAGAATTGCCGTGACTACGCCGACTGATATACTACGTTAAACCCCAAAGGGTTATGACGTAATGTACCGATACGAGAGATCTCGAAGTCGTCACGTGGTAGTCGATTGTATATGTACGGTGTTAAGCGTATACTGCTTGCGCAGTATATTGTGATCTTTTGGTCCAGATAGCGTAGTTGGTAAGAGCTTAACCTCAACCCCGTTACAGAATATACTGCGCAAGCAGTATACGCTTAACACCGTACATATACAATCGACTACCACGTGACCATTACAGTAAGCGAGGCTAAGCGAAAGTAATAGAATACTTGAAAGTTATAGAAGAAGCGAAAGTCGAAATCGAATTCTAAAGAAGCCGAAAGATTAAGGAGAGTTAGATATCTTCGTTAAGTAGATATAGAAAGTATTAAATTAAAGGTTCTAATAAAGGGAGGTCGATTCTACTAAGGGGGATAAATTATACCGGGGTATAGGGATTACGAGTCGAATTCTAATAATTTCCGCTAGGGTAATAAGCTACTTTATCTTAGTCTAAAAGTAAGGTTTTTCGCTATTAGAGCTACTTTCGGAAGGTTAAAGTCGGGTAAAGGGATAATAAATATTAGAGCTTATAGGGAAGTTTCTACTTAAAATTCGTCTGCTATTTTACTTTATACGCACGAAGAAACAAGTTTCGAAGTATCCGAGAGTAACTTCGTAATAATACTAGTACTTCTAAGGCTGAATTACGTTTAAATTCCTAGCTATCTGAGAGATCTCTAGAATCTTAGCTCTTTTAAAAACCTAACTATCGAATTCGTAATTAATAGTACTAACTATTTCCGTATAATTCCGAAAATCTAAGGTAAATAGAGATAACTTAGCGAAAAGCTCCCTAGTAGTCGTACGTACGAATCGAGTTTTCTAAGTAAGATATTATTTAATACTATCCCCGGCGGTCTTAATCTTTCTATTTAATATAATAATATTATAATAATATAAGACTTAAGGCGGTATATAAGTAAGAATAAATAAGTAGGGAGGCTAAGAGCGATCTTATATAGTCTAATACGAAGGAAATAAAAAGATAAGGAAGGAAGAAGAAGAGAGATAGAATATAAGGCACCTTATATATATATACTAGTACTAGTCCGATATTATACTAAGTCAGATACTAGTTCTACTGGGATACTTATGAACTTAGGCCCTATTATCTATTCTTCTTCTTATATAATATTTAAGTAAGCTATTATTATATTACCCCCTCCCTAAGAAGAGCTTAACCCTAAGCTCGGAAGGTTATAGTTTATACTAGAATTAGTCTTTATTATAACTATTTTCGTCGATATTCGCGTAATAAGCGCTAGTCGCTCTTTAGTAGTAGTAAATTCTTTATCAGGTTCTGACTAGTTATATCGCTATAATAGTACTATATTAGTCGTAGCTTCTAAATCGGGCGGTAAGCGGTATTTACTTTATCTATTTATAGTAAGAGTCGAGTTTAAGTAGGGCGTGAGGTATATAAAGGAAAAGGTTTATTAATATTAGAGCTTTTCCTTTTTAACTATAATAACTATTTTAACTTATAAGTTTATTCTCCTTAGATTATAATATAACTCCTAGAGTAAGTATTATTACTAACTATTATAGTAGTCTACTATAATCTTATATATTAATCGACCTAATTAACTCTTCTCTTAAATAAGTAAGTTTCTTATCTTAGTTTTAGGGATAGTCCTTAAGTATAATATAAGAGTTTCATAGATTTATAACGCTAACTCCTATAGTGCTTTTACTAGTTTCTGCTAGTACTCTTTCAGTAGCGTATCATATATATTACCTGCGGTATATTCGCGCTTTCCTTAAGATAAAATATAATAATACTCTTATTTTAGAACTCTTATACTTATTTAATAAGCTTAACTCTAAGCTTTATAAGTATTATTCGACGTTAAAAAGCAGTTATAAGCTTATAAGTTACTTAAACCTGAATATAAGTATATATATTAATATATTATAATTACTTAATTATATTAATATAAAGTATACTATTTTATTCGAATTACTTCTTAATAGTAAAGCTAAGAACACGGAGCTAAATCGGGGCGGTATTATAGCTACTTATAAGGCGATTAATTAGATCTATTATCTTACGAAATCTGCTACTACTATTACTATATTAGAGATTACTACTATATAATTAATAGAGACTTAAGCTTTAAGGCGTTCTATAGAGAAAGTATTTAAGGAGTTAGAGTTTATTAAGGTAATAAGTTAAGATCTTAAATCCTTAGATACTACTATAATACTAATATAATATAAGATCTAGATCTTTTAATAATAGATTCGGCGAAATCTAAGTTAATAGTATAAATAATATTAAAGTAGATAAAAAAGTTAAATAGTATTATATAGGAATTTATAAAGAAAGCTATATTTAAAGCTATAATATCTAATACTAAAAGAAAGAGGAATTTACTTTCTAGTTTAGAGATAGTATTAGATCTAGATACTCCCGGATCTTATTTAAAGAAGAAACCTCATAAGATTAGCTATTATACTCGGTCTACTACTAGGGCTATATTAGTAGATTTAAGTAAAGAGTTAGATATAGTAATTCTAGTTCTAGATATTCTAGAATTACTAAGAGCTCTAGAGAACTTAGAAGAGAAAGCTAGTAAAGTAGAAATAATTAAAGAAGTAGAGTTTTAGATATAGTATTATTATAGAGTATAATTAGGGGATTATCCTTAGTAATAAATTCTAATACTAATAACTATAATAGCTTATTATCCTCTAAGTAACTATAGTTATCTATTCTATTTTCCTAGGCCTTAATCTACTAATCTAGTTTATACGAAAGTCTAGGTTTACTTAGGTTAGTAGTATAGAAATCTCTAAGCTTATACGAAGTACTTATTAAGTTAGAAGCGTTATACTAAGTTAAGTCCGAGTTATAGCTTAGCTAGCTAACTTAATACTTCAGATTACCTCTTAAGAGCTATATAATAAGTATATCTTATAACTTCTACTCTTCTTAAGTAGCGATAACCTCCGGGAGTAGATTTTATAACTCCTAGCTTAGTAATAAGTTATCCGAGTCCTTAAAGAGTAATTCGGAAGCGAATATATTATAAATAGAAGATCTTAAGAGTAAATCTAGCTTATAAGAGTATCTAATCTTAGCTAAAACTTAATATAGTCTTACCTAGAGACTAGATAGCTTCTTACTTAGCTAATAATTCTTAAGGTTCTTTTTAAAGAGAAATACCTTATCTTTAATTTCCTAGTTAATACTATACCGTTTCGAGTTAGTTATAACGCTTATCTTATATTAAGTAGCTAGTATATTAGCTTTTATAACCTCGATAGCAGATTTAGTACGTTTAGCTAAGGATTTAGTATTAGTATAATTAAGCTTCTCTTACGATATCAATCTAGTAAGTTACTTCTAGTCCTAGCTATTCTATAGTAATATACTATATTTAAGAGTATATAGCGCTATACTAATAGAATTATAAGGTAGGGTTACTATAACGACACAAGACTCAAGGCGGTATACAAGCAAGAATAAACGAGTAGGGAGGCTAAGAGCGATCTTATATAATCTACTACAAAGGAAACAAAAAGATAAGGAAGGAAGAAGAAGAGAGATAGAGTATAAAGCACCTTATATATATATACCGGTACTAGTCCGATACTATACCGGGTCGGATACTAGTTCTGCTAGGATACCTATAAACTCGGGCCCTATTATCTATCCTTCTTCTTATATAATATTCAGGTAAGCTATCGTTATATTACCCTCCCCCTAAAAAGAGCTTAACCCTAAGCTCGGAAGGTTATAGTTTATACTAGAATTAGTCTTTATTATAACTATTTTCATTAATATTCGCGTAATAAGCACTAGCTATTCTTTAGTAGTAGTAAATTCTTTATTAAGTTCTGACTAGTTATATCGCTATAATAGTACTATATTAGTCGTAGCTTCTAAATCGGGCGGTAAGCAGTATTTACTTTATCTATTTATAGTAAGAGTCGAGTTTAAGTAGGGCGTAAGGTATATAAAGGAAGGAGTTTATTAATATTAGAGCCTTTCCTTTTCAACCGCGATAACCACTTTAACTTATAAGTTTACTCTCCTTAGACTACGATACGGCTCTTATAGTAAGTATTATTACTAACTACTATAGCAGTCTGCTATAATCTTATATATTAATCGACTTAATTAACTCTTCTCTTAATATAAGTAAGTTTCTTATCTTAGTTTTAGGGATAGTCCTTAAGTGTAATACGGGGGTTTCACGGATCTATAACGCTAACTCCTATAGTACCTTTACTAGTTCCTACTAGTACTCTTTTAATAGCGTATTATATATATTACCTATAATATATTCGCACTTTCCTTAAGATAAAGTATAATAATACTCTTATTTTAGAACTCTTATACTTGTTTAATAAGCTTAACTCTAAGCTTTATAAGTATTATTCAGCGTTAAAAAGCAGTTATAAGTATATAAATTACTTAAACCTAAACGCAGTTATATATACTAATATATTATAATTACTTAACTATATTAATATAAAGTATACTATTTTATCCGGTTTACTTCCTAGCAGCGAAACTAAAGATATAGAGCTAAATCGGAGTAATATTATAGCTACTTATAAAGCTATTAATCAGATCTATTGTCTTGCGAAATCTACTACTCCTACTACTACGTTAGAGATTACTACTATATAATTAGCAGAGACTCAGGCTTTAAAGTATTCTATAAAGAAAGTATTTAAGGAGTTAGAGTTTATTAAGGTAATAAGTTACGATCTTAAACCCTTAGATACTAGTATAATACTAA
The DNA here is from genome assembly GCA_900074885.1 of Rhynchosporium graminicola. Lineage (NCBI taxonomy): Eukaryota > Fungi > Ascomycota > Leotiomycetes > Helotiales > Ploettnerulaceae > Rhynchosporium > Rhynchosporium graminicola. The sequence continues at coordinate 212,458 of FJUW01000037.1, forward strand.
CGCGATATAAGATTTAGATCTTCTAATAATCGATTTAGCGAAATCTAAGTTAATAGCTAAAATAATATTAAAGCAGATAAAAGAGTTAAATAGTATTATATAGGAATTTATAAAAAAGACTATATTTAAAGTTATAATATCTAATACTAAGGGAAAGAGGAATTTACCTTCTAGTTCAGAGATAATATCAGATCTAGATACTCCTAGACCCTCTCTAAAAAAGAAAGCCCGTAAGATTAGCTATTATATTTAGTCTACTACTAAAGCTATATTAGTAGATTTAAGTAAGGAGTTAGATATAATAATTCCGGTTCTAGATATTCCAGATTTACTAGAAGCTCTAGAGAACTTAAAGGAGAAAGCTAGTAAAGTAGAAATAATTAAAGAAGTAGAGTTTTAGATATAGTATTATTACGAAGCATAATCAGGGGATTATCCTTAGTAATAAATTCTAATACTAGTAACTATAATAGCTTATTATCCTCTAAGTAACTATAGTTATCTATTCTGTCTTCCTAAGCCTTAATCTACTAATCTAGTTTATATAAAGGTCTAAGTTTACTTAGGTTAGTAGTATAGAAGTCTCTAAGCTTATATAGAGTACTTATTAGGTCGGAAGCGTTATACTAAGTTAGATCCGAGTTATAGCCTAGCTAGCTAACTTAATACTTTAGATTACCTCTTAAGAGCTATATAGTAAGTATATCTTATAACTCCTACTCTTCTTAAGTAGTAATAACCTCCGAGAGTAAGTTTAGTAACTCTTAGCTTAGTAATAAGTCGTCCGGGTCCTTAAAGAGTAATTCGGGAGTAAATATATCGTATATAGAAGATCCCGGGAGTAAATCTAGCTTATAAGAGTATCCGATCTTAGCTAGGACCTAGTATAATCCTACCTAGAGACTAGATAGCTTCTTACTTAGCTAGTAATTCTTAAGGTTCCTTATAGAGAGAAATACCTTATCTTTAACTTCCTAGTTAATACCGCGCTATTTCAGGTTAGTTATAGCGCTTATCCTATATTAAGTAGCTAGTATATTAGCTTTTATAACCTCGATAGCGGATTTAGTATATTTAGCTAAGGATTTAGTATTAGTATAATTAAGCTTCTCTTATAGTATCGATCCGGTAAGTTACTTCTAGTCCTAGCTATTCTATAGTAGTATACTATATTTAAGGGTATATAACGCTATACTAATAGAGTCGTAAGGTAAGGTTACTTAAGCGTAGTCTATTATTAGTAGTAGTTCGCCCTAGTTACTCTAATAGTAATTAATAAAAAGTCTAAGGTATTAGTTAATATACTAATTTATAATCTCCGTTTATCTATTAGTTTACTAGTAGAAGGAGGTAAAGAGCTTAACCTTAACTCTAATTATATAGTAAAACTCTTACTAGAAGAATAAGATTAACTAAGCTCCTTAGTTAGATATAATTAACTTAGAGGTATATCTGAAATAATATATCTATTAGATAAATAATATCGCTATCCCGCAGGTATCGATATTATAATAGTATAGTATCGATACGGAGTCCTTCCTTAAGCGGTCGATAAATACTAATATCTTATTAAATCCTTAGTTATTAAGCGAGAAGTCCTTAAAATCTATAGCTAAGTATTATATAAGGTAGCTAAGTACTAGTAATAAGTATAGGAATCCTTACTATTTCGTTTGCTTCGGATGAGAGTACTAATAGAGGCGGTAATTATAAGTGTACTGTTTTATATCCGATACGAGTCCTTTCTAGTAGTAATAAGTAGAAATTATTTCAGTAGTCTTACGAGTATTTAGATAAGCGGAGGAAACTTAATTATAGACTTCGCTAATTAAATAAGTATATAGCGAGGTATAGTATTATACGTATAGACGACTATTATAAAGTAGTAAACTATTATTAATAGTATAGCTATCTCCTAATATATTCCGTTTATTAGAGAATAATTCTCAGTTGAATTAGTATAGCTTCTCGATTAAATTAAAGGAATTATAAACGGGTTCTGGTAGCGTATTAATCCTTAGCGATATTAAGCATATATAACTAATTTAATCGATATAATACTTAGCTAGTTCCGTATTAATCCTAAGGTCTAGGCAGTCTAAAGGTAATAAAACCCGAGATCTACTATCTTATTTCTATTATTCCTATATCCTTAGATCTTATTCCTTATAGCTAAAGATATTAGCTTTAGCGTTATCTTTACTAAGCGTATATATAATTTAAAAGTTAAATTCGGAAAGGAATTCTATTTATCTAGCTTACTTACTAGTTAGGACTTTAGTAGTTATAAAGTAATCTAAGGATCGATAGTCCGTATATACGCCGGTATAGTATTATAGAGATATAAGTTCTAGTCTCTATTTCCGGAAAGACTTAATAATAGCGTATAGCTCCTTATTATAGATCTCCTAGTTTAGTTTATATCTATTAAGAATATAAGAGTAGAATCTAATTAGATACTACTAGTTATCTTTATATAATTAGGAAATAACTCTAGTTATTATATTATCAGAAGTATTAGTTTCTAGTTTAGTCTATAATTCAAGGTCGAAATAGTATAGTTTCTATACTAATAATAGCTATTAATATAAATCGTCGAAAGACTTCTTATAATCGTTAGTAAAATTCTATAGTACTATAAGCTAAGTAAGCACTAAGAGAGGTTTAGTAATAAGGCCGAAATTCCGAATAAATTAATAGTAGAACTTATAGAATCCTAGGAAAGATTTTATAGCTATTACTATTTCGGAGTACTTCTAATCTACTAATAATACTACTTTCTTAAGATCTGGCTCGATTCCGTTAGTAATAATAATATATCTAAAGTATTTCGTCTGAGTAATATAGAATTCGCTTTTCTTAATATCTACTTAAAGTCCGATATCTATTAAGCGTTATAGTACTAATTTAATATATTCCTTATATTCTTAAAGCGTTTCTAAGTATATAAGGATATTATCTAAATAAGCTATATAGAATTTATCTAAGTAATCTAGTAATATATTATTTATATATCGCTAGTACGTACTAAGTCTATTATAGAGCCCGAAAAGTAATACTTTATATTTATAAGATCTGAAGTAAGTTCGGAAAGTAATATACTCCTCGGATTCGGAGTCTATATAGATATAGTTAAATACTACTCGGATATCTAGTTTAGTAAAGATTACTACTTTAGATATACGAGTTAAGAGCTTATTAATCTTAAGTATTAAATATAAATCCTTTCGAGTAATCGTATTAAGTCTACGATAATTAATATAGAAACGTAATCCTCTATCGGCCTTTTTAATAAATAATATAAGTAATATAAAAGGACTTTAGCTAGATTCGATAAATCCCTTATCTAAGTTCTCTATAAGATACTCCTTAGTTACTTATAATTCGTCTATAGATTACTAATATCAGAGCGAATATATATTAAGTAATAGTTCTTCTAGAATAATTTTATAATTATATAAGTAATATAGCTAAAGAATATTAGAATCCCGCTTAGAAAAAGCTTCCTTAAGAGTATAGTACTATTCTAGTAGCTTTTCGGCTACGAGTTATTTAGTATTAGGATCCTTAGGAGAGTCGCTATTTAAATAGTCTTATAAGAGGTAGTCTATCTTATAAATACTAGTAAAGAATAATTTAGAACTTTTACGTTTTATATTAAAATAAAAAGCTATAGTACTAATTTAGTAAATCGGAACCGGTTTCTAGATCCTTAGAGGTTAAGAGGAATACTTATAATAGAGTTTCGGCGCAAGTACCTTTCTCGATAAAGTTAGAGCAGAAAAGAGTTCGGATTTCTTAGCAATAAGTAGAAATAAGTTAAAAAGTAAGGATAATATATTAATATACTATATTATTACTATTTAGTATAATCAGCGTTAGTCTAGCTAGTTTATAGCTAAGTCCCGCGCGTTAGTATCGATTTAGTAAGATCGATTAATACTAAGTTTATAAAATAGTAAAGTTATAATTATCTCCTTATTATATAAGAAGGTAGCTAGATAGCGTTCCGACTATAGTAGCTTATAGTAGAGCGTATCTAGCTTAACTTAAAATCGTCGTATCTATTTAATACTAATAATTATATCTTATTATCCTAAATTAAGAAGAATAAAAGAGTAGTTATAAATACGCTTATTATTAATAGAAAAGTATAAATATATAAAATAAGTAATATAGGTTCTAATAAACTATTAGAAACTACGTATTAAAATAGAATAAGGCAGTAGCTCGATTTTAATACTAAGGGCCCCTAATAATCGTCTAGTAAGAGTACGATTAATAAACAGATAACTATTCGCTCTAGTATCGATTAGGCTATTTATAGAGACTCTTAGCCTATTTATACTAACTATAGTTAGGTATATAAATTGCTTACCTCTTATTAGGGAGTTAAAGTCTAGATTAAAGAGATTATACTTATATAGACCTAGGAAGGAGTTTTTACCTAAGCTTTATTATTTCCCTCTAGTATTAGTCCAGATTCGGAAGGTATATCTTCTACTACTTTCTTAGTTACTTAATCCTCTTTCGGAAATTTATTAATTAATTAAACTTTAAGCGAGTTAGGGTAATTTAGCTTAATATAATCGAGTTATTTATAACTATAATACCTAGGGGGTTCTCCGGTTAAGGTAATAAGGCGTTTTAGCGCGGAGTACTAGACTATACCAGGGTAGAGGTATATATATATAGTACAGGAGTAGTTTATCAAGGAGCTAAGCTTAAGGACTAGTAAGAGGTAGAACTAGTAATAGTCGTAGTAGTAATAGTAAGCTTATAGTACTATACTTAAGTAGTAGCTTTCTTAGGATAAGTACGTTCTAAGTTATAGTAATACTTAGTATTAAAAGAAAGTAAAGATCTAACTATAGAAGTATAATCTTTATTCTACATTAGTTTAATAATAAGAGTTAAAGCGTATAAGGATAATATAATCTTATCTTATATATAGAAGAACTACTCTTTCTTTTTAACTTTACTTTAGATAATAGCGCTTTAAAATCAACTATAAAACTCAGTGAAAGTCTCGCGTATATAACTAAGTTATTATATTTCTAAGTAGTAGAAAGCGTTATAGTAGTTATCTTCCTCTAAACTAGTAAGAAAGTTCTTCTCTAATAAGGAGATTATTTTATCGCTAGTTTTAAACTTATTAATAAGGTACTAAAGCGTAAGATACTCCTTAGCTAATCTAGTAACTAGCCTCTATACGAGAACGCACCGGGAGAAGTCCGTAAGGTAATAGTTAGTATTTATAGCTAGCTAGTCTCGTATCAATACTCTCTATTAGAAGAAAGTAAAGTCCGATCTATTATCTAGGGGTAAGATCTTCTTAGTAAGATAAGACTTCCTAAGGCGTAACTCTACTAATTTAGCGCCGGGAGAAGGAGATAGTTTATTAAGAATAATATCCTCTCTCTTAGTACTATATATTAGAATAGAGTTTATTAGGTTATTAAACTCCGCTATACGTAGAGATTATAGTATTAGTTCTAATAGGAGAGTCGAAGATAAGCGAAAGACCCTTATAAGGAACTTATCTTATATAGAGATCAGTTTATCTATAGTATCTTCTAGAGAGTTATTCTTTTCCTCTTAGTCTACTAATTATTATAAGAGGGAATAGATCAGGTTCGAGTCACTTATAGTAATAAGAGTACTTAGCGATTATATTCCTAGTAAATTTCGCTTTTATTTTCCTTTTCCTCTTAGTTAGTACTTTCTTAATAAAGTATTAATATTCTCTAGAGTAAGAGATATTTAAAGTAAGGAAAAGTATAATAGATTAGGTTCAGAGGTAAAGTAAGAGGGATCGCGTCGAGTTCCCCTAGAACTAGAGAAGTCTCTAGTTTATTAGTTAAGAGCTATAATAGTAGCTTAAAAAAAAGTATATTAGGGCTATTTCGGTAGCGATATATAGAAATTAAAGTTCCGAGGTATTTATTATACTTTCTTTAAAATCTATTTATAATTCCTTTATATTAAGAGGGTTATTAAAGGAGTATTAATAAAGACCTCCTCTATTATACTATTTACGATAAGCTAAATTAAATCCTAATTTATAGTTATCCGAGAGATCTCTAGTATCTCAGCTATATACAAGTAGTTATCGAATAACTAACTTAGTAGTAAGATATTATAGTAAGCTATCTCCGGCTATCTTAATCTTTTTATTTAATATAATAATATAAGACTTAAGGTAGTATATAAGTAAGAATAAATAAGTAGAGAAACTAAGAGTAATCTTATATAATTTACTACAAAGGAAATAAAAAGATAAGAAAGGAAGAAGAAGAGAGATAGAGTATAAAGTACCTTATATATATATACTAGTACTAGTCCGATACTATACCGGGTCAGATACTAGTTCTGCCGAGATACCTATGAACTCGGGCCCTGTTATCTATCCTTCTTCTCATATGATATTCAGGTGAGCTATTATCATAATTAATATAAAGTCTTTCCCTAGGTAGTCGATAAATACTAATATCTTATTAAATCCTTAGTTATTAAGCGAGAAGTCCTTAAAATCTATAGCTAAGTACTATATAAGGTAGCTAAGTACTAGTAATAAGTAGAGGAATCCTTACTATTTCGTCTGTTTCGAATGAGAATATTAGTAAGAGCGATAATTACGAATATACTATTTTATATCTAATATAAGTCCTTTCTGTGACGCTTGCCCTAGAAAGGTCTCAACACTACCTGAGTAATAAGACCTCATATTACTATGAATATGAAGTAGTAAGAATCACTTAAGAATCTATAACTAAGGAGTAAAGAAGTAGAGAGAGAATAGAAGTATATATATGAAAAGGGGCCCCTAAACTCTACTCGTGTAATCTCGCTTAGTAGTAAGTGTTTCTACTAATAGGGAGAGACCTCTAAACCTGACTAGTTATTATACTACCCCCCTCTCTGAAAAAAGCTCGCCCTCGAGCGTTAGTCTATCTCCTTATTACTATTAAGGTAGTCGTAATTATTAATTCTATCGTAAAAAGCTTTTAGCTAATTAGGTAGTCTAGCAAGAGGTCTAGCTTATATTAGGTTATTAAAGTGGAATTATTATAGCTTAGCGGGAGCGTATTTAATATCTATAGCGTTATACTATATGAGATCGACGTCTTGATTTAACTAGGAAACTCGATATAAGAGGCTATTACGCTACTTACAGCACGTAAGTATATCTTCGATCTCTTATTTATTATTACTAGTAATATTAATAGGTAGTAGTAGCAGTGAGGTTTATCCTAGTAAGGGGTCGTTTAGATACTTCCGTAGCTTAGTAGCAGGGAATACGTTATATACTTTCATACTAGTAAGGAGCTCTAGATAATAAGAGCTTCTAACCTTTTTAATTACACANGTTATACTACCCCCCCCTCCGAAAAAAGCTCGCCCTCGAGCGTTAGTCTATCTCCTTATTACTATTAAAGTAGTCGTAATTATTAATTCTATCGTAAAAAGCTTTTAGCTAATTAGGTAGTCTAGCAAGAGGTCTAGCTTATATTAGGTTATTAAAGTGGAATTATTATAGCTTAGCGGGAGCGTATTTAATATCTATAGCGTTATACTATATGAGATCGACGTCTTGATTTAACTAGGAAACTCGATATAAGAGGCTATTACGCTACTTACAGCACGTAAGTATATCTTCGATCTCTTATTTATTATTACTAGTAATATTAATAGGTAGTAGTAGCAGTGAGGTTTATCCTAGTAAGGGGTCGTTTAGATACTTCCGTAGCTTAGTAGCAGGGAATACGTTATATACTTTCATACTAGTAAGGAGCTCTAGATAATAAGAGCTTCTAACCTTTTTAATTACACAGAAAGGTCCGTTAGTCAAGAAGTCGAGTTTTTTACTAGGTTAAGTACTTATAAAGTAGCGTATATCTAGCTAGATAAAGTCATCTATAGTAAAGTCGACTTCATAGCGTAAGCGATTATAGGATTAGGATATCTTAGCTTATATACGTTAGAAGCTAGATTAAGTAGTAGTTTAAGCGTTATATAAGCGATTAGCGTAATCTAGAGCTTACTAAGTATTCAACTTATTAGTAAGCATAGCAGAATCAAGTAGGTCTTTCCAATTCCAATTAATATAGGGTATATATCTATAAATAACTTCAAAAAGTAAGAGACCTCTAAGGGATTCGTAAGGGAGAGTTATTTAAGCGTAGTCTATAATAAGTAAGAATTCCGACTAGTCGTCTTAATAGTAAGAGATAAAAAGTCATAATCTGCGTTAGAGATATTAGTTATAGATCTCTATTTAGCTATCTATTTACAAGTAGTCTACTATAGAAAGCTATCTTTTAGTACCGAGAATTATAATAACTATAGTCTAAAAACGAGAAATAAATTAAGGCCCTCTATCAGAGGTAATTATTAATAGAGCTCCGAAATAGCAGTATACGTAGTACAAGTAAAGCTTTATAAGGTCGCGCGTATCAGAGGTCTTTCAGCATAGAATACTAATTACTTATTTACTGAAATAGTCGATAAATACGAGAACGTTATTGTAGCTATATTTATCGCAGTTAAAGCTATAGTAATCGACTGTAATATACTCCTATAGATATAATAGTACGAGTAGAGGTTAGAGGAGGCCCGGTTTCTTATCACGCAGCACTTAAATTCGTTAGTAAGTATAATAGTTATAATAATACTAGTTAATAGTTAAAGCGATTCCGTACTACTAGTATTATAATACTAGTAGTTATAAGGTCTTCTTTACACTTAGATAGGCAGTCTCTAATCGGTCGTATACTTCGCGTATAAGTAGCGTGCGAAAGTATAAGATATCAAGTATAATTAGTCTTCTTTCATAAAGTAGAAGATCTTTTTCTATAGTTAGTTTTCCAGGAGTAGCAGAGAGAGCTTATTTCTGTAAAGCTTAAAGTAATAGCGTAATACGATTAGCGTTAAGTACTTACTATACTATAGAAAAGACTAGCGATAAGTTAGCGACTTCTAAAGCGTTAATAAGCTCAAAGTTATCTATAGAATCAGAGCTATTCCGGAGGTTACTTATAAGTAGTACTAGATCGATTTAGTTTTCGCGTAGTAGCTACTATAAACACTAAGTTCTTTTAGCGTTATTCTAGTTATCTAATTTATCTATTCTACGAGAGAGAGCGTTAGCAAGTAGATTATACTTCATAGGTCGATAGGTAATTATAAAGTTATAATCTGCGAGTAGCTCGGCCTATCAGGCTTATCGTGCGTTCAGCTATTTAGAGGTTATAAAGTACTTAAGAGCTTTATAATTAGTAACGACACAGATCTAATATAATACGCCTACGAGCTCAGATCTCTAGTTACTAAAAGATCGTATAATTATAAGTATTTCCTTATCATAAACAGCGTAATTAAGCTCAGCAGGTAGTATAGTCTTAGAGAAGTAAGCTACTAGGAACTAATCTTCGTCGTGCTATTATAATAGCACACCTACTATTACTCTATCACTAGCGTCTATTTCGATTATATAAAGTAGATATTACTAATAGTAGTAAAGGAGTAATACTAAAGTAAGAGCGTGCTTTAGGTGATCAAAAGTATCTTTACACTCCCTAGCGAACCGAAATAATATATTATTTTTAATAAGTTATATAAGAGGTTTTACGATAATTCCGTAGTCCTTAATAAATCGTTAGTAGAAGTTATAAAAGCCTAAGAATAATTATACGCCCTTAACTATAGTCAGGTAATTCTAAGATTATATAATATTAACCTTCTAAAGGTCTACCTCGATCCTAGAAGTAGAGATAATAAATCTAAGGTATTTAGTATAAGTAACGTTAAATTCATACTTCTTAAGGTTAGCTTATAATCTAGCGTCTTACAATCGTTATAGCACCTTATATACGTGTAATTAATACTATAGTAGGTCGTTAGAGTAGATTAGAATATCATCTAGATATACTATATAAAAGTCATCTAAGTAGTCGAATAAGATATTATTCATATATCGCTAGTATATCGCAGGGCCGTTAGTCAGACCGAAAGGGAGTACCTTACACTTATATACACTATAACAGGTCCGGAAAGTCGTATACTCTTCAGAGGCTAAATCTATTCGAATTCGGTAGAACGCCTAGCGAATATCTAGTTTAGTAAATATCTTAGTAGTAGAGATTCTAGCTAGCGTTTTATCGATTAATAGTAATAGATATTAATCCTTCCTCGTAAAGTTATTAAGTACGCGAAAGTCGATATAGAATCTTAGACTTCTATTAGCTTTCTTAATNTAATAATATATCTAAGGTATTTAGTCTAAGTAATATAGAATTCGCTTTTCTTAATATCTACTTAGAGTCCGGTATCTATTAAGTATTATAGTACTAATTTAATATATTCCTTATATTCCTAGAGCGTTTCCGAGTATATAAGAATATTATCTAAGTAAGCTATATAGAAGTTATTTAGATAGTCTAGTAGTATATTATTTATATATCGCTAGTATATACTAGGTCTATTATAAAGCCTAAAAGATAGTACTTTATATTTATAAGATTCGAAGCAGGTTCGGAAGATAATATACTCCTCGGATTCGGGGTCTATATAGATATAGTTAAATACTATCCGGATATCTAGTTTAGTAAAGATTACTACTTTAGATATACGAGTTAAGAGCTTATTAATCCTAGGTATTAAGTAGGAATCCTTTCGAGTGATCGTATTAAGCTTACGATAATTAATATAGAAGCGTAATCCTCTATCGGCTTTCTTAATAAATAGTATAAGTAATATAAAGGAACTTTAGCTAGATTCGATAAATCTCTTATTTAGGTTCTCTATAAAGTACTCCTTAGTTACTTATAGTTTATCTATAGATTACTAATATAAGAGCGAATATACATTAGGTAAAAGTTCTTCTAGAATAATTTTATAATTATATAAGTAATATAGTAAAAGAATATTAGAATCCTACTTAGAAAAGGTTTCTTTAAGAGTATAGTATTATTCTAATAGCTTTTTAGCTATAAGTCGTTTAGTATTAGGATCCTTAGGAGAATCGCTATTTAGATAGTCTTATAAAAAGCGATATATCTTATAAATAATAGTAAAGAATAATTCGAAACTTTTATATTTTATATTAAAGTAAAAAGCTATAGTACTAATTTAGTAAATCGGAACTAGTTTCTAGATCCTTAGAGGTTAAAAGAAGTACTTATAGTAGAGCTTCGGCGCAGGTACTTTTCTTAATGAATTCGAAGCGGGAAAGAGTTCGGATTCCTTAGCGATAAGCGGAAATAAGTTAAATAATAAGGATAATATATTAATATATTATATCGCTACTATTTAGTATAATCGCTATTAGTTTAGCTAGTTTATAGCTAAGTTCCGCGCGTTAGTATTAATTTAGTAAGATCGATTAATACTAGGTTTATAAGGCGATAGAGTTATAATTATCTTCTTATCGTATCAGAGGGTAGCTAGATAGTATTCCGGCTATAGAAACTTATAGTAGAGCGTATCTAGCTTAACCTGAAAACGTCGTATTTATTTAATACTAATAATTATATCTTATTATCCTAAATCGAGAAGAATAAAAGAGTAATTATAAATACGCTTATTATTAATAGAAAGGTATAAATATATGAAATAAGTAATATAGGTTCTAATAGACTATTAGAACTTACGTATTAGAATAGAATAGAGTAGTAGCTCGATTTTGATACTAAGGGCCCCTGATAGTCGTCCGGTAAGAGTGCGATTAATAAATAGATAATTATTCACTCTAGTATCGATTAAGCTACTTATAGAAACTCTTAGTCTATTTATACTAACTATAATCGGGTATATAAATTACTTATCTCCTATTAGGGAGTTAAGGTATAACGATATAAGACTTAAGGCGGTATATAAGTAAGAATAAATAAGTAGGAAAGCTAAGAGCGATCTTATATAGTTTACTACGAAGAAAACAAAAAGATAAGGAAAGAAGAAGAAGAGAGATAGAGTATAAAGCACCTTATATATATATACTTGTACTAGTCTGATACTATACCGGGTCAGATACTAGTTCTACCGGGATACCTATGAACTTAGGCCTTATTATCTATCTTTCTTCTTATATAATATTCAAGTAAGCTATCGTTATATTACTCCCCTCCTAAGAAGAGCTTAACCCTAAGCTCGGAAGGTTATAGTTTATACTAGAATTAGTCTTTATTATAACTATTTTTATTAATATTCGCGTAATAAGCACTAGCCGCTCTTTAGTAGTAATAAATTCTTTATTAGGTTCTGATTAGTTATATCGCTATAATAGTACTATATTAGTCGTAGCTTCTAAATCAGGTAGTAAGTAGTATTTACTTTATCTGTTTATAATAGGAGTCGAGTTTAAGTAAGGCGTAAAGTATATAAAGGAAAGGGTTTATTAATATTAGAGCTTTTCCTTTTTAACTATAATAACTACTTTAACTTATAAGTTTATTCTCCTTAGACTATAATATAGCTCCTAGAGTAGGTATCGTTACTAACTACTATAGTAATCTATTATAATCTTATATATTAATCGACCTAATTAACTCTTCTCTTAATATAAGTAAGTTTCCTATCTTAGTCTTAAGGATAGTCCTTAAGTGCAGTATAGGGGTTTTATAGATCTATAACGCTAACTCTTATAATACTTTTACTAGTACCTGCTAGTGCTTTTTTAGTAGCGTATTATATATATTACTTATAGTATATTCGCGCTTTCCTTAAGATAAAGTATAATAATACTCCTATTTTAGAACTTCTATACTTATTTAATAAGCCTAACTCTAAGCTTTATAAGTATTATTTAGCGTTAAAGAGTAGTTATAAGTATATGAGTTACTTAAACCTGAATATAATTATATATACTAACGCGTTATAATTACCTAATTATATTAATATAAAGTATATTATTTTATCCGGTTTACTTCTTAGTAGTAAAGCTAAGAACGCGGAGCTAAATCGGGGCAGTATCGTAGCTACTTATAAAGCGATTAATCGGATCTATTATCTTACGAAATCTGCTACTTCTACTATTACGTTAGAGATTACTACTATATAATTAGTAGAGACTTAGGCTTTAAGGCGTTCTACAAAGATGTGACGGCGTATGGTATACGTGGCAGATACGGGCCAGTATCGGTGCCTTAGGCATACCCTCCTTGTATATATAGAAGGTGCAGACTCCTTTAGAGCTCTATATCTTTCTGTTTCCTTCGTACTAGACTATATAAGATCGCTCTTAGCCTCCCTACTTATTTATTCTTACTTATATATTACCTTAAGTCTTATATTATTATATTAAATAGAAAGATTAAGACCGCCGGGGATAATATTAAATAATATCTTACTTAGAAAACTCGATTCGCACGTACGACTACTAGGGAGCTCTTCACTAAGTTATCTCTACTTACCTTAGATTTTCGGAATTATACGGAAATAATTAGTATTATTAATTACGAATTCGATAGTTAAGTTTTCAAAAGAGCTAAGATTCTAGAGATCTCTCGGATAGCTAGGAATTTAAATATAATTTAGCCTTAGAAGTACTAGTATTACTACGAAGTTACTCTCGGATACTTCGAAACTCGTTCCTTTATATATACGAAGTAAAACAATAAACGAATTTTAAGTGGAAACTTCCCTATAAGCCCTAATATTTATTATCTCCTTACCTGATTTTAACCTTCCGAAAGTAGCTCTAATAGCGAAAAACCTTACTTTTAAGCTAAGACGAAGTAGCTTATTACTTTAGCGGAAATTACTAGAATCCGACTCGTAACCCTTATACCTTAGTATAATTTATCCCCTTTAGTAGAATCGACCTCCTTCTACTAGAAAAGAACCTTTATCTCCTTACCTAACTTTAACCTTCCGAAAGTAGCTCTAATAGCGAAAAACCTTACTTTTAAGCTAGGACGAAGTAGCTTATTACTTTAGCGGAAATTACCGGAATCCGACTCGTAACCCTTATACCCCGGTATAATTTATCCTCCTTAGCAGAATCGACCTCTTTCTACTAGAACTTTTAATTTAATACTTTCTATATCTACTTAACGAAGATATCTGACTCTCTTTAATCTTTTAGCTTCTTTAGAATTCGATTTAGACTTTCGTTTCTTTCGTAACTTTTAAGTATTTTAATTACTCGCTTAGCCTTACTTATTTAGTAAAACTCGGTATTATAATTACCGGAGATTACGTTTCCTTCTATAGAAGAGATAATCTCAGTACTAAATTAGTATCTATAGTTTCAGTTTAATAGAAATTTAGAAGGTTATCTTAATATTTAACTACGTTTTATACTTACTTTATTTCCTTAGTTACTTCGATTCTTTAAGGCTCGAGGGCGAGCCTTTATCTTAGAAGGGGGTAATATAACGGCGCATAGTATACGTAGCAGATACGGGCTAGTATCGGTGCCTTAGGCATACCCTCCTTATATATATAGAAGGTGTAGACTCCTTTAGAGCTCTGTATCTTTCTGTTTCCTTCGTACTAGACTATATAAGATCGCTCTTAGCTTCCCTACTTGTTTATTCTTACTTATATACCGCCTTGAGTCTTATATCGTTATAAAAGAAAGTATTTAAGAAGTTAGAGTTTATTAAAGTAATAAGTTAAGATCTTAAATCCTTAGATATTAATATAATACTAATATAATATAAGATCTAGATCTTTTAATAATAGATTCGGCGAAATCTAAGTTAATAGTATAAATAGTATTAAAGTAAATAAAAGAGTTAAATAGTATTATATAGGAATTTATAAAGAAAGCTATATTTAAAGCTATAATATCTAATACTAAGAGAAAAAGGAATTTACTTTCTAGTTCAGAGATAGTATTAGATCTAGATACTCTCGGACTCTCTCTAAAGAAGAAAGCTTATAAGATTAGCTATTATATTTAGTCTATTACTAGAGCTATATTAGTAGATTTAAGTAAGGAGTTAGATATAATAGTTCTAGTTCTAGATATTCTAGATTTATTAGAAGCTCTAGAGAACTTAGGAGAGAAAGCTAGTAAAGTAAAGATAATTAAAGAAATAGAGTTTTAGATATAGTATTATTACGAAGTATAATCAGGGGATTATCCTTAGTAATAAATTCTAATACTAGTAACTATAATAGCTTATTATCCTTTAAGTAATTATAGTTATCTATTCTGTTTTCCTAAGCTTTAATCTACTATTCTAGTTTATATAGAGATCTAGGTTTACTTAGGTTAGTAATATAGAAGTCTCTGAGCTTATATAGAGTACCTATTAGATCAGAAGCGTTATACTAAGTCAGGTCCGGGTTATAGCTTAGCTAACTAACTTAATACTTCAGATTACCTCTTAGGAGCTATATAATAAGTATATCTTATAACTCTTACTCTTCTTAAGTAGCGATAACCTCTTAGGGTAAGTTTAGTAACTCCTAGCTTAGTAATAAGTTATCCGAGTCTTTAAAGAGTAATTCGAGAGCGAATATATTATAAATAGAAGATCCCGAGGGTAAATCTAGCTTATAAGAGTATCTGATCTTAGCTAGGACTTAATATAGTCTTACCTAGAGACTTAATAGCTTCTTATTTAGCTAGTGATTCTTAAGGTTCCTTATAAAGAGAAATCCCTTATCTTTAACTTCCTAGTTAATATTATGCTATTTCGGGTCAGTTATAGCACTTATCTTATACTAAGTAGCTAGTATATTAGCTTTTATAACCTCGATAGCAGATTTAGTATATTTAGCTAGGGATTCAGTATTAGTATAATTAAGCTTCTCTTATAGTATTAATCCGGTAAGTTACTTCTAATCCTAGCTATTCCGTAGTAATATACTATATTTAAGGGTATATAGCGCTATACTAATAGAATCATAAGGTAAAGTTATTTAAGCGCGGTCTATTATTAGTAGTAGTTCGCCCTAGTTACTCTAGTAGTAATTAATAAAGGATCTAGAGCGTTAGTTAATATACTGATTTATAATCTCCGTTTATCTATTAGTTTACTAGTAGAAGGAGATAGAGAGCTTAACTTTAACTCTAATTATATAGTAAAACTCTTACTAGAAAGATAAGACTAACTAAGCTCCTTAGTTAGATATAATTAACTTAGAGGTATATCCGAAATAATATATTTATTAGATAAATAATATCGCTATCCCGCGAGTATCGATATTATAGTAGTATAATATCGATATAAAGTCTTTCCTTAGGCAGTCGATAAATACTAATATCCTATTAAGTCCTTAGTTATTAGGTAAGTATAACGATATAAGACTTAAGGCGGTATACAAGTAAGAATAAATAAGTAGGAAAGCTAAGAGCGATCTTATATAGTCTACTATAAAGGAAATAAAAAGATAAGGAAGGAAGAAGAAGAGAGATAGAGTATAAAGCACCTTATATATATATACCGGTACTAGTCTGATACTATACCGGGTTAGATACTAGTTCTGCCGGGATACCTATGAACTCGGGCCCTATTATCTATCCTTCTTCTTATATAATATTCAGGTAAGCTATTATTATATTACCCCCCCCCTAAGAAGAGCTTCACCCTAAGCTCGGAAGGTTATAGTTTATATTAGAATTAGTCTTTATTATAACTATTTTCGTCGATATTCGCGTAATAAGTACTAGCCGCTCTTTAGTAGTAGTAAATTCTTTATTAGGTTCTAACTAGTTATATTACTATAATAATACTATATTAGTTATAGCTTCTAAATCGGGCGGTAAGTAGTATTTACTTTATCTATTTATAATAGGAGTCGAGTTAAGTAGAGCGTAAAGTATATAAAGAAAGGAGTTTATTAATATTAGAGCTTTTCCTTTTTAATCGCGATAACTACTTTAACTTATAAGTTTACTCTCCCTAGATTATAATATAGCTCCTAGAGTAGGTATTATTACTAACTACTATAGTAGTCTACTATAATCTTATATATTAATCGACCTAATCGACTCTTCTCTTAATATAAGTAAGTTTCTTATCTTAGTTTTAGGGATAATCCTTAAGTATAGTATAAGAGTTTTATAGATTTATAACGCTAACTCCTATAGTGCTTTTACTAGTTCCTGCTAGTACTCTTTCGGCGGCGTATCGTATATATTACTTGCGATATATTCGCGCTTTCCTTAAGATAAAGTATAATAATACTCTTATTTTAGAACTCTTATACTTATTTAATAAGCTTAACTTTAAGCTTTATAAGTATTATTTAGTATTAAAGAGTAATTATAAGTATATAAGTTACTTAAATATAAACGTAGTTATATATACTAACGCGTTATAGTTACTTAACTATATTAATATAAAGTATATTATTTTATCTAGTTTACTTCTTAGTAGTAAAGCTAAAGATGCGGAGCTAAATCGGAGTAGTATTATAGCTACTTATAAAGCTATTAATTAGATCTATTATCTCGCGAAATCTGCTACTCTTACTATTACGTTAGAGATTACTATTATATAATTAATAGAGACTTAAGCTTTAAGGTATTCTATAGAGAAAGTATTTAAGAAGTTAGAGTTTATTAAAGTAATAAGTTACGATCTTAAACCCTTAGATACTAGTATAATACTAACGCGATATAGGATTTAGATCTTCTAATAGTTAATTCGGCGAAGTCTAAGTTAATAGCTAAAATAGTATTAAAGTAAATAAAAGAATTAAATAGTATTATATAGGAATTTATAAAGAAGGCTATATTTAAAGCTACGATATCTAATACTAAAGGAAAGAGGAATTTGCCTTCTAGTTTAGAGATAGCGTCGGATCTAGATACTCCCGGACCCTCTCTAAAGAAGAAAGCTTATAGGATTAGCTATTATACTTAGTCTACTACTAGGGCTATATTAGTAGATTTAAGTAAGGAGTTAGATATAATAGTTCCGGTTCTAGATATTCTAGATTTATTAGAAGCTCCGGAGAACTTAAGGAAGAAAGCTAGTAAAGTAGAAGTAGTTAAAGAAGTAGAGTTTTAGATATAGCGTTATTATAGAGTATAATTAGGAGATTATTCTTAGTAATAAATTCTAATACTAGTAACTATAATAGCTTATTATCCTTTAAGTAATTATAGTTATCTATTCTATCTTCCTAAGCCTTAATCTACTAATCTAGTTTATATAAAGGTTTAAGTTTACTTAAGTTAGTAGCGTAGAAGTCTTTAAGCTTATATAAAGTATTTATTAAGTCGGAAGTATAGTACTAAGTTAAGTCCGAGTTATAGTCTAGCTAGCTAACTTAATACTTTAGATTACCTCTTAGGAGCTATATAGTAAGTATATCTTATAATTCTTACTCTTCTTAAGTAGCGATAACCTCCGGGAGTAGGTTTAGTAACTCCTAGCTTAGTAATAAATCGTCTAGGTCCTTAAAAAGTAATTTAAGAGCGAATATATTATATATAGAAGATCCTAGGGGTAAATCTAGCTTATAAGAGTATCTGATCTTAGCTAAGACTTAGTATAATCCTACTTAAAGACTAGATAGCTTCTTACTTAGCTAGTAATTCTTAAGGTTCCTTATAGAAAGAAATACCTTATCTCTAACTTCCTAGTCGATATTATACTATTTCGGGTTAGTTATAGCGCTTATCTTATACTAAGTAGCTAGTATATTAGCCTTTATAACTTTAATAGCGGATTTAGTATATTTAGCTAAGGATTTAGTATTAGTATAATTAAGCTTCTCTTATAGTATTAATCCGGTAAGTTACTTCTAGTCTTAGCTATTCTGTAATAGTATACTATATTTAAGAGTATATAGTACTATACTAATAGAGTCGTAAGGTAAGGTTACTTAAGCGTAGTTTATTATTAGTAGTAGTTCGCCCTAGTTACTCTAGTAGTAATTAACGAAAAGTCTAAAGCGTTAGTTAATATACTAATTTATAATCTCTATTTATCTATTAGTTTACTAATAGAAAGAAGTAGAGAGCTTAACCTTAACTCTAATTATATAGTAAAACTCTTACTAGAAAGATAAGACTAACTAAGCTCTTTAGTTAGATATAATTAACTTAGAGGTATATCTGAAATAATATATTTATTAGATAAATAATATTATTATCTCGCGGGTATCGATATTATAGTAGTATAGTATTAATATAAAGTCCTTCCCTAAGCAGTTAATAAATACTAATATCCTATTAAATCCTTAGTTATTAAGCAGGAAGTCCTTAAAATCTATAGCTAAGTACTATATAAGGTAGCTAAGTACTAGTAATAAGTAGAGGAATCCTTACTATTTCGTTTACTTCGGATAAGAGTACTAATAAGAGTAGTAATTACGAGTATACTGTTTTATATCTAATATAAGTCCTTTCTAGTAATAATAAGTAGAAATTATTTTAGCGGTCTTATAAGTATTCAGATAAGTAGAGGAAACTTAATTATAGATTTCGCTAATTAAATAGGTATATAGCGGGGTATAGCGTTATACGTATAGATAACTATTATAAAATAGTAAACTATTATTAATAGTATAGCTATCTCTTAATATATTCCGTTTATTAAAGAATAATTCTTAGTTAAATTAGTATAGTTTCTCGATTAAATTAAAAGAGTTATATATAAGTTCCGGTAGTATATTAGTCCTTAGCGATATTAGGTATATATAACTAATTTAATCAATATAATACTTAGCTAGTTCCGTATTAATCTTAAGGTCTAAGCGATCTAAAGATAATAAAACCCGAGATCTATTATCTTATTTCTATTATTCCTATATCCTTAGATCTTATTCCTTATAGCTAAAGATATTAGCTTTAGCGTTATCTTTACTAAGCGTATATATAATTTAAAAGTTAAATTCGAAAAGGAATTCTATTTATTTAGCTTACTTACTAGTTAGGACCTTAGTAGTTATAAAGTATTCTAAGGATCGATAATCCGTATATACGCTAATATAGCGTTATAGAGATATAAGTTCCGGTCTCTATTTCCGGAAAGACTTAATAATAGTATATAGCTCCTTATTATAGATCTTCTAGTTTAGTTTATATCTATTAAGAATATAAGAATAGAATCTAATTAGATACTACTAGTTATCTTTATATAATTAGGAGATAACTCTAGCTATTATACTATCGGAAGTATTAGTTTCTAGTTTAGTCTATAATTTAAAGTCGAAATAGTATAGTTTCTATACCGATAATAGCTATTAATATAAATCGTCGAAGGACTTCTTATAATCGTTAGTGAAATTCTATAGTACTATAGGCCGAGTAAGTACTAAGAGAGATTTAGTAATAAGGCCGAAATTCCGAATAAATTAATAATAGAACTTATAGAATCCTAAGAAGGATTTTATAACTATTACCGTTTCAGGGTACTTCTAGTCTACTAATAATACTACTTTCTCAGGATCTAGCTCGATTCTGTTAGTAGTAATAATATATCTAAAGTATTTAGTCCGAGTAATATAGAATTCGCTTTTCTTAATATCTACCTAAAGTCCGGTATCTATTAAGTATTATAATACTAATTTAATATATTCTTTATATTCCTAGAGCGTTTCCNGTCAGTTACGGCGCTTATCCTATACTAAGTAGCTAGTATATTAGCTTTTATAACCTCGATAGCGGATTTAGTATATTTAGCTAAGGATTTAGTATTAGTATAGTTAAGCTTCTCTTACGGTATCGATCCGGTAAGTTACTTTTAGTCCTAGCTATTCCGTAGTAGTATACTATATTTAAGGGTATATAGCGCTATACTGATAGAGTTATAAAGTAGGATTACTTAAGCGCGGTCTATTATTAATAGTAGTTCGCCCTAGTTACTATAGTAGTAATTAATAAAAGGTCTAAGGCGTTAGTTAATATACTAATTTATAATCTCTATTTATCTATTAGTTTACTAATAGAAAGAAGTAGAGAGCTTAACCTTAACTCTAATTATATAGTAAAACTCTTACTAGAAAGATAAGACTAACTAAGCTCTTTAGTTAGATATAATTAACTTAGAGGTATATCTGAAATAATATATTTATTAGATAAATAATATTATTATCTCGCGGGTATCGATATTATAGTAGTATAGTATTAATATAAAGTCCTTCCCTAAGCAGTTAATAAATACTAATATCCTATTAAATCCTTAGTTATTAAGCGAGAAGTCCTTAAAATCTATAGCTAGATACTATATAAAGTAGCTAAGCACTAGTAATAAGTATAGGAATTCTTACTATTTTATTTACTTCGGATAAGAGTACTAATAGAGGCGGTAATTATAAGTATACTATTTTATATCCGATATAAGTCCTTTCTAGTAGTAATAAGTAGAAATTATTTCGGTAGTCTTACGAGTATTTAGATAAGCAGAGGAAACTTAATTATAGATTTCGCTGATTAAATAAGTATATAGCGGAGTATAGTATTATACGTATAGATAACTATTATAAAGTAATAAACTATTATTAATAATATAGCTATCTCCTAATATATTCTGTTTATTAGAGAACGATTCTTAATTAAATTAGTATAGCTTCTTAATTAAATTAAAGGAATTATATATAGGTTCCGGTAGCGTATTAGTCCCTAGTAATATTAGGTATATATAACTAATTTAATCGATATAATACTTAGCTAGTTCCGTGTTAATCCTAAGGTCTAAGTAGTCTAAAGGTAATAAAACCTGAGATCTATTATCTTATTTCTATTATTCTTATATCTTTAGATCTTATTCCTTATAGCTAAGGATATTAGCTTTAGTATTATCTTTACTAAGCGTATATATAATTTGAAAATTGAATTCGAAAAGGAATTCTATCTATCTAGCTTACTTACTAGTTAGGACCTTAGTAGTTATAAAGTACTCTAAGGATCGATAGTCTGTATATACGCTAGTATAATATCGTAGAGATATAAGTTCCGGTCTTTATTTCTAGAAAGACTTAATAATAGCGTATAGCTCCTTATTATAGATCTCTTAGTTTAGTTTATATCTATTAAGAATATAAGAGTAGAATCTAATTAGATACTATTAGTTATCTTTATATAATTAAGAGATAACTTTAGCTATTATATTATCAGAAATATTAGTTTCTAGTTTAGTTTATAATTTAGGGTCGAAATAGTATAATTTCTATACTAATAGTAGCTATTAATATAAATCGTTAAAGGACTTCTTATAATTATCGATGAAATTCTATAGTATTATAAGCCGAGTAAGCACTAAGAGAGGTTTAGTAATAAAGCTGAAATTCTAAATAAATTAATAATAGAACCTATAGAATCCTAAGAAGGATTTTATAGCTATTACCGTTTCGGGGTACTTCTAGTCTACTAATAGTACTACCTTCTCGGGATCTAGCTCGATTCCGTTAATAATAATAATATATCTGAGGTATTTAGTCCGAGTAATATAGAATTCGCTTTTCTTAATATCTACTTAAAGTCTAGTATCTATTAAGTATCGTAGTACTAATTTAATATATTCCTTATATTCCTAGAGCGTTTCCGAGTATATAAGAATATTATCTAAGTAAGCTATATAGAAATTATCTAAGTAGTCTAGTAATATATTATTTATATATCGCTAGTATATACTAAGTCTATTATAAAGCCCGAAAGGTAGTACTTTATATTTATAGGATCTGAAGCGAGTTTAGAAAGTAGTATACTCCTCGGATTCGAGGTCTATATAAATATAGTTAAATACTACTCGGATATCTAGTTTAGTAAAGATTACTACTTTAGATATATAAGTTAAGAGCTTATCGATCTTAAGTATTAAGTATAAATCCTTTCGAGTGATCGTATTAAGCTTATAATAGTTAATATAGAAGCGTAATCCTTTATTAGCTTTTTTAACGAATAGTATAAGTAATATAAAGGGACTTTAGCTAGATTCGATAAATCCCTTATCTAAGTTCTTTATAAGATACTCTTTAGTTACTTATAATTCGTCTATAGATTACTAATATAAGAGCGAATATATATTAAGTAATAGTTCTTCTAAAATAATTTCATAATTATATAAGTAATATAGTAGAAGAATATTAGAATCCTGCTTAGAAAAAGCTTCCTTAAGAGTATAGTACTATTCCGATAGCTTTTTAGCTATAAGTCGTTCGGTATTAGGATCCTTAGGAGAGTTACTATTTAGATAGTCTTATAAGATATAGTTTATCTTATAGATACTAGTAAAGAATAATTCGGAACTTTTATATTTTATATTAAAATAAAAAGCTATAGTATTAATTTAGTAAATTAGAACTAGTTTCTAGATCCTTAGAAGTTAAGAGGAATACTTATAATAGGGTTTCGGTATAAGTACTTTTCTCGATAAAGTTAGAATAGAAAAGAGTTCGGATTCCTTAGTAATAAGCGGAAATAAGTTAAAAAGTAAGGATAATACGTTAATATACTATATTATTACTATTTAGTATAATTAGTATTAGTCTAACTAGTTTATAACTAAGTCCTGCGCGTTAGCGTCGATTTAGTAAGATTAATTAATATTAAGTTTATAAGGTAGTAGAATTATAATTATCTTCTTATTATATTAGAAAGTAGTTAGATAGTATTCCGATTATAGTAGCTTATAGTAGAGCGTATCTAGCTTAACTTGAAATCGTTATATTTATTTAATACTAATAATTATATCTTATTATCCTAAATCGAGAAGAATAAAAGAGTAGTTATAAATACGCTTACTATTAATAGAAAAGTATAAATATATAAAATAAGTAATATAAGTTCTAATAGACTATTAGAAATTACGTATTAGAATAGAATAAGATAGTAGCTCGATTTTAATACTAAGGGCCCCTAATAGTTATCTAGTAAGAGTACGATTAATAAATAGATAACTATTCGCTCTAGTATTAATTAAGCTATTTATAGAGACTCCTAGCTTATTTATACTAATTATAATTAGGTATATAAATTACTTACTTCTTATTAGGGAGTTAAAGTTTAGATTAGAGAGATTATACTTATATAGACCTAAGAAGGAGTTTTTACTTAGGCCTTATTATTTCCCTCTAGTATTAGTCCAGATTCGGAGGGTATATCTTCTATTACTTCCTTAGTTACTTAATCTTCTTCCGGAAATTTATTAATTAATTAAACCTTAGGTAGGTTAGGGTAGTCTAGCTTAATATAACTAAGCTATCTATAACTGTAATACTTAAGGGATTCTCTAGTCGAGGTAGTAGAGCGTTTTAGCGCGGAGGGAGTACTAGCTTATACTAAGGTAGAAGTACGTACGTATAGTATAGGAGTAGTTTATTAAGGAGCTAAGCTTAAGGACTAGTAAGAGGTAGAACTAGTAGTAGTCGTAGTAGTAATAGTAGGCTTATAGTACTATACCTAGGTAGTAGCTTTCTTAGGATAAGTGCGTTCTGAGTTATAGTAACGCTTAGTATTAAAAGAAAATAAGGATCTAACTATAGAAGTATAGTCCTTATTCTATATTAGTTTAATAATAATAGTTAAAGCGCGTAAGGATAGTATAATCTTATCTTATATATAGAAGAACTACTCTTTCTTTTTAACTTTACTTTAGATAATAGCGCTTTAAAATTAATTATAAAACTTAATAAAAGTCTCGCGTATATAGCTAAGTTATTATATTTCTAAGCGGTAGAAAGCGTTATAATAGTTATTTTCCTCTAAACTAGTAAGAAAGTTCTCTTTTAATAAGAAGATTATTTTATTACTAGTTTTAAACTTATTAGTAAGATACTAAAGCGTAAGATACTCTTTAGCTAATCTAGTAACTAGCTCCTATACGAGAACGCGCTAAGAGAAGTCCGTAAGGTAATAGTTAGTATTTATAGCTAGCTAGTCTCGTATTAATACTCTCTATTAGAGGAAGGTAAGGTCCGATCTATTATCTAAGAGTAAGATCTTCTTAGTAAGATAAGACTTCATAGGGCGTAACTCTACTGATTCGGCGCCGGGAGAAAGAGATAGTTTATTAGGAATAATATCCTCTCTCTTAGTACTATATATCGGAATAGAGTTTATTAGGTTATTGAACTCTACTATACGTAGAGATTATAGTATTAGTTCTAGTAGGAGAGTCGAAAACAGGCGAGAGACCCCTATAAGGAACTTATCTTATATAGAGATTAGTTTATCTATAGTATCTTCTAAAGAGTTATTCTTTTCCTCCTAGTCTGCTAATTATTATAAGAGAGAATAGATCAGGTTCGAGTTATCTATAGTAGTAGGAGTACTTAGCGATTATACTCCTAGTGAATTTCGCTTTTATTTTCCTTTCCCTCTTAGTTAGTACTTCCTTAATAAGGTATTAATATTCTCTAGAGTAAGAGATATTTAGAGTAAAGAAAGGTATAATAAATTAGGTTCAGAGGTAGAGCAGGAGAGATCGCGTTAAGTTCCCCTAGAACTAGAGGGATCTCTAGTTTATTAGTTAAGAGCTATAATAGTAGCTTAAAAAGGAGTATATTAAGGCTATTTCAGCAGCGATACGTAAAGGTTAAAGTTCCGGAGTATTTATTATATCTTCTTCAAAATCTATTTATAATTCCTTTATACTAAGAGAGTTATTAAAGGAGTATTAGCGAAGACCTCCTCTATTATACTATTTACGATAAGCTAAATCAAACCCTAATTCATAGTTATCTAAGAGATCTCTAGTATCTCAGCTATATATAAGTAGTTATCGAATAACTAACTTAATAGTAAGATATTATAGTAAGCTATCTCTAGCTATCTTGATCTTTTTATTTAATATAATAATATAAGACTTAAGGCGGTATATAAGTAAGAATAAATAAGTAGGGAGGCTAAGAGCGATCTTATATAGTCTACTACGAAGGAAATAAAAAGATAAGGAAGGAAGAAGAAGAGAGATAGAGTGTAAGGCACCTTATATATATATACCGGTACTAGCCCGATACTATACCGAGTCGGATACTAGTTCTGCCGGGATACCTATGAACTTAGGCCCTAGTATCTATCCTTCTTCTCATGTGACATTCAGGTGAGCTGTCGTCACATATACTTTCTTTAAAATCTATCTATAATTCCTTTATACTAAAGAGGTTATTAAAGGAGTATTAGCGAAGACCTCCTCTATTATACNATCTTTTTATTTAATATAATAATATAAGACTTAAGGCGGTATATAAGTAAGAATAAATAAGTAGGGAGGCTAAGAGCGATCTTATATAGTCTACTACGAAGGAAATAAAAAGATAAGGAAAGAAGAAGAAGAGAAATAGAGTATAAAGCACCTTATATATATATACCGGTACTAGTCCGATACTATACTAGGTCGGATACTAGTTCTACCGGGATACCTATGAACTCGGGCCCTGTTATCTATCCTTCTTCTCATATGACATTCAGGTGAGCTATCGTCATAGTAAGAAGTCCTTAAAATCTATAGCTAAGTACTATATAAAGTAGCTAAGTACTAGTAATAAGTAGAGGAATCCTTACTATTTCGTCTATTTCAGATAAGAGTACTAGTAAGAGCGGTAATTATAAATATACTATTTTACGTCCGATATAAGTCCTTTCTAGTAGTAATAAGTAGAAATTATTTCAGTAGTCTTACGAGCGTTTAGATAAGCAGAGGAAACTTAATTATGGATTTCGCTAATTAAACAAGTATATAGCGGGGTATAGCGTTATACGTATAAACGACTATTATAAAATAGTAAACTATTATTAATAGTATAGCTATCTTCTAATATATTTCGTTCCTTAGAGAACGATTCTTAGTTAAATTAATATAGTTTTTCGATTAAATTAAAGGAGTTACGAGCGAGTTCTAATAGCGTATTAGTCCCTAGCGATATTAAGTATATATAACTAATTTAATCGATATAATACTTAGCTAGTTCCGTATTAATCCTAGAGTTTAAATAATCTAGAGATAATAAAACCCGAGATCTATTATCCTATTTCTATTATTCTTATATCCTTAGATCTTATTTCTTATAGCTAAAGATATTAGCTTTAGCGTTATCTTTATTAAGCGTATATATAATTTAAAAGTTGAATTCGAAAAGGAATTCTATCTATCTAGCTTATTTATTAGTTAGGACTTTAGTAATTATAAAGTATTCTAAGGATCGATAGTCTATATATACGCCGGTATAATATTATAGAGATATGAGTTCTAGTCTCTATTTCCGAAAAGACTTAATAATAATATATAGCTCCTTATTATAGATCTCTTAGTTTAGTTTATATCTATTAAGAATATAGAAGTAGAATCTAATTAGATACTACTAGTTATCTTTATATAATTAGAAGATAACTCTAGCTATTATATTATTAGAGGTATTAGTTTCTAGTTTAATTTATAATTTAGAGTCGAAATAGTATAGTTTCTATACTAATAGTAGCTATTAATATAAATCGTCGAAGGACTTCTTATAATTATTAGTGAAATTCTATAGTACTATAGGCCGAGTAAGTACTAAGAGAGGTTTAGCGATAAGGCTGAAATTCCGAATAAATTAATAGTAGAACTTATAGAATCCTAAGAAAGATTTTATAGCTATTACTATTTCGAGGTACTTCTAGTCTACTAATAGTATTACTTTCTCAGGATCTAGCTCGATTCTATTAGTAGTAACGATATATCCGAGGTATTTAGTCCGAGTAATATAGAATTCGCTTTTTTTAATATTTACCTAAAGTCTAGTATTTATTAAGTATTATAATACTAATTTAATATATTCTTTATATTCCTAGAGTATTTCCGAATATATAAGAATATTATCTAGGTAAGCTATATAGAAATTATCTAAGTAATCTAGTAGTATATTATTTATATATCGCTAGTATATACTAAGTCTATTATAGAGCCTAAAAGGTAGTACTTTATATTTATAAG
Organism: Rhynchosporium graminicola; assembly: GCA_900074885.1. Lineage (NCBI taxonomy): Eukaryota > Fungi > Ascomycota > Leotiomycetes > Helotiales > Ploettnerulaceae > Rhynchosporium > Rhynchosporium graminicola. The sequence continues at coordinate 240,276 of FJUW01000037.1, forward strand.
ATCTGAAGCAGGTTCGGAAAGTAATATACTCCTCGGATTCGGAGTCTATATAAATATAGTTAAATACTACTCGGATATCTAGTTTAGTAAAGATTACTACTTTAGATATATAAGTTAAGAGCTTATCGATCCTAAGTATTAGGTAGGAATCCTTTCGAGTGATTATATTAAGCTTATAATAGTTGATATAGAAGCGTAATCTTCTATTAGCTTCCTTAATAAATAATATAAGTAATATAAAGGGACTTTAGCTAGATTTAATAAATCTCTTATCTAAGTTCTCTATAAGGTACTCCTTAGTTACTTATAGTTTATCTATAGATTACTAATATAAGAGCGAATATATATTAAGTAATAATTCTTCTAAGATAATTCTATAATTATATAAGTAATAAAGCGGAAGAATATTAGAATCCCGCTTAGAAAAAGCTTTCTTAAGAGTATAGTACTATTCTAATAGCTTTTCGGTTACGAGTCGTTTAGTATTAGGATCCTTAGGAGAGTTATTATTTAGATAGTCTTATAAGAGATAGTTTATCTTATAAATACTAGTAAAGAATAATTCGGAACTTTTATATTTTATATTAAAATAAAAAGCTTTAGTACTAATTTAATAAATCGGAACTAGTTTCTAGATCCTTAGAGGTTAAGAGGAGCACTTATAATAAAGTTTTAGTGTAAGTACCTTTCTCGATAAAGTTAAAGCAGAAAAGGGTTCGGATTCCTTAGTAATAAGCGGAAATAAGTTAAAGAGTAAAGATAATATATTAATATATTATATTATTACTATTTAGTATAATTAGTATTAGTCTAGCTAGTTTATAGCTAAGTCCTGCGTATTAGTATCGATTTAGTAAGATCGATTAATACTAAGTTTATAAGGTAGTAAAGTTATAATTATCTTCTTATTATATTAGAGAGTAGCTAGATAGTATTCCGACTATAGTAGCTTATAGTAAAGCGTATCTAGCTTAACTTGAAATCGTTATATCTATTTAATAATAATAATTATATCTTATTATCCTAAATTAAGAAGAATAAAAGGGTAGTTATAAATACGCTTATTATTAATAGAAAGATATAAATATATAAAATAGATAATATAAGTTCTAATAAATTATTAGAAACTACGTATTAGAATAGAATAAAGTAATAGCTTGATTTTAATACTAAGGGCTCCTGATAGTTATCTAGTAAGAATACGATTAATAAATAGATAACTATTCGCTCTAGTATCGATTAAGCTACTTATAGAAACTCCTAGTCTATTTATACTAACTATAATCGGGTATATAAATTACTTATCTCTTATTAAGGAGTTAAGGTCTAGATTAGAGAGATTATACTTACGTAGACCTAAGAAGGAGTTTTTACTTAAGCCTTATCGTTTCCCTCTAGTATTAGTCTAGATTCGGAGGGTATATCTTCTACTATTTCCTCGGTTACTCTTTCCTCTTCCGGAAATTCGTTAATTAATTGAACTTTAGGCGAGTTAGGGTAGTCTAGCTTAATATAACCGAGCTATCTATAATTATAATACTTAAAGAGTTCTCCGGTCGAGGTAGTAAGGCGTTTTAGCGCAGAGGAAGTACTAGATTATACCGGGGTAAAAGTATATACGTATAGTGCGAGAGTAGTTTATCGAGAGGCTAAGCTTAGGGACTAATAAGGAGTAGAACTAGTAGAGGTTATAGTAGTAATAGTAGGCTTATAGTACTATACTAGGGTAGTAGCTTTCTTAGGATAAGTATATTCTAAGTTATAATAATATTTAGTATTAAAAGAAAATAAGGATCTAACTATAGAAACGTAGTTCTTATTCTATATTAGTTTAATAATAAAAGTTAAAGCGCGTAAGAATAATATAATCTTATCTTATATATAGAAGAACTACTCTTTCTTTTAATTTTACTTTAGATAGTAGCGCTTTAAAATCGATTATAAAACTTAATAAAAGTCTCGCGTATATAGCTAAGTTATTATATTTCTAAGCGGTAGAAAGCGTTATAATAGTTATTTTCCTCTAAACTAGTAAGAAAGTTCTCTTTTAATAAGAAGATTATTTTATTACTAGTTTTAAACTTATTAGTAAGGTATTAAAGCGTAAGATACTCCTTAGCTAATCTAGTAATTAGCTTCTATATAAGAACGCGCTAGGAGAAGTCCGTAAGATAGTAGTTAGCGTTTATAGTTAGCTAGTCTTATATTAATACTTTTTATTAGAGGAAAATAAGGTCTAATCTATTATCTAAGGGTAGGATCTTCTTAGTAAGATAAGACTTCTTAAGGTATAACTCTACTAATTTAGCGCTAAGAGAGGAAGATAATTTATTAGGAATAGTATCTTCTCTCTTAGTATTATATATTAGAATAGAGTTTATTAGCTTATTAAACTCTGCTATACGTAGAGATTATAATATTAGTTCTAGTAAGAGAGTTAAAGATAAGTAAGAGACTCTTATAAGGAACTTATCTTATATAGAGATTAATCTATTTATAATATCTTTTAGAGAGTTATTCTTTTCTTTTTAGTCTACTAATTATTATAAGAGGGAATAGATCAGGTTCGAGTTACTTATAATAATAAGAGTACTTAGTAATTATACTCTTAGTAAATTTCGCTTTTATTTTCCTTTCTCTCTTAATTAGTACTTCTTTAATAAAGTATTAATATTCTCTAAAGTAAGAGATATTTAGAGTAAANGATCTTCTTAGTAAGATAAGACTTCTTAAGGTATAACTCTACTAATTTAGCGCTAAGAGAGGAAGATAATTTATTAGGAATAGTATCTTCTCTCTTAGTATTATATATTAGAATAGAGTTTATTAGCTTATTAAACTCTGCTATACGTAGAGATTATAATATTAGTTCTAGTAAGAGAGTTAAAGATAAGTAAGAGACTCTTATAAGGAACTTATCTTATATAGAGATTAATCTATTTATAATATCTTTTAGAGAGTTATTCTTTTCTTTTTAGTTTACTAATTATTATAAGAGAGAATAAATCAGGTTCGAGTTACTTATAGTAGTAAGAGTACTTAGCGATTATACTCTTAGTGAATTTCGCTTTTATTTTCCTTTCTCTCTTAATTAGTATTTCTTTAATAAAGTATTAATATTTTCTAAAGTAAGAGATATTTAAAGTAAGGAAAAGTATAATAAGTTAAGTTTAAAAGTAGAGTAAAAGAGATCGCGTTAAGTTCCTTTAGAACTAGAGAGATCTCTAGTTTATTAGTTAAGAGCTATAATAATAGCTTAAAAAGGAGTATATTAAAGCTATTTCGGTAATAATATATAAAAGTTAAAGTTCCGGAGTATTTATTATACTTTCTTTAAAATCTATCTATAATTCCTTTATACTAAAAGAGTTATTAAAGGAGTATTAGTAAAAACCTTTTCTATTATACTATTTATAATAAGCTAAATTAAACTCTGATTTATAGTTATCTAAGAGATCTCTAGTATCTTAGCTATATATAAGTAGTTATCGAATAACTAACTTAGTAATAAGATATTATAATAAGCTATCTCTAACTATCTTAATCTTTTTATTTAATATAATAATATAAGACTTAAAGTAATATATAAGTAAGAATAAATAAGTAGAGAAGCTAAGAGCGATCTTATATAATCTATTATAAAGAAAATAAAAAGATAAGGAAAGAAGAAGAAAAGAGATAGAATATAAAATATCTTATATATATATATTAATACTAATCTAATACTATACTAGGTCGGATACTAGTTCTACTAAGATACTTATAAACTTAGACCTTATTATCTATCTTTCTTCTTATATAATATTTAAGTAAGCTATTATTATATAAGGTCTAGATTAGAGAGATTATACTTATATAGACTTAAGAAAGAGTTTTTACTTAAGCTTTATTATTTCCCTTTAGTATTAGTCCAGATTCGAAGGGTATATCTTTTATTACTTTCTTAGTTACTTAATCCTTTTCTAGAAATTTATTAATTAATTAAACTTTAGATAAGTTAAGATAATCTAGCTTAATATAACTAAGCTATCTATAACTATAATACTTAAGGAGTTCTCTAGTTAAGATAGTAAGTCGTTTTAGCGCGGAAAGAGTATTAGATCATACTAGAGTAAAAGTACGTATATATAGTATAAGAGTAGTTTATCGAGGGGCTAAGCTTAGGGATTAATAAGGAGTAGAACTAGTAGAGGTTATAGTAGTAATAGTAAGCTTATAGTATTATACCGGGATAATAGCTTTCTTAAGATAAGTATATTCTAAGTTATAGTAATATTTAGTATTAAAAGAAAGTAAGGATCTAATTATAGAAGCGTAATTCTTATTTTATATTAGTTTAATAATAAGAGTTAAAGCGCGTAAGAATAATATAATCTTATCTTATATATAAAAGAACTACTCTTTTCTTTTAATTTTACTTTAGATAATAGTACTTTAAAATCGACTACGAAACTCAGTAAAGATCTCGCGTATATAGCTAAGTTATTATATTTCTAAGTAGTAGAAAATATTATAATAGTTATTTTCTTCTAAACTAATAAAGAAGTTCTCTTCTAATAAGGAGATTATTTCCTTACTAGTCTTAAACTTATTAGTAAGGTACTAAAGTATAAGATACTCTTTAGCTAATCTAGTAACTAGTTCTTATATAAGAATATACTAAGAGAAATCTATAGAGTAGTAATTAGCGTTTATAGCTAGCTAGTCTTATATTAATACTCTTTATTAGAGAAAGATAAGGTCTAATCTATTATCTAAAGGTAAGATCTTCTTAGTAAGATAAGACTTCTTAAGGCGTAACTCTACTAATTTAGCGCTAAGGGAGGAAGATAATTTATTAGGAATAGTATTCTCTCTCTTAGTATTATATATTAAAATAGAGTTTATTAGCTTATTAAACTCTACTATACGTAGAGATTATAATATTAGTTCTAGTAAGAGAGTTAAAGATAAGTAAGAGACTCTTATAAGGAACTTATCTTATATAGAGATTAATCTATTTATAATATCTTTTAGAGAGTTATTCTTTTCTTTTTAGTCTACTAATTATTATAAGAGGGAATAGATCAGGTTCGAGTTACTTATAATAATAAGAGTACTTAGTAATTATACTCTTAGTAAATTTCGCTTTTATTTTCCTTTCTCTCTTAATTAGTACTTCTTTAATAAAGTATTAATATTCTCTAAAGTAAGAGATATTTAGAGTAAAGAAAAGTATAATAAGTTAAGTTTAGAGGTAAAGCGGAAGAGATCGTATTAAGTTCTTTTAGAACTAGAGAGGTCTCTAGTTTATTAGTTAAAAGCTATAATAATAGCTTAAAAAGAGGTATATTAGAGCTATTTTAATAGTAATATATAAAAGTTAAAGTTCCGGAGTATTTATTATATTTTCTTTAAAATCTATCTATAATTCCTTTATACTAAGGGAGTTATTAAAAGAGTATTAGCGAAAACCTCCTCTATTATACTATTTATAATAAGCTAAATTAAACTCTAATTTATAGTTATCCGAGAGATCTCTAGTATCTTAGCTATATATAAGTAGTTATCGAATAATTAACTTAGTAGTAAGATATTATAATAAGCTATATCTAATTATCTTAATCTTTTTATTTAATATAATAATATAAGACTTAAAGTAGTATATAAATAAGAATAAATAAGTAGAGAAGCTAAGAGCGATCTTATATAATCTATTATAAAGAAAATAAAAAGATAAGAAAAGAAGAAGAAAAGAGATAGAATATAAAGTATCTTATATATATATACTAATACTAGTCTAATATTATACTAAATCGGATATTAGTTCTACTGAGATACTTATAAACTTAAGTCTTATTATCTATCTTTCTTCTTATATAATATTTAAGTAAGTTATTATTATATAAAGTTTAGATTAGAGAGATTATACTTATATAGACTTAAGAAAGAGTTTTTACTTAAGCTTTATTATTTCCCTCTAGTATTAGTCCAGATTCGAAGGGTATATCTTCTATTACTTTCTTAGTTACTTAATCCTCTTCTAGAAATTCGTTAATTAATTAAACTTTAGATAAGTTAGAGTAGTTTAGCTTAATATAACTAAGCTATCTATAATTATAATACTTAAGAGGTTCTCTAGTTAAAGTAATAAGTTATTTTAGTACGGAAAGAGTACTAGATTATACTAAAGTAGAAGTATATATATATAGTATAAGAGTAATTTATCGAGAGGCTAAACTTAAGGATTAGTAAAAAGTAGAACTAGTAGAGGTTATAATAGTAATAATAAGCTTATAGTACTATACTAGAGTAATAGCTTTCTTAAGATAGCTATATTCTAAGTTATAGTAATATTTAGTATTAAAAGAAAATAAGGATCTAATTATAGAAGCGTAATTCTTATTTTATATTAGTTTAATAATAAGAGTTAAAGCGCGTAAGAATAATATAATCTTATCTTATATATAAAAGAACTACTCTTTTCTTTTAATTTTACTTTAGATAATAGCGCTTTAAAATTAACTACGAAACTCAGCGAAGATCTCGCGTATATAGCTAAGTTATTATATTTCTAAGTAATAGAAAATATTATAATAATTATTTTCTTCTAAACTAATAAGGAAGTTCTCTTCTAATAAGGAGATTATTTCCTTACTAGTCTTAAACTTATTAGTAAGGTACTAAAGTATAAGATACTCCTTAGCTAATCTAGTAACTAGTTCTTATATAAGAATATACTAAGAGAAGTCTATAGAGTAGTAATTAGCATTTATAGCTAGCTAATCTTATATTAATACTCTTTATTAAAGAAAGATAAAGTCTAATCTATTATCTAAAAGCAAGATCTTCTTAGTAAGATAAGACTTCTTAAGGCGTAACTCTACTAATTTAGCGCTAAGGGAGGAAGATAATTTATTAGGAATAGTATTCTCTCTCTTAGTATTATATATTAAAATAGAGTTTATTAGCTTATTAAACTCTACTATACGTAGAGATTATAATATTAGTTCTAGTAAGAGAGTTAAAGATAAGTAAGAGACTCTTATAAGGAACTTATCTTATATAGAGATTAATCTATCTATAATATCTTTTAGAGAATTATTCTTTTCTTTTTAGTTTACTAATTATTATAAAAGAGAATAGATCAAGTTCGAGTTACTTATAATAATAAGAGTACTTAGTAATTATACTCTTAGTAAATTTCGCTTTTATTTTCCTTTCTCTCTTAATTAGTACTTCTTTAATAAAGTATTAATATTCTCTAAAGTAAGAGATATTTAGAGTAAGGAAAAGTATAATAAGTTAAGTTCAGAAGTAGAGTAGAGGAAATCACGTTAAGTTCCCCTAGAACTAGAGAAGTCTCTAGTTTATTAGTTAAAAGCTATAATAATAGCTTAAAAAGAGGTATATTAGAGCTATTTTAATAATAATATATAAAAGTTAAAGTTCCGGAGTATTTATTATACTTTCTTTAAAATCTATCTATAATTCCTTTATATTAAGGGAGTTATTAAAAGAGTATTAGTAAAGACCTCCTCTATTATACTATTTATAATAAGCTAAATTAAACTCTAATTTATAGTTATCCGAGAGATCTCTAGTATCTCGGCTATATATAAGTAGTTATCGAATAATTAACTTAGTAGTAAGATATTATAATAAGCTATCTCTAATTATCTTAATCTTTTTATTTAATATAATAATATAAGACTTAAGGTAATAAATAAGTAAGGATAAATAAGTAGAGAAGCTAAGAGCGATCTTATATAATTTATTATAAAGAAAATAAAAAAATAAGAAAAGAAGAAGAAAAGAGATAGAGTATAAAGTATCTTATATATATATACTAATACTAGTCTAATACTATACCGAGTCGGATACTAGTTCTACTAGGATACTTATAAACTTAAGTCTTATTATCTATCTTTCTTCTTATATAATATTTAAGTAAGCTATTATTATATAAGGTCTAGATTAGAGAGATTATACTTATATAGACCTAAGAAAGAGTTTTTACTTAAGCTTTATTATTTCCCTCTAGTATTAATCCAGATTCGAAGGGTATATCTTCTATTACTTTCTTAGTTACTTAATCCTCTTCTAGAAATTCATTAATTAATTAAACCTTAGATAAGTTAGAGTAGTTTAGCTTAATATAACTAAGCTATCTATAATTATAATACTTAAGGGGTTCTCTAGTTAAAGTAGTAAGTTATTTTAGCGCGGAAAGAGTATTAGATTATACTAAAGTAGAAGTACGTATATATAGTATAAAAGTAATTTATTAAGAGGCTAAGCTTAGGGATTAGTAAGGAGTAGAACTAGTCGAGGTTATAATAGTAATAGTAAGCTTATAGTACTATACCGGAGTAATAGCTTTCTTAGGATAGCTATATTCTAAGTTATAGTAATATTTAGTATTAAAAGAAAGTAAAGATCTAATTATAAAAGCGTAATTCTTATTTCATATTAGTTTAATAATAAGAGTTAAAGCGTATAAGAATAATATAATTTTATCTTATATATAAAAGAATTACTTTTTCCTTTTAATCTTACCTTAGATAATAGCGCTTTGAAATCGACTACGAAACTCAGCGAAGATCTCGCGTATATAGCTAAGTTATTATATTTCTAAGTAGTAGAAAATATTATAATAGTTATTTTCTTCTAAACTAGTAAGGAAGTTCTCTTCTAATAAGGAGATTATTTCCTTACTAGTCTTAAACTTATTAGTAAGGTACTAAAGTATAAGATACTCCTTAGCTAATCTAGTAACTAGTTCTTATATAAGAATACGCTAAGAGAAGTCTATAAGGTAGTAATTAGCGTTTATAGCTAGCTAGTCTTATATCGATACTCTTTATTAGAGAAAGATAAAGTCTAATCTATTATCTAAGAGCAGGATCTTCTTAGTAAGATAAGACTTCTTAAGGCGTAACTCTACTAATTCGGCGCTAAAGGAGGAAGATAATTTATTAGGAATAGTATCCTCTCTCTTAGTACTATATATTAGAATAGAGTTTATTAGCTTATTAAACTCTACTATATATAGAGATTATAATATTAATTCTAGTAAAAGAGTTAAAGATAAATAAGAGACTCTTATAAGGAACTTATCTTATATAGAGATTAATCTATCTATAGTATCTTCTAGAGAGTTATTCTTCTCCTCCTAATCCGCTAATTATTATAAGAGGGAATAGATCAGGTTCGAGTTACTTATAGTAATAGAAGTACTTAGCGATTATACTCTTAGTAAATCTCGCTTTTATTTTCCTTTCCCTCTTAGTTAGTACTTCCTTAATAAGGTATTAATATTCTCTAGAGTAAAAGATATTTAAAGTAAGGAAGAGTATAATAGATTAGGTTTAGAGGTAAAGTAGGAGAGGTCGCGTTAAGTCCCCTTAGAACTAGAAGAGTCTCTAGTTTATTAGTTAAGAGCTATTCCGATAGCTTAAAAAGGAGTATATTAAGGCTATTTCGGTAGTAATACGTAGAAGTTAAAGTTCCGGGGTATTTATTATATTTTCTTTAAAATCTATCTATAATTCCTTTATACTAAGGGAATTATTAAAGGAGCGTTAGTAAAGACCTTCTCTATTATACTATTTATAATAAGTTAAATTAAACCCTGATTTATAGTTATCCGAGAGATCTCTAGTATCTCGACTATATACGAGTAGTTATCGAATAACTAACTTAATAGTAAGATATTATAATAAGCTATCTCCGGCTATCTTAATCTTTTTATTTAATATAATAATATAAGACTTAAAGTAATATATAAGTAAGAATAAATAAGTAAGAAAGCTAAAAGCGATCTTATATAGTCTAGTACAAAGGAAATAAAAAGATAAGGAAAGAAGAAGAAGAGAGATAGAGTATAAGATACCTTATATATATATACTAGTACTAGTCTGATACTATACCGGGTCAGATACTAGTTCTGCCGGGATACCTATGAACTTAAGCCCTATTATCTATCCTTCTTCTCATGTGATATTCAGGTGAGCTGTCGTTACAAATATAAGACTTAAGGCGGTATATAAGTAAGAATAAATAAGTAGGGAGGCTAAGAGCGATCTTATATAGTCTGGTACAAAGGAAATAGAAAGATATAGAGCTCTGAAGGAGTCTGCACCTTCTATATGTATAAGGAGGGTATGCCTAAGGCACCGATACTGGCCCGTATCTGCCACGTATACTATGCGCTGTCACACAACCCGTCACAGATAAGATCGAAGACGCTAAGAAGAAGAAGAAGCCTCGCGACTATAGAACGAATCCCTATAAGTTAAAGAACCCGAAGTAGTTAATAAAGCCGCCTCGGATAATAATACTATTACTACTACCTCTATAACGCTTAAGGAACTCTAGTTATAAGCGGAATAAGCCGATAGTATATATAAGGGAGCGGCTAAGGTAATACGCGATAAGCAGCGCGTATTCCTTATTACGCTAAAGCTAAAAGTATTAATATTAGAGTATTCGCTATTAGAAATAAGTAAACTATAATTCCGAGGCAAAAAAAAAGTATCCGATTCCGAAGAACTATATACGAAGTTAATCTAAGCGATATATAATACTAAGATATATAGATACCTAGGATAAGATTTAACTACTATTACTATAAGTCGGTAGTTCTTCTAGCTATAGATATCAGAAGATATAAGAAGGTTTATTCGGAACTATAATACTTATAGAAGGAATAAGATATAGCGAGACTAGAAGTAAGGATTCCTTAAGCTACTACTACTACTAGACTAGATCTAGTAAGAAATTTCTATCGATTTCATTATCGATCTTCCAGAAAGTATGACGGGTTGCACCCAGGATAATACTCGATACTAAGCATCTCGCTGACTAATACTACTAAGGCACTAGTAATAGTAGTATCGTATCTTTTTCTTTTCTATTAAGGAAGAATTCTCTTCCGCTCTTTAGCTAATTCTTCCTATTAATTAAAGATACTATTTATATTATACGTATACTTTATACTCGCTCTATAATATTAGAATTAGCTTATAAAATAAGATAAAGTAAAGTAAAGTAAAGGATTAATATTAAGAGTCTCGTAACTAATTAAAAATTTTCAAATAGATTTATAATATATCTAATAAGCTGAGTTAGCTACTTAACGCGAAGCCTAGCTACTATCGATTATAGAGGTTCTCTAAAAGTAAGTAGAGGATCTCTAAATATATTTAGAAGTAATAATACTAATAGTAGTAATAGGAAAGACACGTTAAGTCCTCCCTTTATCTAATAGGTTCTCCGGTCGATCGAAGGAGTAAGACATATAGTTAATAGCGATAGAATTAAAGCTTAGGATCGATAGGAGTACAATTAGTAATAGAGAGGCCTAGACCTTTTTTATCTATATATCTTTCTCTTTGAAAGTTCAAGGGCTAGTACTTCCTTTTATATAAAAAATAGAAATAAATAGAAACTAAGACCCCCTCGAGCTAGTCTATTACTTTAGTAAGATCTATAACGATCCGAATAAAGTTAAGAAAATAAGATAAAAGTTAATCAAGTTCTAATAAAGAAGAATAATAATAGTAATATACTTATTATAATTCGAACGAGCGCTCTTCTAAGCCGGAGCGGATTCCTAGCCGGATAATTATAACGATACAAGACTTAAGGCGGTATACAAGTAAGAATAAATAAGTAGGAAGGCTAAGAGCGATCTTATATAGTCTAGTACGAAGGAAACAGAAAGATGCAGAGCTCTAAAGGAGTCTATACCTTCTATATATATAAGGAGGGTATGCCTAAGGCACTAATACTGGCCCGTATCTGCTACGTATACTATGCGCTATTATATTACCCTCTTCTAAGATAAAAGCTCGCCCTCGAGCCTTAAAGAATCGAAGTAACTAAGGAAATAAAGTAAGTATAAAACGCAGTTAAATATTAAGATAACTTTCTAAATTTCTATTAAACCGAAACCGTAGATACTAATTTAGTACTAAGATTATCTCTTCTGCAGAGGGAAACGTAATCTCCGAGAGATATTATAGTTCTAAGTAACCTCTTATAAAGCTAGAAATAGAGCTCTAGACTAGCGCTTTATAAGCACGCGTAATCGGATATTAGTCTGAATTAACTTCTAGTTAATCCTAAATAGAAGTACGCTATTAGCTGAAAGATAAGTTAATCCCTATATTAAGATTATTAATACTTTTAGTTAGTTACGACTTACTAGAGGTCTATAAATTATTAATTAAAGAGCGTTTAAGGGTAGGTTCTATTAGTAATTATAATACTGAGTTTTACTAAATAAGCGAGACTAAGCGAGTAATTGAAATACTTAAAGGTTACGAAAGAAACGAAAGTCCAAATCGAATTCTAAAGAAGCTAAAAGATTAAAGAGAGTTAGATATTTTCGTTAAGTAGATATAAAGAGTATTAAATTAAAGGTCCTAGTAAAAGGAGGTCGATTCTACTGAGAGGAGCTAAATTATACCGGGGTATAGGGATTATAAGTCGAATTCCGATAATTTCCGCTAGAATAATAAGCTATTTCGTCTTAGCCTAAAAGTAAGGTTTTTTACTATTAGAGCTACTTTCGGAAGGTTTAAAGTCGAGTAAGGAGTTAATAAATATTAGGGCTTATAGGGAAGTTTCTACTTAAAATTCGTCTGCTATTTTACTTCGTACGTACGAAGGAACGAGTTTCGAAGTATCTAAGAGTAACTTCGTAGTAATACTATTACTTCTAAAGCTAAATTATATTCAAATTCCTAGCTATCCGAGAGATCTCTGGAATCTTAGCTCTTTTGAAAACCTAACTATCGAATTCGTAATTAATAGTACTAATTTTTTCCGTATAATTCCGAAAATCTAAGGTAAGTAGAGATAACTTAGCGAAGAGCTCCCTAGTAATTATATATACGAATCGAGTTTTCTAGGTGAGATATTATTTAATACTATCCTTAGTAGTCTTAATCTTTCTATTTAATATAATAATATAAGACTTAAGGCAATATATAAGTAAGAATAAATAAGTAGGGAGGCTAAGAGCGATCTTATATAGTCTAGTACGAAGGAAATAGAAAGATGTAGAGCTCTAAAAGAGTCTGCACCTTCTATATATATAAGGAGGGTATGCCTAAGGCACTGATACTGGCCCGTATCTACCACGTATACTATGCGCCGTCATAATAATACGAAGATAATCACTTTCGTAAGTAGTTTAAATAAATATACTAGATAATAAGTCGATAAGCAGATAGTTCTACTAGCGAATTATAAAGATTTCTCGCGGTCACTTCTATCTTTAGGAAATTAATTCGGCCTAGTATATACGAATAGTAATAGTAATAGTTCGGGCAGTAGAACTACCTATAAAAAGGATAATATAATAGACTAGGAAACCAGTTATATAGTAGCTGCGAAAGCAGCACTAGCCTCCCGTAAGAAACATTAGATATAGAGGGATTCAAGAAGATACGTAAGATATAGCTCTAGTAAGTATTAGATAAGCTAATACTATTACTAAGCTTTATATAGTCGATTAATATTAGTATCCTCTAAGTCTTCTATAGAGCAGGATAATACAAAGAGAAAGGCAGTAGTTCGCGTGAGTACTATGAGGATATCAAATATAGTAAGACTGAGTAGGCTTTTGCTTCGAGATAATAGCTATAGAATAATTTTTAGAAGGGGATTAGTTTAAAGGGGGAGGTAATATAACGAGTTATACCTAGGACGATACTCGATACTAAGTATCTCGCTGACTAAAACTACTAAGGCACTAGTAGTAGTAATATCGTATCTTCTTCTATTCTATTAAGGGAGAATTCTCCTCCGCTCTTCAGCTAATTCTTCCTATTAATTAAAGATATCGTTTGCACTATACGCATACTTTGCACTCGCCCTGTGACAGAAAGTGAAGGATATACTAACTTAATCGTAATTACTAATTAGCTTAGGAAAGGAATTATATATAATAAACTACTATTAATCGACGCAGAAGCTATAGTAAAGTAGTTTATACGAGTCTACTATAGATAATACGTACTACTATATATAATTATATCCGACTAAAGGAAATAGTTTATCGGAATATTATGAATATAAGTATATTCTTTACTAGGGATTACGCGACGCCTTTCTATAGCTTACTACTCGGAAACTGATAGCTCTATAGAAAGGATAAACTAGACGTTAGAGACGTATTTATATATATTCGTAGACTTCGTATAAGATAATTAGTTTAATATATTACTATTAGCAGAAGTAGTAATTAACGACTAAGACGCTATATTAATAAGAGTAAGCCCTTTCTTTCTGATCTATAGTTACTACGTATAATATATCGATTTGAATATCGAAGACGAACTATAACGGGGTTGAGGTTAAGCTCTCACTAACTACGCTATCTGGACCAAAAGATCATAATATACTGCGCAAGCAGTATACGCTTAATACCGTATATATACAATCGACTACTACGTGACTATTATAATATCTCCCCTCTTAGTAAGCTCGCCCTCGAGCGCCTTAGGCCGAAGAATTACCTTTACTACGCTGACTGATATGCTACGTTAAACCCCTAAGTATAACGCTTGCTCTAGAAAGGTCTCAAAACTACCTGAGTAATAAGACCTTATATTACTATAAATATGAAGTAGTAAGAATCACTTAAGAATCTATAACTGAGGAGTAAAGAAGTAGAGAGAGAAGGGAAGTATATATATGAAAAGGGGCCCCTAAACTCTACTCGTATAATCTCGCTTAGCAGTAAGTATTTCTACTAATAGGGAGAAACCTCTAAACCTAACTAGTCGTTATACTACTCCCCCCTCCGAAAAAAGCTCGCCCTTAAGCGTTAGTCTATTTCCTTATTACTATTAAGGTAATCGTAATTATTAATTCTATCGTAGAAAGCTTTTAGCTAATTAGGTAGTTTAGCAGGAGGTCTAGCTTACGTTAGGTTATTAAAGTGGAATTATTATAGCTTAGCAGGAGCGTATTTAATATCTATAGCATTATACTATATAAGATTAACGTCTTAATTTAACTAGGAAACTCGGTATAAGAGGCTATTACGCTGCTTATAGCACGTAAGTATATCTTCGATCTCCTATTTATCGTCACTAGTAATATTAATAAGTAGTAGTAGTAGTAAGGTTTATCTTAGCAAGGGGTCGTTCGGATACTTCTATAGCTTAGTAGCAAGGAATATATTATATACTTTCATACTAGCAGGGAGCTCTAGACGATAAGAGCTTCCGACCTTTTCAATTATATAGAAGGGTCTATTAGTTAAGAAGTCGAGTTTTTTACTAAGTCGAGTACTCGTAAAGTAGCGTATATCTAGCTAGATAAGGTTATCTATAGTAAAGTCGACTTCATAGCGTAAGCGATTATAGGATTAGGATATCTTAGCTTAAGCACGTTAGAGGCTTAATTAAGCGATAGTCTAAGCGTCACGCAGATAATTAGTATAATCTAGAGCTTACTAAGTATTTAACTTATTAGTAAGCGTAGCAGAATCAGGTAAGTCTTTCTAATTCTAATTAACGCGTAATATATATCTATAAACGACTTTAAAGGGTAAGAGACCTCTAAGGGATTCGTAAGGGAGAGTTATCTAGGCGTAATCTATAATAAGTAAGAATTCCGACTAGTCGTCTTAATAATAAGAGATAAAAAGTCGTAATCTATATTAGAGATATTAGTTATAGATCTCTATTTAGCTATCTATTTACAAGTAATCTACTATAGAAAGCTATCTTTTAGTACTAAGAATAATAATAACTATAGTCTAAAAACGGGAAACGAATTAAGGCCCTCTATTAGAGGTAATTATTAATAGAGCTCCGAAATAGTAGTATATATAGTATAAGTAAAGCTTTATAAGGTTACGCGTATTAGAGGTCTTTCGGTATAGAATACTAATTACTTATTTACTAAAACAGTCGATAAATATAAGAACGTTATTATAGCTATATTTATCGCGATTAAAGCTATAGTAGTCGACTATAATATGCTCCTATAGACGCGACAATACGAGTAGAGGTTAGAGGAGGCCCGGTTTCTTATTACGTAGCACTTGAATTCGTTAGTAAGTATAATAGTTATAGTAGTACTAATTAATAGTTAAAGCGATTCCGTACTATTAGTATTATAATACTAGTAGTTATAAGGTCTTCTTTACACTTAGATAAGTAGTCTCTAATCGGTCGTATACTTCGCGTATAAGTAGTATACGAAAGTATAAAACATCAAGTACGATTAGTCTTCCTTTATAAAGTAGAAGATCTTTTTCTATAGTTAGTCTTCTAAGAGTAGCGGAGAGAGCTTATTTCTATAGTACTTAGAGTAATAGCGTAGTGCGATTAGCGTTAAGTACTTACTATACTATAGAAAAGACTAGCGATAGATCAGCGACTTCTAAGGCGTTAATAAGCTTAAAGTTATCTATAGAGTCAGAGCTATTCCGGAAGTTACTTATAAGTAATACTAGATCGATTTAGTCTTCGCGTAGCAGCTACTATAAACGCTAAGTTCTTTTAGCGTTATTCTAGTCGTCTAATTTATCTGTTCTATAAGAGAGAGCGTTAGCGAGTAGATTATACTTCCTAGGTCGATAGGTAATCATAAAGTTATAGTCTACGAGTAGCTCGGCTTATTATACTTATTATATATTCAGCTATTTAGAGGTTATAAAGTACTTAAGAGCTTTATAATTAGTAACGATACGGATCTGATATAGTACGCCTACGAGCTCAGATCTCTAGTTACTAAAAGATCGTATAATTATAAGTATTTCCTTATCGTAGATAGCGTAATTAAACTCGGCAAGTAGTATAGTCTTAGAGAAGTAGACTACTAGGAACTAGTCTTCGTCGTGCTATTGCGATAATATACCTGCTATTACTCTATTACTAGTGTCTATTTCGATCATATAAGGTAGATATTACTAATAGTAGTAGAGGAGTAGTACTAAAGTAAGAGCGTACTTTAGGTAATTAAAGGTACCTTTATACTTCCTAGCGAACCGAAATAATATATTATTTTTAGTGAGTTATATAAAAGGTTTTATAATAATTCCGTAGTCCTTAATAAATCGTCAGTAGAAGTTATAAAAGCCTAAGAACAATTATATACCCTTAACTATAGTTAGGTAATTCTAAGATTATATAATATTAACTTTCTTAAGGTCTACCTCGATCCCAGAAGTAAAGATAATAAATCTAAGGTATTTAGTGCGAGTAACATTGAATTTATACTTCTTAAGGTCGGCTTATAATCTAGCGTCTTATAATTATTATAGCACCTTATATACGTATAATTAATACTATAGTAGATCGTTAGAGTAGATCAGAATATCATCTAGATATACTATATAGAAGTCGTCTAAGTAGTCGAATAAGACGTTATTTATATATCGCTAGTATATCGTAGGGCTATTAGTCAGACCGAAAGGGAGTACCTTATACTTATATATACTATAATAGGTCCGGAAGGTCGTATACTCTTTAGAGGCTAGATCCATTCGAATTCGGTAGAACGCCTAGCGAATATCTAGTTTAGTGAATATCTTAGTAGTAGAGATTCTAGCTAGCGTTTTATCGATTAATAGAAGTAGATATTAATCATTCCTAATAAGGTTATTAAGTGCGCGAAAGTCGATATAGAATCTTAGACTTCTATTAGCTTTCTTAATAAAAAGAATAAGTAAAGCGTATAATACTTAAGAAGGTTCAATAAAACCTTTAGCTAAGTTATTAGTAATATACGCCTTAATAACTTCAAGTTCTTCAGCCGATATCTTATATAAGAGGGAGTATTTAAGGTTCTTCTCGGCCCCTTCCTTAAGCTTAATTCGGTAATCATATAAGCGATAAGGATAGAGGATATCGCTAGCTTCCTTAGAAAAGACATATACTTATTAGCTATACTCGTAAGAGATCTATAGTTCTGAATCTAATTCGCTTAAGCTAATAGTAAATTACTAAGCAGTTTTATAACATTCCGTAAAGTCGATAGTTAAAGATACGATAGTAGTATTACGTTACTAAACTACGATTCGGTTATTAAGAAGCTTATCTATCTTATAAAAAGTAATAAAGAAGATCTTATTATTAGAAGACTTCTAGCATTTATATAAGAGATAGAAAGCTAGGCCGCTAATCGTATAAATCTCTAGCGTAAGAAGCTCTAGAAGAGGTCTGAGCACACGAGGTGATCTTTATCGCTTCCGAAATATTATAATAGTAGTATTTATACTTTAAGTAGCTTCTATTAAGTCGCGAGATAGTATTCCGAGTAACTATTAATCTATAGTATAAATTACACGGGCGTAGTCTTATATATAAGTCTTTAATATAGAGACTTCTAATTAGAGTTAAAGTAAAGATTCACGCGAGATATAAGTAATAATATTACTAAATCGTACGCACTTTAGCTATATATTAGTAGCTTCTCTAGAGTATAAAAACTTCTCTTTACTACTCTATTCTTATTCTTTAGATAATAAACACTTAGGCTCGTCGTATCTATAATAAGTAGTATAAACGCTAGAGAAATAGTCCTAACTGATCGGCAGTAGTAATAAAGGGTTAATTACCTATAGAATACTCTCTAGAGGAGAGTTTTAGATATTTTTATAGCTATAAGTCTCCCTAGAAATACGCTTCCGAGCTAGCAATAGTCGTTTAATAATAGAAATAGAGTTAATAATAGCTCGAATATTAATAGGAGAGTTAACTACGCTTCGCTATTCCTCGTACGCTTCCTAGAACTAATTAAGGCGTTCGTTTCGTTCGTTAGCGTTATGTTAGTAGCGCTAGTAAGTATAGTATTTATATAAGTCCTTAATCTCGATCGGAGAGCTATAAACGTTACTAGAAGGAGTATATAGTAGCTAAATGATCTATCGTTTAGAGGTATCTAAGAGTACTTAATATTCTGAAAGCTAGGTCCTTCCGAGTATAATACTATAGTTTCCGAGAGTAATAATAAGAAAGGGGGTAAATACCTAAACGCGACGATCTACTATTAAATTAAGTATCGTATAGTGACTAATAGTACTACTATTAATACTATTAAAGCCTTTAATAGGAATTACGTTTAGTAGAGGGTAAATTAAAGGTTTTAAAAAGAAGGAAAGAGATTTAAGAAAAGAATAATTAATAAAATAGTATCTATTAGCTTTAGAATCGAGAAGTGCGAGTAGCTTATACGAGAGTCTATTCTTAGTAAAGGTAGCACGTGTAATAAACGATTAATTACTAAGAAGCTTCGTAAGGTTAAGATATCGCATATCTTATATACTACCTAAGAAAGAGTCTTTCCTTAGGCGTAGTCTTTTACTAGTAGTTTAATATACTCCTAGGCGTTATTATACGTCTCTTTATTATTATTATCTTCTAACTTGCTATTAACGTTATTATTAGCGTTAATTATATTAATTCGATATAGAGTATTAGGTCGAGCTAATAATAAGCGTAAGTATAAGGTAAGCGTAAAGTAATAAGGAGTATTCGCTAGCGATTATGCATAAGGCGTATTATTTCGTGCAGAGTATAGTACTTATTTACTAGTCGCATTAGTATTCTCAGGCGTAAGAAGACTAATTTACAGATAAGAAGAGGAGTTAGTACTATAGCGCTAAGAGGAGGTATTTATAAGGCGTTCCCGAGTCGCGCTAGCCTTAGCTAAAGACTCGGAATAGTAAGTCTTTTCAATGAATTAACCTTAGTCTTCAGCTTATATAGCTTTAACGTATTCTTCTAGTGTCCTTAATGTTTAGTACTATTAGAAGAGCTATTTCCGTAGCTATACAGGTAGCTTCTCCTATAAGTCTATTTTCAGAGTTAATTAATTATTTACTCTAGCTTTACGAGCTAGCGTACGAAACTCGTAGTAGAACGTCTAGAAAGTCTACTTATAATCTATCTTTAGCGCGGAATAGCTAGCTCTTATAGTTTATTAGTCGTATAGATTAGATAAGAAGAAGATAAGTTAAGTAATTATATTAAGTGAATCGATTATACTGCTTTCTTTATTATATTCTAGTTCTAAGAATAAGAGTTCTAGGTAAGTTCTAGCTATCCTTTCCGTTTAGTTAAGTAACTAATCTTTATAGTGATCTTCGTCGATAAAGTAGCTAGAGTAGCGCCGAAGGGCGTTATATATCTATACTTCCTAGAGTTTTAGAGAGTAATCGATTCTATTAGAGAGCTTATTTAGAAGGTTCGGTATCTTCTCTATACGCGTAGCGTATAATATTAATAATATTCCTCTAGTAGATTATTCTCGATAATAATTATTAAGCGTAAGAGTAGCGTTATCTTCTTTAATTAATAATAGTAGTATTATACGTAATTAAATATTATTAAATAATATAGACTTAGTAAAGCGCTAAGTAGTTAACTAGCGTAGTTCTAGGAACTTATCCCGTAACTAGTATAGTTCTGCAGATAAGTTAGCGTTTAATTATCTCTCCTTCGCGAGCTTCCTTTCTGCCTCTTATAGCTAGTAAGCGTAGTTATAACGACACAAGACTCAAGGCGGTATATAAGTAAGAATAAATAAGTAGGGAGGCTAAGAGCGATCTTATATAGTCTGGTACGAAGGAAACAGAAAGATACAGAGCTCTGAAGGAGTCTGCACCTTCTATATATACAAGGAGGGTATGCCTAAGGCACCGATACTAGCCCGTATCTGCCACGTATACTATGCGCCGTTATATTACCCCCTTCTAAGATAAAGGCTCGCCCTCGAGCCTTAAAGAATCGAATAAAGGAAATAAAGTAAGTACAAAACGCAGTTAAATATCAAGATAACCTTTCAAATTTCTATTAAACCGAAACCGTAGATACCGAGTTTTACTAAATAAGTAAGGCTAAGCGAGTAATTAAAACACTTAAAAGTTACGAAAGAAATAAAGGTCTAAATCGAATTCTAAAGAAGCTAAAAGATTAAGGAGAGTTAGATATCTTCGTTACGTAGATATAGAAAGTATTAAATTAAAGGTTCTAGTAGAGGGAAGTCGATTCTACCGAGGGGAATAAATTATACCGGGGTATAAGAGTTACGAGT
Organism: Rhynchosporium graminicola; assembly: GCA_900074885.1. NCBI lineage: Eukaryota > Fungi > Ascomycota > Leotiomycetes > Helotiales > Ploettnerulaceae > Rhynchosporium > Rhynchosporium graminicola. Next base: position 261,321 of record FJUW01000037.1, read on the forward strand.
CGGATTCTAGTAATTTCCGCTAGAGTAATAAGCTACTTTATCTTAGCCTAAAAGTAAGGTTTTTCGCTATTAGAGCTACTTTCGGAAAGTTAAAGTTAAGTAAGGGGATAAAGGTTCTTTTCTAATAGAAGGAGATCGATTCTACTAAGAGAGATAAATTATACTAGGGTATAAGGGTTACGAGTTAGATTCCGGTAATTTCCGCTAAGGTAATAAGCTACTTCGTCCTAGCCTAAAAGTAAGGTTTTTCGCTATTAGAGCTACTTTCGGAAGATTAAAGTCAAGTAAGGGGATAATAAATATTAGAGCTTATAGGGAAGTTTCCACTTAAAATTCGTCCGCTATTTTACTTCGTACGCACGAAAGAACGAGTTTCGAAGTATCCGAGAGTAATTTCGTAGTAATACTAATACTTCTAAGGCTAAATTATATTTAAATTCCTAGCTATCCGAGAGATCTCTAGAATCTTAGCTCTTTTAAAAACCTAACTATCGAATTCGTAATTAATAGTACTAATTATTTCCGTATAATTCCGAAAATCTAAGGTAAGTAGAGATAACTTAGCGAAGAGCTCCCTAGTAGTCGTACGTGCGAATCGAGTTTTCTAAGTAAGATATTATTTAATACTATCCCCGGTAGTCTTAATCTTTCTGTTTAATATAATAATATAAGACTTAAAGCAGTATATAAGTAAGAATAAATAAGTAGGGAGGCTAAGAGCGATCTTATATAGTCTAGTACGAAGGAAACAGAAAGATATAGAGCTCTGAAGGAGTCTGCACCTTCTATATATACAAGGAGGGTATGCCTAAGGCACCGATACTGGCCCGTATCTGCCACGTATACTATGCGCCGTCATAGTAGTCTTCCTATAAGTTACTTATAGTTACTATTAATATAGGAGTATTATTAGGGAGGTTTAGTAACTTAGTAAGTTCGTTAATTATAGTAGGAGTTAGGGAGCTCAACTCGGACGAGGCGTTATCGCGAGTACTCTCTACTATAGAGAGAGGTAAGTTATAGTAAGTATTACGAGTCGCTAAAGAATAGGAAGTAAAGGAAGTCGGAGAACTAGTAGTCGATTTATTAGACTTAAGTTACTTTAGTTTAGATACTATTCTTCAAGTTTATACTTAGTATAAGCCTTCTCCGTATAGCGTAGTCTCCTGCGTTTAGTAGCTCTAGGCATAGAGGTATAATATAAGTAGATATTTACTATCTTCTTAGATATAAGTAAAAGAGTTATAGATAATATAACGCTTACTTTAGAAAGGTCTTAAAACTACCTGAGTAATAAGACCTTATATTACTATAAATATAAAGTAGTAAGAATCACTTAAGAATCTATAACTAAGGAGTAAAGAAGTAGAGAGAGAAGAGAAGTATATATATAAAAAGGGGCCCCTAAACTCTACTCGTATAATCTCGCTTAGCAGTAAGTGTTTCTACTAATAGGGAGAAACCTCCAAACCTGACTAGTCGTCATACTAAGGGTTATAACGTAATATACCGATATAAGAGATCTCGAAGTCGATACTATTACCTCTTATTAGCCTGACGTAAGCAGTTTGAATATGTCACGTGCGTCTTAGTGCTCAGAGGTACCCGCAGGTTATAATATAGCATATCAGGCTCTGCGCTTTACGCTAAGCCGACTGACTCTACGCTATATACGCTACGCGCTATATGCGTTATACGCCCCGTGCTCAGAGGTACTCTACTAGAAGACCGGTTACGCAGTATATTCTATAACGGGGTTAAGGTTAAGCTCTTACTAACTACGCTATCTGGACCAAAAGATCAGAATATACTGCGCAAGCAGTATACGCTTAACACCGTACATATACAATCGACTACCACGTGACTATTACACGAACTTACTGCTACTACTAACTACTTATTTATTCAAAAGGTAAATACGATCTTAAAGAAGCTATAAGACGCTAGGGAATAGATATAGATAGTAATAGTAATAGCGTAATAAGTTTAAGAAAAGGTTACTAACTACTATTACTAGTAAGCTCTAGAGTTTAAAGTCGGAGATAAGGTCTAGTTAAGTCTACGGAGTATTCGAACGAATCGGCCTGTGAAGAAACTCGATATAAAGTAAGCTAAGTATATAGTACTCGAAGCAGTCGGGTCGTATAGCTACTACTTAGATATAACGCTAGGAATATATAATATTTTTTATCTATAGTTATTACGCTTAGCTACTATTAACCTATTGCCGAGCTAAGTATAGGACGATTCATAACTATTATTACTGCTAATAGCGGACGAAGACGAGTTCGAAGTGGAAGAAATCCTAGCGGAGAGATCCTTTCGATAAGGAGGCTAATAAAAGAAGAAGTATCTAGTTAAATAGATAAGTTATATAAGACTAATATAGACTCCGGAAGTAGCTCTTACTATTACTATAGCACTTAATAAGTAGGAAGAGAAGAATAGACTCGATAGCCCTAACCTCGAAACGGGAGGGAGGTAATATGACGGGTTATACCCGTTAGTATACTTAACGCTTGAGGCGTCTACGCTAGTACCTGACGTATTATTATACGTGTTCTAATACTACTGCTACTAGCGGCCGCGGTATTACCTTTTCTTCGAAGGGAGACTCTTATTCCTCCCTTCCCTCCTTAGTTAATTCTCCTTGTAATATAGACGAGCTTTTGCACTGCACACTTTGCATTCGCCCCGTGACACAGCGATCCCTACGTACATCCTGGAGAGAAACATCGAATGTGCTTACTGCTTGTGATGGCATCAACTCCACTGCTCGACGACTGCTTTATCCTGATGAGGTACCACCAAACTTCTCGGGAAGACTGCTGTGGCGAGGTGTCTCGTTGCAGGAGCCGTTCCTTACGGGGCGCTCTATGGTGTGGGCTGGACATGCCGATCAGAAATTCATAGCTTATCCTGTTGGTCGGCAAGCAGAAAAGGATGGGAAGTCTCTGGTGAATTGGATAGCTGAGCTCAGAGTAAGGAGTAAAGATGACCCAGATGTGACGCCTCCAGTCGCAGATTGGGGAAAGATAGTCTCAAAAGATCGATTTGAAAGTCAGTTCCAGAGTTGTACGTTTGGCTTCCTGAGCATCCCGGAGCTCATTCAAGAGACTGAAGTGGTTGCTGAGTTCCCCATGTGCGATCAAACATCAGTGGATAGATGGAGTTTTGGGAGGTTGACTCTTCTGGGAGATGCGGCGCACCCTCTCTATCCCAGTAGGTCAAGATCCTCCGAGAGCTGGTCACGGAGACTTATGATTTACAGTCGGATCAAACAGAGCCAGCCAAGCAATTTTAGATTCAGTAGCTTTATCCTCTGCTCTTCAGCTAAACCAGAGCACCCAGATGCTCTGACAAGCTATCAGAATGAAAGACTACCACCCACGGCGAAGATTTGTTTTGCGAATCGCGCGAATGGACCGGATCATGTACTGAAACTGGCGCATGAGCGCGCCCCTGACGGGTTCGAAAATGTCGACGATATCATTGGAAGTTTAGAGTTGGGAGAAGTTGGAAAAGCTTATAAACTCTTAGCTGGATTCGATATGGAGAGCGTTAACCAAAATACAAGAGCGACAAAAGGATCTCGACTAAAGACCTCTGTGAATGGCATGGAAGTTGGCTGCAAGAAGTAAGTATCGTGTTGGAAGCTCCATGCTAGGAGCTTTATCAAGAAGAGGTGTTCATACTATCAACAAGGGTTGCAGAGAACGCTCTGTACATTTGACGGTAGATGAGGCCTGAATCAGATGCTTCCAGTTACGTTGTGCCAAATCTTTCGAGACATGATCTTGAGTATCCTTCTCCTAGGGAGTACTCGCGGATGCGAGAATCGGGATACTGGAGGTTACTGGAAAGATCCAATTATGGCCAATCAAGCGTAATATAATCACAGAAGTTGTAAATTCATTAAATGTCTGATCCAGATCTGCTGTCCATAGGCGGAGGACGCTTCCTACCACTTCGTTCGTTCTTTTGTTTCTTTTTGAGCAATGCTTTATGTCGTCGACTGTTTAGATGCATCTGCCATTGATGATCTGCGAGAACAACCACATGGCATAATTCACACTCCTGGCGATAGGGATCTGCAACGTCCGCAACCTCCTCAGGATCTAATATCTTAGCAGCAGCGGCACATAAATCACGAGGTGCTACCCGTTCAGTGCCTTTCAGGAATGATTCCGCGATCTTGATTGCAGGATGTGCGACTGTCTCTGAGAACTTCGACACATCGCTACCATCCACGAGGTAAAGATTATTATCCGCGTTGACTTCTGAAAGTGCTGGGAGGAGTTTCGTGCGGATCCAACGAACTTGTTGTCTAGCATACTGGCGCGTTGCAATTTTTGTGTGCTCGACTGAAAGCTCGTAAGAACTTTGCACCTCTTCATTTGAAGCTGTCGCCGAGTCCAGGGCTTTGAGATATGGCTCGAATTCCTTATATCCAATCGATACCCATATGCCTCGTCCCCGATCGACTTCGATACCGAGTTTTGTTTGACTTTGTAGAAAAAGCTCCATGGATTTGACCTCGTCCAAAAGCCCAGCATTGACCATTTTGTCGATCCTTGCATCGAGACGCTTCTTCAAGATCTCGTGCTCGGCGTAAACCCAGAATAGCAGAACTGATTCGATATCTACCATTGGTTCGGCCACAGATTCTTTCTCCGCATTGATCAATTTCTTGCAAGTCCTCCTTTCCTTTTGCTCTGCGTAAGTATCCGAGGCTTTCTTCCCAGTTGTGAGGAAGATCTCTAAGGACCTCCGAATTTTGCGCCTGTCTTTTGGATGCCATCGGTCTGCCATAATTGGATCAACTTCTCTGAGACGGGCCATCATGTTTTCCGTAGATTCTCTAAGAATTGGGTACCTTTCTTCCAATTCCTGATCAGTGAGTCCGCCATGTATCTGATTTTCAAGCTCACGAATGGGCGTGACCAGAGTTTCGTCGAATAGCAGCGTTTGTGTATAGTAATGTGTTCCTCCAACGAGAATTGGTAGTCGTCCTCTTGATCGAATCTCCCTTATGATTTGTCCAGCTTTCTGCTTGAACTTACCTACACGCCATGGTTCCTCTTCAAGTCCAACGAAACCTAGCAGATGGTGTGGTATTCCCTGTTGCTCTTCGAGTGTAACCTTGTTTGTTATAATCGGTAGACCATCGTACATTTGCATGGCATCGCCGTTGATAATCTCGCCGTCAAAGCGTCTGGCCAGATCAACTGCGAGCTGTGAGTGGTGAGCTGGAGCTGAGTCGGGAGATTGTGGGTAACGTACTTGAGATTTTCCTGTGCCGGTGGCTCCGAGCACTATGATCAAAGGGCTTTTTGGGGGCCGTTTAATCATGACTTTATGCACAATGAAACCGTAGGCTCTTCGCAGCATTTGTTGATGCTGAAGAGATGGTGTGGAATAAGTGATGATCACAAGGCTGCGAATCTGACTAAAAATAATTAAGCCTTGTCACGTTGTTTGCCTACATCTGCGGTTGAAGTCTAATGTATAACATGAGCTCACGGCAAGTGATTAACAAATATCTTATATAATAGCATGAATTTGGGCTTCTACTCAACGTATTTTAGAGCGAACTTGAAGTTTTGTTACTCACAATTCCTTCCTACAAGATTCAACGGTCATTCAAGACCAAGCAAATTCGTCACGGCGAAGCAAACAAACACCATTCTCAAAGTTTGTCACTTACTAAAGTAACGAAATATTCATATGATTTGAAAGTGTTGATCTTGGAACTCTTTGTAACACCTTCGCAACTTCCAATCCTACATGAGGGACATTTCATAAAGTAATACTCTAAAGTCATATGATTATTTGACGAGATTCGCCTATCCCAAACGCCACGCTTGATGCTTGCAGTAAACGATATACGAGGCTGTGTCGATCTCGTCTAAGATGCAATATCTTCTAAAATAGCCTCAAGTTCCTCCTTTCCAAACGGTACAGACAGTATCTCGGTTCCCAATCCATCTTTCCGACTCTGTATCATCTGATGGTCATGAAATCTAACCATGTTAGTAAGCATGTATAGGCCAGTAATGGGAGAACGTACTCTTTCAGCAGTGTCCTGAAGTTCATCTCATTACTGCAGATGAATTCCTCGACCGCCTTCTGATATAATACTCTATACTCCACACCCACTTCACCCCTTCTAGAATTTCCTGGCCGCTGATCGACAGCCTCCTCGTCTTCTTCTCCTTCGATCATCCCCATACCTTCATCCATGGCTACCAATTGCTCTCCTATAAGCACCCTAAAAAGATTTTTGGCATTCTCTGGCAGAGACTTCAGCACAAAGCTCACCCCCTCTTTACCACCGACTCGTCTTCCAGTTCTGCCCAGTAATTCATGAACCTCATCTACAACATCCACTTCAGAACTGTAAGGCTGGAACGTAGTACAGTCATGAAACAGAAATCTGTACGCTGACCGAAGCGAACTGTCCCAAAGCAGTGGAAACGAGGGATGGTCAGCTGAGGCTACTAAATGAATCTGCGGATGTGAGCTGAGTCGTGAGAGGATGCTTTGAGTGGCAGGCCGGCGAAGGGGAGCCCGATCGATGGAGTGGATGATGAGAGTGATGTCTTGAGTCTTGTCTTCCTCGAGCAATGCCATCAGAATTTCGAGCATTTCAGCTGGCTGAGAACCTAGCTTTTGACCACGCTCAACAATAGCAGATGCAACAGCGTTCAAGACATCTCGTATGCTCAAATTCTTGACGTACCCATTGACGATAACGATCTTGGCCTTTGTGTGGTCTGCTTGAGATTTGTAAATATGGTCTGCGAATTGCATGAGAAGGGACCGTTTCGACCCCCAGCCAAATGCGCATATATTGAAATCTTGACTCAATTCGAATTGCCACTGATTAAAGGATTCTGCGTGTAGTTGCTCCAAAAACTTGACATCTTCGGCATGCGCATCTTTGAGATTTCGCGCGCGATTGAAATACTCTTCATGGTCGAGGAGTGCCAAAGAAGACAGGTTAGCATTCGAAGTTTTGGCTTTGCCACCGCGATTCTGGAAAAAATACTTCTCGTGTGCTGAGAGATCTTGAGGGGGTGTTGGCGATCGTCGTTGGACTTTCGTACCGTTTTTTCTCCCACGTTTGGAAGGGGTTTCTGGGGCTACCAACTCGCCCGTATCTTCATCGCCATCTAGCTCGAAACCGTCCTCCTCAGAATCGTATATCTGCTGCGCTATATCCTCATCTTCTTTCTCATGATCACTAGTGTCTCCTAAGATAGTTCTTTCGATGAGTGTCCTCGTACTCTTTCTTCTTGCCGAGCGATTCGCATTCCGTTGAATTCTAGGTGTTTCGTTCTCTTCATTCTTTCCTTTTTTCTTTATGGGTGTTGCAAACAGCTTCTTCTCAAGTAACTTGCTTGGTGTCATCCTCGTCAAGTCCTTGCCATATCCTTTGCTGGGAATTCCATTTGTATGCTTCCTAGGGATTGTCTTCACGGCCTCCTCAGGTATACCATGCTCAAAGCCTCCATCTTCGTGTTCAGCTACAGCTACAGCTTCAGTTTCGGACCCCGGTACATCGTGAATCTCCTCTACTTCAACCTCCTGCCTTCCTTTGGCAGATTTTCTTTTCGTTCCGTTTGGCGCAGACTTGATTATTTCGTTTGGAGTGTCTTGTGTTGTTCGAGTACGCTTTGGTGAAGGCGCGGTATCCGCTTGAGGGTCCTCCGAATCCTCTCTATTCTTCCGTTTCATTTTGTGTACTGTGGGACGAGATTCTCATAATTCTGTCACATATCGCAGTTTAAGGTCCAATTTGTTATTGTCAGCCTCTCTCTTCAGCCGCGGAATTCAGACGCGGTCGCGCTTCCAAACTCACGGAACAACCTTAATTTATCCGAAAAGAAACGCCAACAGCGGGGCGATCCCGCTCCTTCCCTGTAGGCTTGCAGGGGTGTCGCGAGTCTCGCGACTGCCACTTTTCCAGTGTCAACAAATCATTCCCAGTTTGCGCCCGATGGTTGCCAACCTGTATTCCAAACCACCATAACCCGCCTACATACACGCGCAAATCCTTCTTCCCAACGCAGTGTATGGTTCGCAGTTTTGTTCTACAATATTGAGGTTTGTAGTTGCAAGTATGCTCAATTGGTGGTTGGGTCGCCCGACGGAGGGGTGCGTCGACGGTAGGTCAAACCGTGATAGGTTTCGACATCACCCTGACTGATTTTTTTGCAGACAATGATCCAAATCGAGAGCCTCCAGAGACCCCTGCCCCAGTTTTTGCTGCTCGCGCCTTGAGAAGTGCTATTTTTGGGGTCCCAGCTCAGGAAGACGACGATACTATCTACGAAGTCGAGAGGGAATCTAGAGCGGAATCCAACGAGGCCACCAAGGAATTGCAACCACGAAACCTGTCGCCAACCAAGCCCCCAGGTATACTGTTAACTCCTGGTACGGCAACGACACGTCGCAAGACTGTATCTTTCGGGAACGATGTGGCCGAGAAGGCTGAGAAGGAAGACGGCAAGAAAAATGCTGGTGGAAAAAGACGAAATAGGACATTGGACGACGGCGACAAGCAGTTTCCCACTCCATTTGCTACGAAATCAGAATCTTCGGCGAGACCTCTACGCAAAACCTCTCTTACCCGCGCGCTCGAGAATTCAAGACAAGAGAAGACTCCAAAATACGAAACACAACTTACCTCGCTGGGAACCAAAACCGCAGCTGAAGAGCTCCAATCAACCGTAGATCAAAGCTTGAAATTGGAAGCCGCCGATAAGGTTTCCAAATCACATCCAAATGTAGGGTTGCAGCAGTCGGTGGAAGATGAAAATACGGACATGGACATGACTGTGGACTTGAATCAGCCTCATTCAAGATCAGGGAAGTTTTGGAAGTCTGAATACGAGCAATATCACGAGGAAGCACTGGTTGGAATGAAGAAGCTCTTGAATTATAAGGAACTTGCTAAACAATACGCCAAGCACAAGGATGCGGAAAACATCGACCTCGCCAAAAAGCTGAAGGAATCACAAGAGACAGTCGCCAATATGGAAGACAGGATGTTTGAGATATCTGCACGGATCGCCTTACTAGGCAAAGATGGCAATGGTGACGAGGCTCCCGAGTTGGTAAAGGAACTTGCGCGACAAGCGGCTTTGGGTGTTCAGTACAAAGCCCAGGTGGAAGAATTCCGAGCCGCCTTGGAAGGCGATGAGAATAGCCCAAGTAAGCATGCGAGGAAGCACCGGAGTTCTCGCCGATCACAAGAGAATGAAACCGATACAGGCCGTGAAATGAGGCAGGCGCGCGAGCAGTTAAGGGAAATGGCTTCAGTAAAGGAAGAGCTTTCCAGCGTTCGCCAATCCTTAACAACCGCCGAGAAATTGGTTCAAAGGCTCCAAGAAGAGAACGCCAAACTCACCCAACAGCTTCTGCATGCTGATCTACGACTTGAGAAACATCTGGAGACTTGTGAAACGAAGCGTCAGTCTTCAGATGAGCATCGTCGGAAGCGTGATGAGGCTGTTCAAAATCTTCAGAATGACTACGATCGTTTGAAGGAACAAGCGAAGTCACAGCGACGAGATGCAGAGCATCTGCTGAAGAAACGTCATGATCAAGTTGTCGACTTGAAAAAGGAAATAGCTTCACTGCGTGGCGCGGACTCGATTGCTCAAGAAGACAGGAAGTTACTGCAGGAGAAGACGACTGAACATGACAATACCGTCGCCGAATTACGAACGGAGATTGATAAGTTGAAGCACAAGCTCAGACAAAAAGACACCACTTCTTCGAGAGAAGAAAGGGAGAGGAGGACCGATGTCCCTAGTCTCTCCTCGAAGCCACTTCCCATCATTGAACCTCCCCAAATGCGAGACAGCCATATTCCAGTATCAAGCCAATCCATTTCACGGCCATCTAAGGTACTCATGTCCAACAGTTCCCGCTCAAAGACCCCGACAGACTCCTCTAAGCACCGCTCATCACATTCTGCCCTGTCAGAACTGATGAATACAGGAAATGGCGAGCCAACGCCCTTTCAGCGATCGGGACCTGTGCAACATACCCCTCTGGGGCCTATTACACCTTTAGCAAATCGATTTTCGAACATGTCTTTGGAGTCCCCGGAATTGCTTCTGCCACCTGCAGAGCCATCTTCTCCAGTAATCACCAGCCGAGCCATTCATGAAAGAAACTGTCGTCCAAGTCCTGCTCCGTCCATGTTCAATATCTCATCCAGTCCGCCTAAAGCAGCCATAGTACGACCACGAGGCTCTAATGAGCTCTCGCGGCAGAAGTCAAATAGCAACATCAATGCTCGTCAAAATGCGAATACGGCCTCAAGTCGCGCATCGAACATGGATAGTTCGAGAATGAGAATACCTATACCACCCGAACGGGCAGCAGCAGCACGAGCTAGACTAGAGCAGAAGCAAGCAGAGAAGAGAAGAGCACAGGCATTGGGAGGGGATAAGGAGAATATTGTGAATAGTTCCTGATCTGGCCGTATTGTCAGGTGTTGGTGGTTTTGGAAGCTGTTCTTCGGTTAAGGCAGCACACCTTTTCTGCTGTTCTCAAGGAAGGTAGCATGTTGTAGCGATTCTACGGTGATACCATGTATTTTGGCGTTCGATGTAGATTTACTTCTAAGGGCAACGGAGCTTAGGAGTTGGTAGTGTTCAGTCTTGCGGCCAAATTTTCGAGACACAGATCCGAGCTTCTATGAAGATACCCTTTTCAGATTATAGAACTTCTCGCCATCTCTTTCTCGACTGAATCAACGTTGAGAGCTCTCTCCAAAGTGGCATCAGTTGATTCCAGAAGACAGTGTCTCGACGGATTGTGAATTGGATTATACTCGGCGATCGTTGAACCTGACAAAGGTAAAGCCGCATACATCACTGGAACATAGCAAGCATCATCCAGGCCCGACAATGCGACAGAAGTAAGATTCGCCTCAACGTACTGAATGAGCCTTGCACATAACCGATTTCCAGACTCAACAAGTCGCTGTGGTTGGTCTACCGAGCATCATTTACGAGATACTACCTGATGAATCCCTGCCCCGCAGCCCACTTCATCTTCAGCTTCAACTTCAACTTCAACCCATTGTTGTCACTTACCATCTCTCTTCGCAAGCTGCGGCATTCACTTTGAGCGGCATTATCTTTAAATTACTTTTAATAAGATGACAAATACCCCAACGACTGAAGGTGAGATTGACTTTCATGTCAAAGGCGTTGATGGGCCGTGTAAGACTGTAAGATTCTTTCTTCATCGAAACCTTTCTCAAATACATCATATCACCACTAACGAACAAATTCTCCCCTTATCATGAACATCTAATAATTTTCTTAGTGGTACAAGATCTTCGGCACTCTCACATCAACCAGTATACCCCTCATCTGTCTTCATGGCGGACCAGGCGTCCCTCACAATTACCTCTTGTCACTTTCAACCATTACAGCCAATACGTCAGTTCCCATGATTCTCTATGACCAACTCGGCTGCGGAAAATCCACACATCTCCCCTCTCAATCCAACCCAGAGGAATTCTGGAGACCTCAGCTTTTTCTAGAGGAGTTGGAGAATCTCATTAAGGATCTGAAGATCTCGAGATACAACCTCCTAGGTCAAAGTTGGGGCGGGATGTTAGGATCCATGCATGCAATCCTCAAGCCGTCTGGATTGAATAGATTAATCATCGCGAACTCACCGGCGAGCATGAAGTTATGGGTAAAGGCGGCGGAGAAATTGAAGAGAGAGTTACCGGAAGACGTGCAGGAGGTTTTGGAGAAATGTGAGCGGGACGGAACGACTGGGAGTGAGGAGTATGAGACGGCTATGGGGGTATTTTATCAGAAGCATGTTTGCAGGATTTATCCGTTTCCAAAGGATTTGGTGGATAGTTTTGACGCGTTGAAGAGGGATAATACGGTTTACGGGACTATGTGAGTCCATATAACATTCTTACGCCATGTGGGAATAGAATGGGGAGGGTTTGAGAAGTTGTGAGCTAATAGTGATGATAGGAACGGTCCGAGTGAGTTCTTCATTAGTGGGACGTTGCAGACTTGGACTGTGGTTGATGAGCTTCATAAGATCGAAGTCCCAACGCTTCTCATCAATGGGAAGTATGATGAGGCGCAGGATGAGGTTGTCGATCCGTTCTTTAAGAACATCAAGACGGTGAAGTGGGAAAGATTCGAAGATTCAAGTCATATGCCCCACTTGGAGGAAGCAGACAGATTCATGGAGGTGGTGCAGAGTTTCATCGCAGAATAGGAACCATCCAGGTATTTTGCTCTGTTCCAGGGAAGCAGCCCGCCTATTGCCGTTTTTGTGAAGTGGGCTACGGGAAGGGAACTTTCTTTTCTCTCTCGCGCGCACCACGATACAGCAGCTCAAAATCTGAGAGGGAATTCGAGATTTTGGTCCGAGTGATGATTTGATAGATTCCTAGCAATTCAGCAATCCCGGATTATGTTATCTCTCAGATTACCAACAAGTGTGAGACAAGAAGAGCGCCTATGTAGGCCTCCCAAACATCATCGTAAAAGGAGTACATTACCTTTAGAAAGTCGTGGTTGATTCTGTGTCACCTGGTCGGTGCCAATGATGCCTTCCTTCACCGTCTCGTGCTGAGAGAAGTGGCGACTGAGGTACTTTAAGCGAATGAAAAAGATCGAGGTCATGAGGGGAAACCAACATGCTTTGCATTCTGCTGGCGGTGCATCTAGTCTGGCTCATGTTCACATAATTGATTGGTCTGTAACTTGGCTGGCTTGTATTCTTGAAATTGTCGCGGGTAATACCCGCTCGGATGTCGTGAAGAGGAGTGAAGTGAAATGAAGCCGAATGAACAATTCTAGACCGAAAAGCGCACTAAAATTGCTTATCGGCTGCCCCGCCCCGCCCGGCCCGCAGAAGAGAATCCCTGCCCTTCTAAATCAACCGGACGGGGATGGTGGCGCTGGGCAGATCAGCTCTCTTTACCTTCGGAGCACAACCTGGTGCAACTACCTACCCACCTACCTAAGCATGCTCGGTAGGTACTTATACCTACTGCATGGTATGGTCTGGTCTGGTCTGGTCTGATCTGGTACGCTTCACCTTTCGAGACACGCTTTCGCTGACCAACGATTCTGGTCCAAATCGCAATTCACTACCGCACACCACCGCTAGGCAAGCATAATAAACACATCTCCTTTCGCGCTCACGATCCTTCTTCCTTTTCTAACCAAACTTCCCACCCCACACCATATTGTCCTCCCACTCAAACGTAAACCACCAACAACTCCGACCCCCCTCGACTCAACTCGAAGTCCGACCACACGAGTCATCTCTGCAACCAACAGACACGTACTATAAAAGTTATTCGAAGACATACTCAAACTTCAAATCTTACAGTTCTACAATAATAAACCAGTCTTTACCACCAAGACCAAACTGAACATTACGTCAAGATGGCTACCAAGCAACGCTTGATGAGCGAACTCAAGGGGTTGGAGAAGGAGAAATGGGTTAACGTCAACGTAGGCATTCCTTGAAATTTTGATTGTCAGCAGTTCAGCTAACAATCCAAAAGCTTAAGGGAGATGCCCTCTTCAAGTGGAGCCTGGGACTCATGATCATCAATCAAGACAGTGCCTGGAATGGTGCCTACTTCAAGGTTAGCAAGTCTATACTGTGGAATGATCCATTGACTAACGGGATTACAGTGCGAAATGGGCTTCACCGAAAACTATCCCTTCTCTCCACCGACCTTCAAGTTTGTGAACCCGATCTACCACCCAAACATCTACCCTGACGGTCGTGTGTGCATCTCGATCTTGCATGCCCCCGGCGAGGATGAGCAATCCGGAGAGTTGGCAAGCGAGCGATGGTCCTCAGTACAGAGCGTTGAATCGGTTCTCCGTTCCATCCTGCTCCTCCTCGACGACCCCGAGATCGGCTCTCCAGCTAATGTTGACGCCGGAATTCTGTACCGAGACAACCGGGAGGAGTATAATAAGAAGGCTGGAGAGGCAGTTCAGGCTTCAAAGAAGGATATCCCGGCTGGGTTCATCATGCCAACCACCCTCGTCGAGGCTCCTCCAGTCAAGATGACTGATGATGACGATTTCTGGAACGAGTCCGGCGACGAGGACGACTTTGGTGCCAGTGACAGCTCCGATGGAGAACAGATGGACGAAGACGAAGAGGAGCAGGAGGAGAGTGAGGAAGACAAGGAAGGGGCCGAAGATGAGGATGAGGAGCTGTGAGAAGTCTATTTCGGCGCAAGAGTTTCTTTCCAGCACAAACTGTACAACTGATCTTCCCAATGTCAGTAGAGGCGTTTTCTGTTGACTGGGAATCAGCGGAACTGGCGTCATATCTTATTTACTGCATAGCGTAGCGCTTCTTCTCAGCGGCGTACTGGCAGGCAGGCATTGCATTGATACTGGGGCGTATTAGTCCTACGGATTCCATCTGGCCCTTTTCTTTTTAGAACTGGCGTAAGGAGGCTGGATCTGCATACATACGGGGGGTGAATAGGGACAAAGATGATAGACAGATGATTGACTGGTAATTTCAACTTCATACAGTACCTGGATGGACTTGCCATGATTCATTTTCTTCACGTTGTCGACAGCCAAGAGGCCGCTTTATTTCGTATCCACTAAAGCGACAGATTGATGCTTAGAGGATATCTAATTTGTAAGTTCTTATTATAATTCTTTGTCTTTGAGATCTTTAAGTGAAGTCCTATATCTTTCTCATGCCTTTGGGAGAAATTATTCTATTATATGTCCTGACCTGACCTGACTACTCTAATGTTGTTAGATCCGCGAACAATTTCAAGCCTTTCGAAATTGGCCCGCCTCGCAAATACATTGATTTTGCAGTGTCCAGCCACAGTGAGATAAGACTTACTCATACTCACTTGCAACAAAGGTACTGTATACTAATAAGACACAACCGAGATTCTAGTGCAGCTATTGATGGCACGAAGAAGTGACCGATTAAGTCGACTAACTCTTACGATAGGAGAATATCAAGTTCACAAAAGCAGTTCATAAGTCTCGGTTATCACAGTAACATACGAAAATAACATAAGACTTTGATTTGAATATGTTAAAATCATGAAACTCATTCAGCACTTCTGTTGTCTTGTTTACAGATAGCAGGCGCAGGGCACGTGCAAAAGCGGAAATGACAGGGATCAGGAACCGTCCTTGTAAGTTGATTTGGAGCTCAACACAGCTCTCCCAAGGCTCAACCACAACGGGACCTCCATTACCTCAATCCCAAATTCCAGTCCCCACCTGCAGGTCTTAACGAAGTCACCAGGATCTTACAGTACATATCAAACTCATCGCCAACCTGCTGCTTCGTCAGATCTCTGCTCAGCAAGAAGCTTTGAGATATTATCAGCTCCGCAATGAACGCTCAGTTCCAGCCTGCGGAGTCAGATGTCAATAACTTCTTGAGCCTAGTTGGCAATGTCATTTCGAGGCAAGAGGCTGTTGCAAGATTGAAAGTAGGTTTGGTAGATCTTGCGCCATGGCGTAGCTAATGGAATTACGCATAGGGTAACAACAATAGCATCGACCAAGCAATCGGAGAGTATTACGACAGTCCAGACAATAGTAAAGTAAGCATAGCCATCCACGACATCTGCGACCCTGCTCAACTCCATTATAGTATCGCTGGGACGAAGGACAATTCAACAGTGGCCGAGAGGGCGAATACAACAACCATAACATATGTTAGACTCTTCTCTGCAGAAGAAGACGCTTCTTTGCTGACTTACTTTAACAGCATTCGATATCCATGCTCCAGATGACCCAGGTCCCTTTCCTCAACACTTTGATGGAGGACCGTCTCGCCCGCCTTCAAGAACAAGCAACAGTAAATCACCGTTGAGTCGGGTTATCGATCTGACCTCAGCAGCAGCAGCCGGTACGCACGAATTCCATGTTTCCGGTTCACTAACTCACTCATAGGTTACAGCGGATCCAAGGTCCTCCACGGACCACGACTACAATGGCGACCTGGAACTCGAACAAGCCCTCGCGGCATCTAGAGCTGAGGCCGGTATGCCGCCACAAGAAAGCGGCATAACAGGGACGGAGGTGAAGCATTTTGGTCCCGCGAACCGTAGTGAATACGAACAAGGACAGTGGGATATGGTCCCTACTGGAAGTTCTTCTGCACGGGAGATACTCTCGGATCCGGAGCCTGCGGACCGAAAACGAGAACCAGGCGCTCCAGCTTTTCTAAAGCCTAGCAGTAATGACACTCGACTGAATGCTATTGTTACGATCTATCATGAGATCCCTCTCGCCCGAAGCCTCTTTCTCAACTCCGAAGATCACATGCAGAACTATGGTTTCGATCCGGAGTGGTGGAGTGGAAAAATGATTGACAATCAGGCTGGAGATATGGACGATGAAAATTATCCTCTGGAGACATGCGACAGAGAACTTCAAAGATTGATGGCACTCTTGGACAATACCGAGCGAAGCTATGGCTCCGTTGAGCCGTTGGCAGAACGGTCCGATGTGAAGAAGGCGCGCAACACTCACCCATTTTTGCCCGCTGCCATGTTTCTAGCTTGGAAAGATGCCCTTGAAACTAGAGATCCAACAATCGCCGAAAATATCTTCAGCACCGGGGTCCCGTCTGAAGAGCGAGAAACGAAAGAAGACGAACAGGCCTTTGCGATACTAGAATTGGATCTTCCTCCAAAAGACTCCACCCAAGAGACGCTGTACGATATTGCCGACGAAGTTCTGTGGCCACAACTAGGAAGTCTAGAATACTCCGAGTGTCCATACCTGTCCAGAATCGCCCCAATCATATCATTTAGAATCGACGGTGTAGGTGATCGTAAGGCCATTGAGGTTCCCCTTGTGTGGTATCCAGATCGCTACTTGAAATCTGGAAGACAACCTGCTCTGGATATGCGGCTACAAAAGCGTGAAGTTGAGAAAGAACTGAACAGAATCCGCACTTTGGAGGAGAAGTTGTCTTTCATTCCAACCAAGACTGGGAAGATAGTGAAAGTACAGGATCTTTTCAAGGCATGTCTCAAACACGATCTGGCAGAGCTTGAAGAGAGCGAAGATTCGCTCAATGACGCTGATGTCGATATGATGAGTTCTCGGAGTTCTCAGCGCCAGACCGCAGGACGTCTTTCTGAAGATATGCAGAATATCCTTTCTAGCATTGATAAAAAGCTCTTGTGTAAGTCAAATATTCATCCTGGTTGTTGAGTTTGCTGATTTCAGCTAGCACTGGAAGAGGAGAAACAAAAGGCAAGAGAGGAACTTCGAAAGCTATCCAAGCTTTTCACTGAACCCTCGAGTGATCCCGATGCTCCGCAGCTTCACAGGTATACACTTCGTGGAGTCAGTACCAGCAAAAGCACGTTTTACGTATGTAGACGTCCTATGCCGGATCTCATCGACATGGACTTGGACGTCCCTGATCAGTGGTGGAGGATTTATTGCGCTCCGATGGGTTACAGTCCTATGACTGTTGAGGTTAGTTCGAATCATGTTTCTCAACGTGTTATCACATCACTGACATTTCCCCAGAAAACAACCGAAGAGAATGTGATCAAGGCTGCAAAGGAGAGCAAGAACATGATCCTTGTGTACGCCAACGAGGACGCGATGGATGTTTTAAGGTACAACCACGCACTGCCCAAACCCCTGGAAGTGAGTCACCACATCAACCAGCACAAGGCAATGCTAACAGGATAATAGACCTTCGTCAAGTTCGACAACAGGTCTTTCAAGTCCGAATTCCAAGGTTCTGAAGAGTCTGGCACTGTCAATGGAGACTATCAAAATGTTGCGGGCGATACTCTACCGGTTGGACTATCCTCTCCAGGGAAACGCAAGTACGATGAAAGCTCATTAGTGAACCAGGACTCTAACCCCTACGCGCGCGTCAACGTCACCGCTAGAGAGTTACGAAATAATGGCGAACTCGACGCTTTATCAACACAACAAGAACCCCCACCGTACTCAGGCGTGGATGGGCTGGCACAGCAAATTCCACCGGACCATGAAGTTATCATGGGAGTCGATCCCTCATCGATTGACGATACAGGCTTTGAAACTCCTCCGCCGCCTCAGGAAATGCAAGAACGTAGCGGTATGCCGATGCTATCGAGAGCGACCTCGGGACAGGACAATCCCATTCCCATTGATAGCATGGATTTGATTATGGATGATGATACGGTTGCTGGGGAGAGCGCTGCTGTAAAGCATGTTGGATTTGTGGAGTGAGAAAGATTGGCCGAGAGTAGTGGCGTGGTGGTTTGCAGGAGGACAGTAGTTTCAAATCCGCGAAAATACCCCTTTTGTATAGTGCCATGATGCGACAGAATGATATACCATCGGTGGTTTTCATACTTGGAGAATCTGTGACGCACAAATACGACTGATCGTTCCTTGTGTATTTCCAGGATTGATTCCAACAAATGATGTGGTCATACTTGATGCGCAGTCTTGACTCTAGACTGTACGCTACTCATTACCCGAGAAATGTAAACAAATATCAAGCTGATCCTGGCAATTTGTGATTTCCCGCATGCATTTTGTCCCGCCATTCTTCAAGCTCTTTATGAATATCTTGATGTGGTTGATAGTCATGGTACATTTGTACCAGTACTCGGAAGTGTTTGAAAGAGACCCAGACAGTCTCGAGGCGCTTGAATTCATTACGCTGGTGAGAAGACTATTAAGCGAGGAATGTCCGATCGTACTTTCGTACAAAGCTTATTAATCTCCTAGACCCTGGCTACGCAGAAGTCTTATTCTTTCGCCCTAAAATTGGCAGATAATCTCATTACAGCTTGATATCTATATTGAGATGTTACGGAGGTAGACTTCACGATGGTAACCTTGAGCGTAGTTGTTCTGTTGTTCATTGCCTGTTGTACAGAAGCTTCTCGAATGTTCCAATTGAAAAGGACCCCGCCATAGCTCAACGTCACCGCCCAAATGGCGGGGAAAGCACTTCACAAGAACCTTGACAAGTGTGGCGTACAGCAGGAATCCCAGCCAGCATGATCCTTCAAATAGTTCGAGAGATTCCCATGATATTACAACCCAACTTTCAATTTTGAGACTTCGAGGCATTGGTCAATTGAACGTCCGCCAACAAAGGAGGCCACATCATTCGTCTGTTCTTCGATCGCGGGAATTGTTTGCGAACGTCCATCACACGATCAGCTGTTTCCATACCAATCTCTCTACATTTCCGCCATTCTTCGACTGGCTTACCTACGAGCACAATATTCGAGATCCTTCTAATTGCTTCCAAGAGAGCTTGACCAGACTCACTTCAAGAAGAAGCTTTATTATCAAGTTGACACGCTCGGGGCTTAAGGGCTTCTTCCACAACAGTTATCCGTCCTCGAGAAACGTCCTTTCACGCCTGACAGTCTAGACACACCTCAAAGAAAGCCTGGTTATCCCCCAGGTCCTCGACTTCCCCACATAAATTCAACAGAACACATTCGCAATCATGGTTGCAGAAACCAAACTCTACGATTACTTGGGCATCAAGCCCGAGGCTACGCAAGATGAGATCAAGAAAGCATACAGGTAGGAATCCCACTGCTCTGTCATTGTCCTCACACAGCAATTAGCTTATATCCCTACAGAAAGATGGCATTGAAGCACCACCCAGACAAGAACAAAGACAACCCAAGTTCAGCAGAGAAATTCAAAGAAGTATCCCAAGCCTACGAAATCCTCTCCGACCCCGAGAAGCGCACAACCTACGATCAATACGGCCTTGATTTCATGATGCGCGGTGGTCCTCCACCTCCAGATCCCAGCGCTGGCGGAAATCCATACGCAGGTGCGGCAGGTGGCATGCCAGGTGGCTTCGACTTCGGCGGCGCCGGCATGCCTGGTGGAGGAGGCCGGAATTTCCATTATGAATTCAATACCGGCGGACCAAGCGGTGGTAGTGGAGGATTCAGCTTTAGTAATCCCGATAGCATATTCTCGGAGTTCTTGCGCGGTCAGACAGGAATGGGAGGTGATGATTTTGCGGATATCTTCGGTGGTGGAGGAATGCCTAGGTCAAGACAATCTGGCGGACGGACAAGGACAGCTCAATCGGGTGCTGAGACGGCGCGACAAAGAGCGATGACTCCCGAGGTTACGACAGTGGAGAGACCGCTGCCTTTGACGCTCGAGGAACTGTTCAAGGGCACGCATAAGAAGATGAAGATTAAGCGGAAGGCATTTGATGAGGTCACGGGCAAGAGAACGACGCAGGACAAGGTGCTGGAGATGGATATCAAGCCAGGATTGAAGAAGGGGAGTAAGATCAAGTTCAAGGGTGTAGGAGATCAGGAGGAGGGAGGACAGCAGGATTTGCACTTTGTTGTAGAAGAGGTAAGTCATTCCGGGATTTTCTTGATGTCGAAATTTGGCTAACAATTCATGTAGAAACCACATCCACTTTTCACTCGTGACGGCGACGATATCCACCATACCGTAGACCTCGACCTCAAAGAAGCTCTCACCGGTTGGAAGCGCACCATAACTACCATCGACGGTAAGCAGATCCAACTCGACAAACCCGGCCCTACGCAACCAGGCAAGAAAGACGAGTATCCGAACTTAGGTATGCCTCTAAGCAAGAAGCCCGAGCAGAGGGGCAACTTCGTCATTACGTATAATGTTAAGTTCCCTGCGAGTCTTACGGTGGAGCAGAAGAGGAAGTTGAAGGAGATTTTGTAAGGGCGATAATATCAGGGAGATGAAATATGAATTGAGTTTGGACCTGAAACTGGAGGATATGGAGTTCTTAGCGAATGGTGCGTTTGTTGATGACAGCGTGCTTTGGCGCTTGAGGTTCTGGAGTTGGTGGTCGTTCGGTCCGTCTGATTCGTACAGGCGGGTGAATTGGGAAACGAAATTACGACATTCACATCGCCAGCAAAAGGGCTGGACGAGATAAGTACAGCTGTACATTCGTATATTCGAAAGCACGAGGCAGTCTTGTCGGTTTCCTCTTTCCGGTGTACATAGAGTTACAGGTATTTCTAAACCTTAATGATTTCATGCTCTCCCTTGCAATGATACGGGTGCATGACGGTAATGGGTTCATTCCACTTCATGATACTAAGACACTTCTCAACAAGATCAGTCGATTGACCCTCACACAGGCAACAATAGCACATTCGTCCGTGTTGTGCAATTGAATAGCAGTTTTTAACAAATGCAAGTCTCTGCAGCCAGACAAGGACTTGGATGGAAGATTTCGATAACTACCATCACTCGGAGCTTTCTTCGATGATCGTGATATTAAATTTGTTCAATCATTCATCGTGGTTCTATCCACAAGAATTCATCTATCCTTTTTAACAGTCATACCAATCGAACCCCCCCCCCAGATCTACAAAGCCCCTCCAACCATCTTCACAATCCACATCGCAACTCTAACCTTAATACCCACCCTCCTCTCGACCTTAACAAAATCTTTCATACCCACCCTCTCCGCATACACTCCCAGATTGTCCCTCTCCTCCCCCAGCCTGCCCTTCAACCCCTCATCACTAGTGACAATCACCGTCCCCACCTCCAGATCCAAACCATAACTCCTCTTCGTATAATTGCTACTCCCCACTACACTAATACTCGGATTCTTCTCGTCGTTCAAAGACACCCACAGACCTTTAGCGTGATACGTCCAGCCATCTTTCTCGCCTACGGTGCCGTTGCGCCATTCTTTCAACGTGATGGCGTTTTCTCGTCCGGATTTTTGAGCGGCCTCTAGGAAACGACGAGAGAGCAACGTATAGGCCGCTGGGAGGAGACCGGAGACACCTTTGGAGCCGTAGAAACCGTTCGCCCAGGGTGAGGCGGTGATTACCGTGTTGTGTTGCGAGGTCGTGGAGAGGAGGAGTGAGATTAGTGATGGGTCCGGGTTGAAATAACCGGCTGTGAATGTCCAGGAAGAGGTGTTGAATGTGGGTTTGGAGAGCGTTTGAAGGATGCTTGTGATGGCGGGGAGTTCGGTTGAGGTGTCTGGGGAGAGGAGCTGGGTTAGTTGGGAGAGAGGGTAGACTGATGTGTTGTTTGCGGGATTGGCGGGGGACTGGGCAGATGTGTTGAGTGGCTGGATTAGGGATTTGAGCACGGTGGAGGATTGGGATATGTATTTTGCTGGGTTTGAAAGTGGTGATGGAGCGAGGTTTGAGGTTGGCCATTCGAGGGTGTAGCCAGCTGGTAGTTGGGCATCGGGTGTGACGAGAAAGCTGAGGCTCGACACTGCGTTGTGGATTTTGGAGAAGTATTCTGTTATCTCCTTGGAAGTAAAAATATGGTATCTGTCTTGACGGTTGGTGAAGTAGTCACTTGAGAGATTTGCTCTGTTTCGGTCAGATCCAGCTATGACAACGGAATATTGGGTGTCTTACCCTGAGATGATGATCTCGTCGTCTACACCATACAGCTTCATATGTTGTAATCCCCATCCCTCGTTGATTCTTTTCGGAATATACTTCTTTCTCAAGCCCGTCAGATTCGGCGTGTGATACATCCGAATCTCGACTCTGTCCGGTCCAAACTCAGACACCAACGGAGCCAACAGCGATGCACACGAGGCCTCAGGAGATTCTCTTGTCCCTCTCAAAGCATCTGTCAAGATACTAAGCTTCAACCTAGGCTTTGCTCTTAAGGCTTGCTGCAGGGTAGATATCTAATGCACGGAATCAATGAATGGACCGAAGAAGAAAGACTTGTATTATTTACGAGCTCATGTTCTGTTTTCCCTATGTACAATGTAGATAGAAAAATTCGGTTCTCCGCTCCCAAGACCTTGACCTGTGATCATACCATCAGCACTCCCCATCTTCTGCATGTGTAGAGTTGGTATCAAGCGGACCTTAAGCGTCTCGTAGAATTCCGCCGGCGAACGCAAAATGTCTATCTGCGACCCTTGGATCTCGAACTTCGGCGCTATTTTATCCAACTCGTTCATAAACGCTCCCAACATTGAAGCTTGAGATGGGGTGCTGGCGCTGGTTGCGAGGGAGGATGTGTAGGTCGAGTAACGTCGCTGTTTGAGGTGCAGAATCCTTGGGCGGCAGACTGGTATTCTACGGCTTGCTGCGCATCGAATATTACTTCTGATTATCATGGTCTCTGGCACAATCATTAAATCCCCTGAAATGGCGTCGTTGTACTTGAAAATTAGCAAGTGGTTGTAAGGTTGTTGTTTGACTTGGTCCGCTAGTATATTTTTAGTGGAGCCTCAATGCTTGTCTTCGACGACTTCAGCATATCACTCTCAACGGTTTGGCCTATGAAACTACCAACGCCATGTCGACTATCTTCAGAACGTTGCGCAACTTGCGCAGAGCTGGCCTGAAGGTAGAATTCCATCTGCGTATATGCTGAAAGTACCTGCTGACATGGTATTTTCAGGATGCTCTGCATCAAATGCAGGTATGTCGAAACGCCCCTGCTTGAATCGCCACGGAACAGCTACTGATGGACGCCTTTCTGCTATAGCATATAGGTATTTGAACTCTCTAAATGGGGTCGGAATAGGAGCTTATGAGAATCCCAGGTGATACTAAGGCTGGAACGTTGATCGCTACCGATCGATACGGAAACAAATACTTCGAGAACCTGCAGGACGAATTGCCTTGTAAGCGTAGACTGGCACACTTTCGCACAGCAGGGAACTGATGGGATTACAGTGAGAACGAGATGGGTGGATTACAAGGACTACGATTTTGATGTGTAAGTGCTGGGAAGGGAGACAAGGGAAGGATGTCATGTTAACCATGAGGCAGAACGCACATCGAGCCTGGATGGCACGCCTGGATGTCATACATGGTTGACAAGCCACCGACCGAAGACCCTATCTTGCAAACTAAAGTACGATCGTGGGAGTTGCCGGATCACCGACCAAATTTCACCATGACGAGGGGAGCGTTCAAGACTTATTCTACGTAAGATTCTCCCTCCTACTTATGTTGTGTACTTTTTGTCCGCGTGGAAGCTGATGTCTACGGTAGTGTCAAGCCAAAACTTAATGCTTGGACTCCAGTTGTTGCCCAGAGAGGATAGTTTTTAGGTGCTGCTATCGGTTGTACATATGTATTGGTTTTCATTGGAGTTCGTTTCGATGATATTCGTTCTTTCAATCGCTTCCGTGACGGCAAAGCAAATATCAAAGGCCCAGGATCCACATACTACAAAATCCTCGGCATTGGATCTAACCCAAGCTGCGCAAAGTCTAAGTCAGACACCCACGGTCAAATCAAGGATCTCCAGCAAACTGTCCGCCATGCTTCAACTTGACAAATGTAGCCTTCGGGACATTTCCAATTCCCATGCGTCTCTTTCACCTTCTGGAGCTCCTCCACCAGCCTTTGCCAGTATGTCTTCGTGTAATCGAAATTCTTACTTTCGCTGGCTACCTCCTCCCCCGTTTTCCTCTTGTCTGTCTACGCGGAACCCCTTTCTCTCCCTCACCATCCACGCCCGATCGACCACTAGGTGTATCTGACTCAGCTTGAATATTCGCATCTCTATCCTCCAAAAGCGCCGGCATGGCGTTCACCACTTGATTTTCTTTTGCCAGACCACCCTGATACTCAATCTCAGCAAATTCCACCATTCCTCTTTCAGGCTTATCCCATTCGACACAGCTACCACACTGCGTCAGCTCTCCAATTGTGTAAATGAATTCCTTGAGTCCTTTGAACTGGGAGATCGTGATTTGGCGATTAACGGTACCTTTTGGCCAATACGACATCCACATGAGATTTTCTGTGATATATTAGTCGAGATCCTAATCTATGTAAAAGCCCAATGGTCATAAAGTCGAAACAAAATGAATGTCATATCAATAGACGATTGAATGGGGAATACAACAGAATGAACGTCATCAATTGCACAAACGACATACCGAGCGCAATTCCCCTAATCCTTCCCATGACTTCCGCTCCTACCCTCTCTTCCAATCCCAAGATATCAGATGACCAACACCACGCCGGGAAGAACAAGGTATCGATTTCCGGGTTGTAATACACATCTTGCTAGTTGCTCTCGGTAGGGAAGCGTTTCAAGATGCCTGCGAGAGCGACGGATCTCGCTTCTGAACTCACGCTCAGCCGCGATGGGAGAGGCGAAGGCGAGTAAAATTGCATTGGCCTAAGGATTCTCGGGGTTTCTGAAGTTTCGTCATTATCTTCATCGTCATCGTTATCCTCGACCGAGGAAGACGATTTATCCTCATCTCCATGGTCCGGATCCTTGGCCTCATCCTGTGGATCTTCCTCAACTTTGTCCTCTTTCGCAATCTTTCCTGGCTCCTCGAGCGCATCGATGATAGGAAGAGCCTTTGATTTATTCTCGGGATCTGTACTCACATCCGCATTCACCTCTATGTCATCCTCCTCAGAGAGAACTGAAAGCACAGTTCCACAATGCGGGTTGCAACGCCAGATTCCAAACAACAATGCGGATTTCCTTTGGAAGGAGGGAAAAGACAGGGAAGGAAGTCGTCATTGTATTCGTTTCTTGCGCGGGAAGCCTTATTCTTCTGTGTTAATGAAAGAAAAAGACCGCTTCTTTCCTGATTGTAGGAGCACCCATGTGTTTTGGCGACTGAGCAATCTTACAGGCCTCTCT
Organism: Rhynchosporium graminicola; assembly: GCA_900074885.1. NCBI lineage: Eukaryota > Fungi > Ascomycota > Leotiomycetes > Helotiales > Ploettnerulaceae > Rhynchosporium > Rhynchosporium graminicola. Next base: position 286,985 of record FJUW01000037.1, read on the forward strand.
TAAGACAATTGTCGTATCAGTTTAAGATCAACATGTCTTCTGTTCTAGCAAGAAGATGAAAAGCTGTATACCAAGGGCACGGGTAGTCACAGTGTCCTCGCTCAATCCTGTGCATTGGAACCTGCATATTCTTGTGTAATCAAATTTGTTCTCTTTCTTGGGCACAGGTTCGCTTCTACCTCTACAGGGTATCCGAACTCCTACTCCATACCTCATCCTTCGTAAATCATTCCTCGTAAAGCATCAAGCACCCAGGTCGTAGTAGATACATTTTCCTGTTCTGAAGTTGTAAATGAACGAGTTCCTGGTGATCTCCTTGTTTTGATGTGCCAGAGTATTCATCAAATCGTGTACCTCACCAAGATATCTCTTTTCCGCCGTCTGCACAGCTTGCATAATCTGTCTCCAGCTCTCAGGATCAGAGAGTCTTGTTCCACGGATCATCTCAATGACCTGATCGGTGGTCTCGATAGCTGCTATTGGGCCGTCAAGAAACTCGTGTACAATTGAGCCAGCTCGTGCTTGAGCTTGCTCGACAATGTTACGGCGATTCGACTTCTTGCTCTTTGTCCCTGCCACTAGAACTCGAACGTCTTGTTCGTGCTCCGACGGAGCATCGGCTTGGCTGCTGTGGCGCTGGAGTCTCGTACGGTGATGAGTGCCGTTCTTCTGGTCTCGCTCTCGAATCTCGCTACTGAGCCAGGAGATGAGCTGGGTCAAGGGAATGTCAGCATCTTCTTTACGGTCCTGACTTCTGACTTTGAGGATAGAGTCTTGCTTAATAATGACAACCCAAGAGTGCTGATCATCACGGTATTTGGAGAGCAGGTCTTCTGGCGATCGTGAGTCTCGAGCTAGTTCTGCGCTGATGTCGTTCCGCCAAAGAGTTTGAACGACTTCGATGCCAACACTTCGTAATATCGCAGCATCATGACTGGCAACGAGAACATCGCACTAAACAGTGTTAAGAATTGTTCTTGAAAGATGGTTTCCAGTACTTACTCGCTTTGTGTTCCAGATCCCGTGCACATCCTCCTCTGCCTTCTTTAGAAAGCCTTTGGCACTTGCTTTCGGAAGACGAGCCATCTTTTCCCAAGCTAAATTGAATCCAACAGCATGCTTCGCCTCAGAGTGACTCCCAGTATTGTGACGATGTTCTCTGACTAACGAATCGTATCGTCCACCAGCAGCGAAGACATCTCGCACCTTGCGATCGAACAGACAAGAGAAAACCACACCTCCCTTACAGAACTTCTCATTCAAGCTGCCAAGTGGATTGATGTAGATCTTGCTGTGTATATCGAACCGTTTCGTGTATTCTATCACATCGCGCAAATGAGCAATGGAGGAAGACGCCTTTTCAAAGGTATCGGTACCCTCAAAAAGAGTTTTCAATTTTGAGAATGCTTTGTTGGGAGTATCTAAGTCTGTTAGCAAACCATGGTCAGTAGCTCTGGACCAGATACTCACCACGGTAATCAAATCGTTGCAGGTCGTCAAGGCTAGGCGCAGACACGCCGATAATGGGCGATCGGAGCTCCGTTCGAATCTTTTGCCAGCTCCAAGTACCAACATTGAGCTTGCTAAGAGTATCGGCGACAGGCTGGCGTATGCTAGGATCGATTCTGCAAAAATCGAAAATGAGGTCCAGGAGATCCGCATGGTTCAGGTGGAAACACATTTGACTTGCTGCAAGCGAAGGGAAATTACCGACAATCTCATCTAGAACTTTGATGACTTCAGCTTCCTTGAGGGCCAAGTCCAAAGTGTCACTAGAAACGATATCGAAATCTACTTCGCCGAATGACAACGGCTGCCCACCAGATTGTCTATCTCGAAAGACTCGACCAAATGCGAACGATCGTTGAACGGGCGAGTCGTGCTTAGCAATAGCTCGCGCATGGGGTAGAGTGAGATCGTAAGGCAGTTGCAGTAATGTTCCTCTCTCATCAAGTAGTTGAACTGCGTTCGACCCGTAGTGTCCGGAGCGTGGAAAAAGAACTGTTCGCGGTGTCTCCACTGCTCCATGGTGTCGGAAGATGGAAATCAACTTCTGCTTAACCAGACCTTGCAAAAGAAGGTCATTAGCGTTGTGGTTGACAACGCCCATCTCCCAAGCATAGTCTTTGGCCTGATTTGCTGGTGTAGTAAACAAGGCTTTCATCATCTTGTCATAATAGGGCGATTTAGAATCCGTGAGCCCTGCTATTGCCTGACGAATCGTCTCATCCTCCATCTGAACAGGAAGTCTGCCGCTTTTGAGGAGCTCTGAGCTGGATAGCCGATCTTTTGGACTGTGGTTGAGGAGTGACAGTACGATATCAGTCTGCATCGGTAGCTCGGAAGCATTGTACTCGGGTGGGAAAACTGTCTGTTTCTGTCTCAAGCCCTCGCCTACCCTTTGACGATCCATACCAGGTATAAGAGGTCGGAAACACATCTCGAAGAAGATGATACCAAGAGAGTACATGTCAACTTTGCTCGTATATGTCCCACCCACAGAAGATCTGACTTCAGGAGCAACATAAAATGCGGTCCCGATACTCCTTGTCATTTCACCACTCATCTGGGACGCAGCTGAAGATGATTTGTCGGCCATGGTGTACTGTCCACTCGTAGCGAGTCCGAAATCTCCGATTTTGACATTGGACGCAGCATCGATGAAGATGTTTTCGGGTTTAAGATCACGATGTACTACATTTAGTCCATGAATATGTGCTAAGCCTTCCAAGATCTGTCGGAATAGACGCCATATTTCTTCTTCGTCCTTTTTTAGACCTTGTCTGATGAGATCCCGGAGTGTCTTCTTCTCGCAATATTCCATGGATATGTATAGAACTGTGCGGAAGGGCCGTTGAAAGCGTGAGCCAGATCTGGTGCGATTCAGAGCCTGCAAATAGTCAGTTGAAGAGCAATAGACGTATAATATCGATACGCCATGTAGCTATTCGGATAGAGCTTGAGATGTGTAAACCATGAGAACTCGCTTACCAGATTTGTGCGCTGAAGTCCCGCTCCAGTCGGGCTCGCAACATCTGGATTAGTTGACTTGTCATCGTCATCAGTCTCATCCTCTGACTCGTCTGATACGCCGTCATAGCCAAATTCGACCTGTGGATAGCCAGTTGAGGACATGAAATCGAGACCGCCTGTACTGACTCCAAACTCGACGTTAGGACCGGTTCCTGGGGATACATCGCAAACGGAGTCCTCGCTTGTGTCAGCATCGGTGTTTGTAGCATCTTCGTCCAGCTCAGCATCGTCATGTAGCTCCTCAGTCCATGTGTTGTAGTATCCTGTAGAACAATATGTCAGCTTGCAGTACACCCACAGCAATCGGTTCTTGAGGCTGCGCAAACCGATCTCCGGTGAAATGAGTGCCTATTCTATCCTGATAAAGCCGGCAAATAATTTTGTGACTTTTGAGTGTTACTTTGAAAATTTCCTACAAAATCTTCGCGACGTTATCCTCGATTTACAAGGAATCCTATAAAGCAATACTTCAAAGTTATAAGAATATCTGATAAAATTGCTTCGTTGAAGAGTCTGCTTTGCCCGAGACTTGTCTGGCCAGCCTCATCTGGACGGCGCAAAGCCTGAAGACTGCTGGCGAGAATAAAAAACAGTGCGATACAACCACAGCATACTTCCACTTGAAGCGTCAAGAGCAAATAGTCAGAGGGTGGAAAGACCAGAGCGATACGAGGCTGAACAGAGTAAAGGGGCCTGTAAAAGACTTACGAACTACTGACGGATGGCTCAATTGCGATAGGAGTCGCACTTCTTTCAACACTTCGGTCAAGGATGCCGAAGACTTCTGTGTGATCTTCTTGATAGCGTAGATTTGACCATCGAGTCTTTTCCTTGCCTTAACCACCTCGCCAAATCCACCTTTCCCAAGACGGCCTTCTTCCACGAAGTCCTCCCTATACCTCGATCTCTGGAATGGTCCACCAGTATGCATGGAATCGTGTCTTTGCCGCCGTGGAGTCGTTGGTAGTAGTGAGGTTATCGATCCAAATCTTGAAGTGTTCTCAGAACTACTTAATACATTTAGGATTGGTGCGTCTGTTGCTAGGAACTCAGATGGACCTAGTTCAACTGCACGAGGTCGCTTCTTGGGATCTGCCTTGAACATCTTGAGCACGAGCTCGTTCAAAGAGTCGGATAAAGTAAGAGAGTCTGTCAATGACATTGGAGATGAGTACTTCTGGATGACGGTCAAACCAAAAATCATCTGAAGGAACAAGACACCGAAGTCCCAAACATCAGTCTTTTGAGTATATTGAGGGTGGTTGGTATTTGCTATCTCTGGCGGGAACCAATATGCAGATTTGGCCATCGAAAGAGTGTCCATTTGCTTCCCTCCATGGAGAGCATGAAGCTTCCTCTGATAGCCCGCATCCGCAAGCTTTGGTCTGACCTCACCGTTGGACATTCTGACCAACAGCACATTGCCTGCATGCACGTCTTCATGAACAATGCCCTTTTCGTGAAGAAATCGCAATGCATCCAGCAATTCAATAGTCCATGAGCGAACTCTCTCTGCCCCAAGACTGTCAGCGATCTCCAGGAACTCCTGTAAAGATCCTTTCTCGGCGAATTCTGTCAGTATACTCACAGTCCATGCAGAATCCGATTCTCCCTCTTCGTCGAATGTTCTGTGCACTTTGAAGTCGACAATATCGAGAATATTCTGATGTTTAATACTCTTGAGAGATTTCAACTCATTCTCAAGCAGCTGAAGATGTCCCTTGAATTTGTTAGTGTCTTTCACCTCGGTATCGAGGTCGGTTTGCTTCAAGAGGAGCGTGGGAACATCGCTTGCACCTTGGAGCACGACTGGACGGACAGTAAAGCAATTCGAAACTGGGCCACGCCGTATACAGACTTTGCTTGCCACAACTTGGAAGAGGATTGGATTTTTGTTGAGGTCCAGTAAGCTGATCGGCTGTTCGAAAGCCAGAATCTCATGTGCGGCTTGACCATTGACACTTGTATCAATTGAGAACTGATGTACAAGTTCAGTGGGAGCCTGACTCTTTCTTTTAGACTCTCTCGTTCTTTTTCTTTGCCGATTGAGTTCCTCCTGTACCATAGACTCTTGCATCCTATGCTCTTCCATAAGGTCCAACTGCTTCTTTAGCTCGTTGGCTTCCTTTTGCGCGTCTGCAAGTCTGTTAGCAGCAGATTCGTGAGCTGCTCGTTCCTCTTCCAAGCTGGGTAGCTCTTTGCCAGCAGCTTTGGCTCTCGCAACGTCCTCCAAGATCTCTTGGCATGCTGTGACTAATTCCATGACCATTGCCTGCTCTTCTGCAACCAATTCTTTGAGTTTCGTCTCGACGGCCTTCTGAATCTTGAATTTGGTTCCTTCCAGTAGTCCTTCCTCCTTCTTAATGCTCAATAATGGTGGACTTTTTGGGTAGGTGGCGGTGAAAGTCACATGCAGGGTGATAGATGTATCTCCAGAAGAAGATTTGATGAGGATTTCGAAACAAGGCTCGGTTTTCTGCGCGAATTTTAGATCAAAATTCCATGACTTCCAGGGGGTATATACTTTCCAAGCTCCTGGATTGGACTCTACTTTCTGGAAGTCATCGCCGTATATTGCCTCGAGAGCAATGAGTTCATCCTCCTGAATCTCCTCATACTGTGATTTCTGGAGCTGTAGTTTGGGGGTAGCTTCATTTGAAACACTAGGCTTTAGGTCTGGCAATCCGCTCGAAGGTGTACTGCGTTGTGGTAGATTCTTCCCCCATGGGATTTTTGGCGGCATGATTGATATCTTTGCAGTGATCTAACCTAGTGAGTCAGAGAGATACTCGCAGCCGAAGCTACGGATCTTTACGCGCTGGAAATGGACATGTTTCGGGTAGAAAAAAAGCAGTTCTATGAAATTCTGCAGGTAAGGTTGATGAACTAGAAGAGTCATTACTTGAGATATGCCACCATTGGCGAGTCTGTGACTTGTGATGATCAGGTGGAAGAACCAATCATCTGGAGCCTGCCCCGCGTTGTTTTCATTGCACAAGGCCGACGAATTTCGTGACTGAGCCCTTTCCAATATCTCATTGAGGCAGTTTCTTGAGCCATTGAATCGATATAAGACTTTCTTGAGCATAATTCACAATTGATAACTCATTATCCAGATTTTTGGAGTCTTTCAACCCAATCTCAATGATCAATGGCTTCTAAATCATACTCAACCTCAGCGTTGACCCGACTGGTAAGGCCTACGATTTCACCGATTTCTCCTAGACATCTTCGATATTATTCAGCCCCAATCGATGGTACGATTCCCCCAGCTAAACAAAAGTATGTGCCAACAAGTGGTACATACCCCAAAGGCTTCATTGTTTCTGGCACACATGTAGGAGTCAAGCCTACCAACAAAAGCAACCCAGATCTAGCATTCCTTGCTTCGGAAACACCATGCGCAGCCGCAGCTGTTTTCACGAAGAACAAGTTCCAGGCAGCTCCCGTCACAGTTAGCAGGAACATGCTGAATCGGAGGGGCAATAATGGTGTTCGATCGGTCATTGTGAACTCAGGATGTGCAAATGCTGTGACTGGAAAGGGTGGGATGGAAGATGCTGAGAAGATGGGTGCAGAGGCAGATAAGTGTTTCGACCAGCCAACCGATGGCAAGGGAGGAAGTAGCATAGTCATGAGTACCGGGGTAATTGGTCAGAGGTCGGCATCCTTGGAAATGGGATTTCGAAAAATTCACTAACTCATCGTTAGGCTTCCTATTCAGAAGATCTTACAACGAATACCTTCTGCTTACGATGCTTTGGGAGCATCGCATGACCATTGGCTAGCTGCTGCCAGAGCTATTTGTACTACCGATACATTCCCCAAACTAATATCTCGAACATTCTCCTTACCATCTTCTCCATCGATCGAATACAGAATCGCGGGCATGACGAAGGGAGCTGGCATGATCCATCCGAACATGGCAACACTGCTAGGAATGATTGCTACAGATGCTCCGATTGCTCCAAAGCTTTTGCCAACTCTACTCACAAATGCTGTCAACAAGTCTTTCAATAGCATCTCTATCGATGGCGATACCTCCACAAACGATACTGTTGCTGTCTTGGCAAATGGAGCTGCAGGAGGGCATGAGATTACATCCGAGTCATCAGAAGACTACAATGCGTTTCAAAAAACCTTAACCGACTTCGCTACTGATCTTGCTAAACTTGTAGTCAGAGATGGCGAAGGAGCAACCAAATTTGTCACAATCCGAGTATCCGAATCACCATCTGAGATAGGAGCACGCAAAATTGCAAGCACAATTGCGACCTCTCCTTTGGTCAAGACAGCTCTGTATGGAAAGGATGCCAACTGGGGACGTATTCTGTGTGCTACTGGATACTCTCAGATTTCGGAGCCCGGCCAGCCAATCAGTGAGGTTGCTGAGATTCTCCCAGAAAAGACGAGTGTCTCTTTCATTCCATCTGATGGTTCGCCCGAGCTGAAGTTGTTGGTGAACGGAGAACCCGAAGCTGTGGATGAGGCACGAGCCTCTGAAATATTGGAGCACGAGGACCTGGAGATTCTTGTCAAGCTTGGAGGTGGTAAGGAGGAGGCCACTTACTGGACATGTGACTACAGGTAAGCTTGGAGACACTTACACTTCCAATAAAAGTACTGATCTTTTTATAGCCACGAATATATCACGATCAATGGAGATTATAGAACATAAAGGAGCAATTACAGACCCGGAATCAGAATGGGCTTCAGACGGAGGAGCGTAGTAAAATGAGAATATGCCACTTGTCAATGCGGCTCAGGTGGAGGATCGGCATTTGAATTGCACATGGCTGCCATGGGACGAGGTGAAGCAATGGAACATTCCGAACAATCTTATGAAACATGTGAAGTCTGGTGATATCCCAGCTCTCGGGTGTTCATTGCGACAAAATCTCCCAGGTTATTGGATCAAGGTAAGCACCGTTCGGTGAACAAGCAGATTTGGATCAAATCATATTCATTATGGGGTTAGTGACCTCGATATTCAAAGTACTATCATCCACTACCCGATGTGAATACATGCTGCTACAAGACATGAGTATGCTAAAGACAGAGCTCCTTGGGGATGACATAACTCGGCGCACCCCTTCTCTATACATTCCTTCTCAGCGGCTGCTTGCCTAACATGGCTCGATTTGTGAAACTCCATCTAGCATGATAAATACCTTGACAGTGATTTATTGTTAGGGTTGCCCAGAATGTTCTAGCTCTTTTTCCCATACTCATCTCCAGCTCACGTGTCCCGCCTGCCCCTAAGTCCACCTCAGCTTACCTAATTCAGAGGCCACATACACTGCAATACCAGCCCCAGTTTACCTGCAAGCGAGCTCTTTAACATCCAATTCGAGATCTGTTCGGACGCCATTTCGAACACATCACCACGCGCGCATCTGCTTCTGCCAACACAAGAGCAGAGTCGACGAGCATTTTCATTGTCGTCGTTCCTTATTGCAACCCTTCACTTCCTCTTCTTCTTCCACGTCTGTGAGGTTCTCGTACAATACCGCCAGGATGAGTGGCCGTAAGTTATCCTTCCCTTGTTGTCCTTCCAAAGCTCCCGACGATAGCAATTGCCTCAATATAGAATACCATGGCTAACGATGCGTTTTACAGTTCGATTCCTCGATCTCATCAAGCCCTTCTCGCCGATCCTCCCTGAGGTACAGCAACCAGAGACAAAGGTTCCCTTCAACCAAAAGCTGATGTGGACGGGTTTGACACTTTTGATATTTTTGGTGATGAGCCAGATGCCATTGTATGGTATCGTGTCCTCCGACACCTCGGATCCTTTATACTGGCTGCGAATGATGTTGGCGAGTAACAGAGGAACGTTGATGGAGTTGGGTATTACTCCAATTATCTCTTCAGGAATGGTCTTCCAGCTTCTGGCTGGCACACACTTGATTGATGTCAACCTTGACTTGAAGTCGGATCGCGAGCTCTACCAGACTGCGCAGAAGCTTTTCGCCATCATCTTATCTATGGGACAGGCCACAGTCTATGTTTTCACTGGTCTCTACGGTCAACCATCTGATCTTGGTGCCGGTGTTGTCTTCCTCTTGATCCTCCAATTGGTCGTTGCTGGTTTGATTGTCATTCTTCTTGATGAGCTCCTCCAGAAGGGATACGGTCTTGGAAGCGGTATCTCACTCTTCATTGCCACCAACATTTGCGAGTCCATCGTCTGGAAGGCTTTCTCCCCAACCACTATCAACACCGGTCGTGGACCAGAATTCGAGGGTGCAGTCATTGCGCTTTTCCACCTTCTCTTCACATGGCCAAACAAGCAACGCGCTCTCCAAGAGGCATTTTATAGACAAAACCTCCCCAACATCATGAATCTTATCGCCACCCTTGTCGTCTTCGCCGCTGTTATCTACCTCCAAGGTTTCCGTGTCGAGATCCCAGTCAAGTCTTCCCGACAACGTGGAGCTCGCGGATCATACCCAGTCCGCCTTTTCTACACCTCAAACATGCCTATCATGCTCCAGTCAGCATTGTCCTCCAACGTCTTCTTGATCAGTCAAATGCTCTACTCCCGCTTCTCCGAGAACCTCCTTGTCCAGCTTTTCGGTGTTTGGGAGCCAAAGGAGGGATCTGCCCAGCTCTTCGCAACCTCTGGTCTTGCATACTACATGTCTCCTCCATTGAACTTCACCGATGCTCTCCTGGACCCAATTCACACCTCTGTCTACGTCATCTACATGCTCGTCGCATGCGCTGTCTTTTCCAAGACTTGGATTGAAGTTTCGGGCTCTTCCCCAAGAGATGTTGCCAAGCAACTTAAGGATCAAGGTCTCGTCATGGCTGGCCACAGAGAGCAAAGCATGTACAAGGAGTTGAAGCGCATCATTCCAACTGCTGCCGCTTTCGGTGGTGCTTGCATTGGTGCTCTCTCGGTTGCGAGTGATCTGCTTGGAGCTTTGGGCTCCGGTACCGGTATCTTATTGGCTGTCACGTAGGTTTTCTGCACTCTTGGTCTTAAATTGAAGCTAATATGAATACAGTATCATCTACGGCTACTTTGAGATCGCTGCCAAGGAGGGTGATCTTGCATCAGGCATGAAGGGAATGATTATGGGTTAACCGTGACCATTTTCCAACATTTTCATCTTTCATTGCTTCATATTGGGTTGTAACCAGGCTACATAAAAGTAAGTATGTGGGTGGGGGAACATGTAAGAAAGTAAGAAAGAGGAAGAGGAAAAGCAATATATTGGAGACACTGGAGAATTCGGTGGTTGTGTTTTATATCTAGCAAGCGTCGGAACCTTGGTCTGGCTAGCGAATGTATAGCCAGTCAAGATCGAAGATCCTTGGCGTGTAAATATATACTGCCATGAATTTATGATTGAGATTGAGATGGGTGTTAATGCTTGCTTGTTATCATTGCAGTCGTGTTGCTGCAAAGGAGTTGAAAAACCTAGGTACTTTACTCTGTTATCTTCGGGACCTGATTTAGACTCCGACGAAATCGCCTATTTGAGTTACTAGACGACTCCTGAGAAAAGGCCTGTGAGAGCAAAAGACGGGGATAAAAGCTTACTTACTCCGTAGGTCACCTCGTGAGTTCGGTGGAGACCTTTTTGAAAACCCAAAGTACGAAGGAAGATACGGATTTCCTTGTATTCTGGTTTCCTGGTCCAAATCTGGTCCCAAATTCTCGCCCCCATGATTGATCGGTGATTGTGCACTACGGATCATCAAGACTCTCCTCAGTCTTCACGAATCATGAGTGGGAAGGCTAACAACCTGGACGGTGTAATTGTCAGGTAAGATAGTTAGCCAGCAACATCAATAGAGAGACCGTATTAGAACTGTCTGGATCATGTAAGCGCCCGATCCTTTATTCACTGTCCTCAACCAACTAATCCACTAATCAACATGATTCCATTCACATATCACACATATCACAATTCCCCGCTATCAAATCACTTTTGATAGTCGGTTATCGTTCGGAATTAATATAAATAGTTCACCACAACCCCCACTCCTACAGTAGGTACCACTAATCAGGTGCACGTTTAAACGGACTCCACTGCGCTCCAATCTGCTCCAGCTGGTAGTACCTTGCTAGTGCATCTACTGTAGCTTCGACCCGCGACCCACGATATTTCACAATCTCTCACTCTCAGAGGCAGGTTCGGTATGATACCAACACTTCCACTCCTGCTCTGTAGGTGACGCAAGATCTGGGCATTTTCTCACAACTTACCTGTCCATTTTGTATTTCCTTCTGGCACATTCGTTCCGTCAATAAACATCCTTCAGCAGTGTGCTATCAATCTACCTTGCCGCCAATCCATACCTACTGATCTATAGCTTTGTCATTTCCGCACATCTCGGGATTGGAGCCTCAAAAAATGTTCCCCGAGTGCCAGGGCCCGGTATGGCAGGTCGATGATATAACGAATTGCGTGCAGAGGAAGTAAGCCAATTCATCGCCCCTAGAGTTGTCAAAAGTCCTCAATCGCTGAAACTTTGCGCAGGTATCTTAAAGTTCTTTTTCCTCTGATCGTTGTCGGCGCATCATTTCTTCTTCTCTCGTTACGAGCAATACAGCGCAACGTTCGGTTAAAACGGAATCGCAAGGGAAAGACCACCGTCAATGGGACGACTGTGCATGGTGTAGGGAATGGACAGAATGGAACCTATCAGCATGTGCCTGGAGATGATGCAGGGTCTACACGTACAGACGAAGAGGAGGATGGGTTGACCATGGGTGGGGGGCGGTTGGTCTTAACGAAAACTACCACGAAAGGCTCTGTAGCTGCAGTTGATGCGCCGCGTGCCCAGTATACGGTCCTCTCGATTGAGCTTCTTGCGATCATCGCCGTCGATGCTATCAATGTTGCCGCCTTGGTTCTGCAAGCATATGGTCCTAAAGGGACATTGGCGACAGTGGCTGGTATTACTACCTGGACATATATACTGGTGTTGACTATAATGAGGTTGACCTTATCCAAGACCTCATGGAGGGTGCCGGGAGTATGGAACCATACTGCATCCCTTTACACCCTCATGTGGTTATTTTCGCTGGTCATTTTCCGGTCTGCTATCATCCACCCGCGTTCTGGAATTGCCCAAGCTTTAGTCATATCGGAATTCGCATTGGTTTCTCTACTTTTCAGCATAGCAATCACAACCAGGAAAGGGAACAAGACGGTTGTGCTAGAGTGGGAGAACGACATCGAGCCTTCCAAGGAGCCACTCGCTAGTCTATTCTCGATAGCAACCTTTGGATGGGTGGATGCGATAGTCTGGCAAGGTTACCAGAAGACCTTTGAGCTTGCAGATGTGTGGAACTTGCTTCCAAAAGACAAGGCAGCTTCGGTTTTGGCCGACTATCGACAGCTCAAAAAGACAACTGCTTTGACCTGGCACCTTGTGGGGTACTTCAAGTTCAGCCTCATTATTCAGTGCAGCTATGCAGTCTTCTCGGCCCTTTTTACATTTGCTCCAACCCTGCTGCTTAAGTCCATTCTTGAGTACATCGAAGAACCCGATAGTGCACCACGCAACGTTATTTGGCTCTACGTAATCCTGCTTGCATTTACCGATATTCTTCGATCCTTAGCAGATCAGCAAGCTCTCTGGATTGGCCGCAAAATATGTATTCGGTTGAGAGCAATCATCATTGGCGAGGTCTACGCTAAAGCTCTACGCCGAAAAGCTGCAGCTGGAAACGACACGGTGCTGGGTGAGAAGACAGATGCTGCCAATGCTGCAAAACCCGGCGTACTAAAAAGAATACTGACCTTGGGTGGAAAGAAGAAAGCCGACGCCAAGACCCCTGATGCCGCAGCAACCACAGCATCTAAAAACACTTCGTCGAAGAAAGTTGATGAGCAGGCTAATGTTGGAACTATCATTACCTTGATGTCCGTCGATTCCTTCAAGGTTAGCGAGATCACCGCGTACCTGCATTTTCTCCTCGCGCAAGCACCCACCCAGCTCGTTGTGGCGGTCTATCTACTTTACAGCATACTTGGTTACAGTAGTATTCCTGGTATCGTCATCATGGTGATCCTTCTCCCTGTCAATATTGCCTTTGCTCGAGCCTTCGGTGGCGCCCAGAAGAAAATCATGGCTGCTACAGATAAGCGCATTCACACAACAAACGAGGTCCTTCAGAACATCAGAATAATCAAATTTTTCGCCTGGGAGCACCGATTTAGCAAGCTGGTCGATGAGAAGCGAAAGGCCGAACTGAAAGCTCTGCGAGGAAAATACATCATTTGGGCCTTTGCAGTGGCCGTTTGGAATACTGTTCCAGTTGCCATTACCTTCTTTTCTTTCGTCGTATATACCTTGATTGAGAAGAAGCCGTTGTATCCTTCCGTTGCTTTCACTGCAATCTCACTATTTACCATTCTTCGGGTACCCTTGGACCAACTTGGCGATATGATTGCACATGTGCAAGAGTCTAAGGTTTCGGTCGATCGTGTGGAGGAGTTCTTGAATGAAGAAGAAACAGATAAGTATGAACAGCTTCAACATGACAATCTGGATGAAGATGGAGATCAGATGGTTGGCTTCAAGAATGCAACCTTCTCCTGGGGAGGTAAGGAGGATCCAACCGATGAAAGCATATCATCTGCATTCCGTCTCATGGACATGGATATCAAATTCGAGATTGGACAATTGAACATCATTGCGGGGCCAACAGGTTGTGGTAAAACGTCTCTGTTAATGGCGCTTCTTGGAGAAATGACACTCGTAAAGGGCAAAGTCTTTCTTCCAGGAGGCTACAGTCGCGAGGACGTCCGACCAGATCCCGAGACTGGCTTGACGGAGAGCGTTGCCTACTGTGCCCAACAAGCCTGGCTTGTCAATGCCAACATTAAGGAGAACATTCTTTTTGCAGCGCCACTGGATGAGAAGAGATATAAGGACGTCATCGTGGCCTGCGCTCTTGAGCGTGACCTCGAGATTCTTGACGCTGGCGACGAGACGCTTGTTGGAGAGAAAGGCATCACTCTTTCCGGAGGCCAAAAGCAACGTATCTCCCTCGCAAGAGCGTTGTACTCAAACTCGAGACATGTACTTCTGGACGATTGCCTCAGCGCGGTGGATTCGCATACCGCAAAGTGGATATTCGATAAATGTATCCGCGGTCCTCTTATGCATGGCCGAACCTGTATCTTGGTGACGCATAATCTGGCTCTCTGTGTTCCACGAGCACGATATGTTGTTCTCCTTGACAATGGAAAGATCGATATTCAAGGTTCTGCCGAGGATGTGATTGCATCTGGTAAGCTTGGTGATGATGCCAACAGATCGAGACCAGGCTCTGCTGAGATGTCGAGAATGCCATCTCGTGTTCCATCGAGTGTTGGTGACGAGAGTGCTGAGACTGTCATTGGTGAGATAGAGGCGGCCAATGGCGATGGGAAGCGCAGACTTTCTAGAGCCAAGAGCGTTGACAAAGGTACCAAAAAGGTTGTCAAGGATGCCATGGAGGAAACGAAAGCTGTAGGAGGCGTATCATGGACAGTGATCATTCTCTACTTGAAGTCCATGGGTCCTTGGTATGTTCAAAATCTTGTGTGATGAATTCTATGCTAACTATGTAGGTGGTTTTGGGTTCTTGCTGTCATTGTGTTTGGAGTCCAGCAGTTCGGAAGCTTGGCAGCCAATTTCTGGATCCGAGAGTGGGCCAATCAGTACGATACGGAATCTGTACGAACTCATTATAGTATTTCATCGAATAGCTTTGTTGGGAATTCCATCTCGATGGTTCAAGTTGCCAGTACTCGCATCACCCAGGTCCAACCATATTTCGACCCCAACAAGACCTCCATGTTCTCGAGGATCGCTCCTGACGTTGATGTGAGCTACTACCTTACCGTATATGCTCTGATCGGCATAGCTGGTATGCTTGTCGCCTTATTCAGAGATATGTGGCTGTTCTTCGGTTCTCTCACTGCCAGTTGGAAGATTCATCAGCGCTTGATGGAATCCGTGACGAGAGCAAAATTCAAGTTCTTCGATGCCACCCCTCTCGGACAGCTCATGAATCGCTTCAGCAAAGACTTGGAGGCTGTAGATCAAGAGGTAGCACCTACAGCGATTGGATTCATGTCTTGCGCACTGGCAATCGTCGTCACTGTTGCCTTGATCACAGTTATTACTCCTGGTTTCCTTGTCGCTGGAGTCTTCATCAGCGCTCTATACTTCTTCGTCGGGAAGTTTTACCTGCGATCATCGAGAGACTTGAAGAGAATCGAGTCGGTGCAGAGAAGTCCGCTGTTCCAGCAATTCGGAGAAACACTCAGTGGGATCACAACGATTCGCGCATACGGCGATGAACGACGATTTATCCGAGACAATATGACGAGGATCAATACTCACAGCCGGCCCTTCATCTATCTATGGGCGGCCAACAGATGGTTAGCTTTCAGAATAGATGCTGTGGGAGATCTGGTTGCTTTCTTCGCCGGTGCCTTTGTCGTAATGAGCATCGGGAAGATCGATGCTGGTTCTGCCGGTCTCTCGTTGAGTTATGCGATCAGTTTCACCGAAAATGTCTTGTGGCTAGTACGGCTCTATGCCATGAACGAACAGAACATGAATTCAGTAGAACGTATTAAAGAGTATCTTGAAGTTGAACAAGAGGCAGAGGCAGTAATCGAGAAGACCAGACCTGCTGCTAACTGGCCTAGTCAAGGTTCGGTTGAGTTCATAGGTTACACGACCAGGTATCGATCTGATCTCGAGCCAGTTTTGAGGAGAGTGACCTTCAAGATCAACCCTCTGGAGAAGGTTGGCATTGTCGGACGTACTGGCGCTGGTAAGAGTTCTCTTGCACTTGCATTGTTCCGTGGTCTCGAAGCGGAAGAAGGCAAGATCTTGATTGACGACGTGGATATTGGACTTATTGGTCTTCAAGACCTTCGAGAATCGATCACAATCGTGCCGCAGGATCCAACTCTCTTCACCGGTACCATTCGAAGCAATCTTGATCCGTTCAATCTCTTTACTGATGAGGACATCTTCACTGCTCTCCGAAGAGTTCAATTGATTGGGATGCCTCTCTCGACCACAAGTCCCTCTACACCAATATCGACTTCACGACCTGCGACAGCGGGCGGCGTTCTAGATACTCCAACAGGGACAAGCACCCCTGTAGCGAACAAGAACATCTTCCTTGACCTGTCATCTACAGTCACAGAATCGGGCAATAACTTATCTCAGGGCCAGAGACAACTCCTCTGTCTAGCTCGTGCTCTCCTTAAGCAACCGAAGGTGCTCATGATGGACGAAGCCACTGCTTCAATTGACTACAACACCGATTCGAAGATTCAAGAGACCATTCGAGAGCTGAAGAGCACAATTATCACCATAGCACATCGCTTGCAAACCATTGTCGACTACGACAAAGTGCTGGTCTTGGACAAGGGCGAGGTAGTAGAATTTGGTCATCCGCATGAATTGCTCAAGAAGGATGGCAATGATGCCGTCTTCAAAGGGATGTGCGAGATGAGTGGGGATATGGATACTTTACAGAAAGCAGCCAAGAAGGCGTGGGATGCAGGGAAGTTGGTTGATGACGAGTAAGTAGTGATTAGAGTGGGGTATATATATATCCATTTACATGTTGTTGTCAGCAGTAATTCATAATGGCCAGTCTGCTCTTCCGATTGCATTGAATCAGAGATCTCAATATTTCCAGCAAATCTCGCTGAATCTGCCCGGCAAGTACCAGGCTCGAAGTCAGCTGTCCTGCCTGTATTTACACTTGTCTCATATTGAAGTGCATATTCTCGTATTTCATTTTTGTCCTGGAGTTGTGGTATCTTTGAAATGAACATCATAAAACTCACATCTTAGAAATGTACATCTTCAAACTGCACAACTTCAAACTGCAAATCTTCAAAAGTACATATCGATAAGGGGAATATCCGCCTATTTGGCACAGCTTCTACATATTTACTCAACGTACCCTCGCTGCCATTTCCTCATGTTTACTCACAGCATCGGTGGACTTGTCACTTGTGTAGCAAGGCCAATAGGATTTTGCTTATTCAAGTTGTATCTTCACTTCCTTGGATATATATATATATATATCGACCCCATTGCACCCTCAACTACCCCGCAACTCCACCAGACCCCTCGGACAGGGAGACTGTGGAGGCGGCAATGATACTCTCCGGCTCACATGGCAATTCCTTCATTTCGCTCTCTTGTCAGTCTTCTTCAACTCAGCTACGCAAAGTCAAGCTCTCATCTCCTCGTGGTGCCATCTGGAAATCATCGAACCTTTACTCCTCAACTATATGATCACAACAGCAGAAGGGCTCGAGTCTTGCTATTCCTACAAGTTACTGTGGCCTTTCTTTCTCTCCACATGAAGCTTTCGATTTCTGTGTACTGCTGATTCTACTCTGCCTCTCTCTTACAGATCTTACGATTTTCAGAAGTCCTTGACTGTCGCCTCCTCTTCTTCTCTCATAGTCTTGCGGTCTTTACAAGTCCGAATGACGCCTACTCTTTCTCTTTCTCTTTCTCGCGACTCTTACGGTTTTACAAATCCGAATGATGCTTCCTGCCTCTCGCTTAGAATCCTTCCTCTCTCATAGTATTTGAGATTTCCACAAGACTTCGATTGTCGCCTTGTTGTCCTCTCCCACGATCGTACGGTTTCTGCAACTCTCAATGGTGCCTCTTCGTCCTCTCACACACAACAGCTACTCTCATGATTTCTATGGTTTGCACATGTTCAATCGATTCTTCCCTTTTTCATCATTTTCTCTATCTCTCTTACGAATCTTGCAGTTTCTACAGGTCCTCGGCTGTCACCTCCTCTTCCTCTCCTTTCCGAATATCGCGGTTCCTACGAGTTTACAATGAAACTTCCTCCTCCTCCTCTCTTTTCCGAAGCTCGCGATTATACGAAAACTCGAATTTCGCCTCCTTTTCCTCTCCTTTACGAATCTTACGCGTCTCCAAGTCTCCGCAAGATGTCTCTTCCTCCTCCCTCTCCCGAAGCTTGCGATTTCTACAATTCCTCGACTGACATTCCCTCTTCCTCTCTCACGAATTCTCATGTAGCCACTACGATCAACCTATAATGAATTCATGCTTTCCTCCCTTCGCATAGCAATTACCATCCCTCCACCTAGTCATAAGATATGACCACTCGAAATGGACCCACCCGATTGAAATACAAGGCATCATTTCAAATTTTGAAGGGCATACATACACATACACAGAGGGTGCTGGGATTGGAGGACAACACATAGACAAGAGGGCGTGGAGGTTGGAGGACATACATACACATACACAAGGAGGCGTGAGGGTTGGAGGATATACAAACACAATAAGGTTGAAGGTTGAGGCTACACACACACATACACAAAGGGTGCTGAGGTTGGAGGATATACAAACACAAGGAGGTTGAAGGTTGAGGATGTACACATACACAAGTACGCGCGGAAGTTAAAGGACCTACATATACACAGGTTGAAGGACATACGAGGAGGTGACTCGAGTTCGGCAATTCAGAGGGATTCGGCGAAGAAGAAGAGTTGGGAAAGGGATTCCGAAGAAGAAGGCCTCGATTTGCCTATCGGATACAAACAAGAACATCAACCTCATTAACATTGATTGCAGATTCTATCAAGACTTGTCAGTATCTATTCGGCCTTTCTGATCCCAATTCTCAATGAACTGACAGAGCTTGAGCATGCTCATTACTCCCTCGAGCCCGTCCGATCGAAATGATGTCGGCACGCTTCGAGCAAACTCTCCTGCACCAACATCTACGTTTCTTCATATACGATTCCACCAGCTATCCCATACTAGTCATCGAAACGGGAGCATGATTCTCCGAATAGCGCATTGTATGTCCCTGCTTTCTCTATTTCTCCCAGGCTCTCAAACCCGCCCTGCTGTCTTTATTCAAACTAGGATCCAAAGCTCGAACATGCGGCCTTAAGGGTACAGTGCAACATAGATACCTCTCTAGGTGGCATGAAGTTCAGTGCTCTTCTTCTTCCGCTCCAGTCTCGCTAGTCTCTTTCCTGCTCCATCGATTCCCTGTTACTTGCGGCGCCGTCGCGGTAGGTGGCAGGGTATACTGGCTTCGACCTCTTCCATGATCAGTGAGCGCGGAGGTTGAGGTAAAGTCCTCGCGGGAGGCACAGCAAGAACTCAGCAACTCTCCGGCAATCTGAAGACGTCGTCAGAAGGATTTGCGCCTCTCCCAATATCTACTCTCCTCGTTTCATCCTCACTGTAACCTTCCCTTCCCCTCGTCTAGGCCTCTCAAGCAACACCTTCACCGCAATCTCTCTCTCCATCCAGAGATCTCGCAATATTCTCAACCTTTCTGTACTCTCTTCATCCTCTCTCGTTGAAATCTGCCTTAGAGGTGAACTCATGAGGCATATTCTCCAACGTCTTCAGATGGGTCTTGAATTGTGCGAACTCGCGGTAGTCGTAATACGGGTTGTTGAGATGGTCCAACATGGCACTGGATAGTGACAAGTTTGAGATCTATGAGTCCCTACGCTTGTCCCCATTCTTTCTATCATTCTTGTACTCATAAGCTGCATCATTTAACGCGGACTCAACAAGGAACTCGGAAGCGAGTTGGTTGATGTCGACATTGCCACTGAAATCATGAGGAATATCGTGAGCAATTAAGGCAGCCTTCCCGCCAGTAATGCTGTGAACCCGAAAAATCTTCTTTTCAGACCGTGGGGCTGCAACTATGTGTCCATGTCAAATTCAGCCTGATTGACCAGCTCGTTCGTCTCTGTGATATACGTACAGGTGTTGCGGATTTTGTCGCCTTCTGCATCAGTGCGTTCCTCGTCGGCAATGGCAACTAACATGATCAGGATGGCAAACAGTGTCTTCGCCAAAGCAACGCAGCCAACAAACCAAAGAATCCCATGCTGGATGATATCAAGTCTGGGGAAGGCGTCAAGCTGATATGGTGATAGCTGGTTACAGAACTTCTTCCAGTTCTTGACGGGGATGTCTCGCAGGAAGTTGACTATGTTGAACGGGGTTCAATCATCGAATCCCACGAGATACTCAGCTAGAAACTGCTGAATGTTGATTGAGATTTGATCTTGCTCTTGTTCGTAAAAGAGATGCAAACCACCCATCACGTCCTTGAATCTCAGGTCGCTGTAGTCTGGTTGTAGAATTAGGAGCGTGCTAGACTTCTTCAAGGAGTCCAGGACTTGATCAGCAAATCGCTTTTCATTCCTAAGTTTTGCCTTGTGGCAAAGGATGTCGACTGAAGCGCGTGGAGCGGTGTTAGGTGGACCCATCCAGCGGCTGTCGTGAGGACGGGCGAGGAGGATCGCAACATGACCAGCAGGAATCATCTTGCTAGGCTTGATAACAGTGCCGTTCCAGGTTCTAATCGAAGTTTCGATCTGATCCCGACGCGGCTAGTCCTCTTGGTCCTGCTTCTCCTCGGTGGTAAGCTTGTCGTCGACTCTTGTGCCGTCGCCGTTACCTGAACCCTCGGGTTAATCCTCATCCTCTTCGTCCTCCTGCTCTGTGATAGGACGGACATAGTTGCCATTGTATCTTGGGCATGGCTTCGGATATAATGGTTGATAGATTTTGAAGGTGTCACCAGCTACAGGTCTGTCAACCTTGATCTTCTTGCCATCGAATTCAAAGACGTAGAACAACAACTTGGCTTCGTTGTTATCATCCTTGTGGTCCTGAAACTTGGAAGAAGGGATCTCGCAGAAGCTGGATTTGAAAAGCTTTGCCAACCACTCTGCATTCTCACCAATATCGTAAGCATGTTCGTTATCGGCAGCATATACCATATACAACTTCTTCTGAAGTCGGTTATGATAGGTGCGTCTTGGTCTGAGAATCAAATTCTCCTCGGAAAATGCGGGTCGCTTGTGAACCGGTAAGATATTCGCAATCTGGAGATGTAAGTGCTTGGGCGAGTTGTAAATCCATCTCAAACAAGGATCCAAGACTTTGTCGCGTGCGGCCGCGGTCCCGAATTCCTCAACCAGAGCGATGTCCTGATCATCGTCAATAATGACCAAGAAGGTAAAGACCTGTTGTGTTGACTTCAGCGAGGTGAGATCTGCGGCTAAGTTCCGGATGAGGGCTGTGCAGTTGTCATTAAGAAGCTCGGGAATTTCGGTGCCGTCAAGGTTGACAGCGGTCGTCGACCACACCACAGGTCCACACTAAGAGCTTCTTCTTCTCCTTCTTGAAGTTGAGTGTTGAGAACAGCCGCCAATGTCTGATTGCAAGTCGCCAACTCCGACTATCGATTCTCTAGTTTCCCGTAGTCGTTGAGCACCCACCGAACTCGTTCAGGAAAGAGACAGTGTCGTCGCGATCCTGATCTGAACGGACTCGTTCCACGAATAAGCCAATATCATTGAGAGCGCATTTCGTGCTGTGTATGGCATGTTCGATCAAGAAACGCTTCTGAGGATTGTTCGAGAGAGAAATTTTGATTGCAGGTACTCGTAAAAGAGATTTGGTCTCCTCGAGGTCCATGCCTACTCTCTGGATCGTCCTTATTAAGACATTGTTCTTCGATCCGACCTCAGCGAGATGGATTGCGAACTCTGAAAACTTGAAGGCGGTATTGATCGCACCAAACAAAGCGCCGGCGCCAAGATCAGTAAGGTCTGGTCCAGAAAAGAGAAAGACAGATGAGGTTCACGAGATAATGTAAGACGATGAGTAGAGTAGAGTAGCGCACAAACAGGGAGGGGATTTGCGGTTTCCTCCATAACGCCCAATGTGGGCGAGATACTGTGATTGCTTCTGGGGGGTAGATGAGGCAAGGTTTCATGATCCACAGCCTGGACTTCCAATATATGCCACAAATGCTCTGTGACACCTAGCCACGGCACTCCGTGACAGTTCGGCTAGGCAATATGCAGGCTATCTTTCATTTTTAGGACAACATACTTATCAGACTTGATAGGATCATGAACGGAGTTCAGCTACTTTTCTAGCCCACGACCCCAAGCACATCACTGTTCCTTGGCTCGAAGCCGAAACTCTGCGGTACAGACACACGAAAAATGATCAGAGCAAATACAAGCCATGCAAACATACTCCTTGTCAATTATAGTTTGCGAATGTGGCTTTCCACGAAAAAGTTTCCATGAAAAGTTTCCACGAAAAGACACGTAGGTTGCAATGGTTCTGAAGTGATAAGAAATTGCTGTGACTGGCCTACCGTTGTGTAGTTACCACGGGAGAACCAGTTCGGGGCTCCTGAAATCAGGAAGCAACAGCAAATTTGAAATGAGGCTGAATGAAGCCAGCCGGCGAATCGTACTTGTCAAAACTCGCATTCCGCCAAAACCTCATATCCTGAGCGGCGGTGATCTCTTGCTGCGGTTAATTAGCTCTCCTGAGACAACAGTTGAGAGGGGTGTAATGTTGATCAAGTTGAACATTCTGAGACGAGGTGTGCCTGCGTAACATGTAATGATTGCACTATCACGTGACTATCATCGCGCCAAGCCATTGATTGGACCTCTGTCAGCCTCGTCGTTGAACCGCGTTATAATATACCGGGACGTCAAAGAACTTTGAGAGAACGATACCCGATACTTGCCAAATTTGAGCCTGGAAATTCTACTTCGAACCTCCAAACCCTACACCATGAGCGAGAACTTCGTACCTCCCGGTCAGCAGCGTAACCTGCGCGCTTGCATGGTCTGCTCGATAGTTATGTGCGTGCCACCTACCTCAATCCAACACTCCTCCACCCAAGGCTCAACTAATCGTCTCTTACAGGACACAGAACCGTTTTCTCAAAGAAGGATGTCCAAACTGCGAAGAATTCCTCCACCTCGAAGGCTCCATGGAAGCGATCATCGACTGTACATCACAGGTCTTCGAAGGACTTATCACTCTCGCGGATCCCAGTAAGAGCTGGGTTGCGAAGTGGCAGAGACTGGATGGATATGTGCGTGGCGTGTATGCGACGAAGGTCAATGGGCAGTTACCTGATGAGGTGATTGCTGTTATGGAGGATGAGGCTAGGGTCAAGTACATTCCGTAAGTCTTCGGGTCTTGGTGTTGAGGAGTATGCGGAGCTAATAGGAAGTAGGAGGGATGGAAGTGCCACGGAGGCTGACTGATTGCTGAGGGTTGATGGTGGTGATCACTTGGGAGTAACAACGGTTGAGGGACATGCACAATGGCGGAATGGAACATGGGGTGCAGGAAAAGCGACAAGGAGTCAGGGAGTTTTGGAGTTATTCTACGGTATTTTTCCGCATGGAAATACAAATGGTATCAAATCAACGCCGAATCCCCAATGCCTGAAATTTGCCCCCAAATACGCCTGTGAAATTTAATGTCGATCCTAGAAACGCGGCTTCTTTTGCGGTGGACCTCCGAGCCCTGACGGACCTCTCTTGTTCTTACGATCAATCTCCTCTCGCATGATGCGCTCTGCTTCACCTATTCTCTTTGGCTGTTCAATAATTGTGGCTTTCTTTCCTCCCAGCGCCTTTTTCTTCGCAGCAGCAAAGACGTTCTTGGGCTTGCTGGAGAATCCCATCTTCATAGAGATCTTTGCGGGTGTGGCAGGCTTCTCCGTGGCTTCTTCTACAGGCACCACAGAAGATTTCTCTTTCCCTTCTTCGAATTCATTGGGCTTCGATATCAATCCTGGCTCCGTCGCCGATATCTCCTTAAGTAGCTCTGGCTTCGAACCGGCTGGTTTGGCTGCAAAGCTCAGCTTGATCTTCTCTCCATCCGCACGCTTCAATTCCTTCTCGGTGTCCTCTGGATCATGCTCGCTGCGACCCTCGGCATCCAGTTTCGCCCTCCTTACCTGCTCTCTGATGGCCGCCTGCTCCCTCTCCTCATCTCCCCTATCCTGCCTTTCTCTCTTCCGGATAGCGTCCGCTCTCCTCAGGGCTTCGGGCGAATTATCGATCCACGCGACATGTAGTCCCTTCTCATCATCCTCAACTCTACAAATGCCTTCTCTCCCCAGGAACTTCGCAAACTCTGTTAAAGAAGGCCATTTGGTCGAATTCATGTGCACGTGCTCCTTGTTATGAATGTATTCCTGGTAGAAATGATTCAAGTTGACCTTCTTCTCGCCGTGGGATGTGCGCAGAAGCTGTAGAAAGTCTTTCTGGAACTGATTACTGTAGTCGTTGATGAACTTCTTTGGATCTTCACCGACGAGGAGCATTTGTCGGACGTGCGACTCGGACTGAGTATGCATTTTGAAGCCATTCTCGTCGCGCATCTGCCGCTCGCAGACCTGGAAAGCTTGTCAGCTGAGGCGCGAGAAAGTTGGATGGGGAATCCTACCTGGCAGTACCATCGCAGACGCTGTAACCCTTTGGACTTAAGCTTGTTATTCAGATGCTTCGTGGATCCTACTTCAGCTTTCGGCATTTTGGCGGTTTATTGGAGAGTTGAATAGAGTGACGGTCTTCGAG
The DNA here is from genome assembly GCA_900074885.1 of Rhynchosporium graminicola. NCBI lineage: Eukaryota > Fungi > Ascomycota > Leotiomycetes > Helotiales > Ploettnerulaceae > Rhynchosporium > Rhynchosporium graminicola. Next base: position 311,458 of record FJUW01000037.1, read on the forward strand.
GCCTCGGAGGAGGGATGGCAGTTTAGAAGGCTGAGGCTGAACTCTAAATCGTTTATCGTGGCGCTCGAGATGGTCCGTGCTCGGTCCAGATTCCAGGAGCGGCTAATTAATTTTTGGCCGCATAATTCCTTCACCCAGTTTAGTCTACCCTTTCCTTTCAACACTGGAAAATGTGAAGTTGGAATCAAGTGGATCAGAGATCTTTCTTTATAGCTTGACTTGGATAGAAGTATGCTTGCTTGCCTTGGATGCCCTACCAGCCCGTCACCAGCTAGCTGTCTTCAGCTTAGGTCGATATTCTGTTTGTTATCAAGTCGTTGGTAAGTAGGTATGTGATGATCGTTCAATCGGTCCACAAGCACAGTCTTGAGAGAACAGGTGGATTGGATGGAGTATGAGATATCCTCGAGGGAGCGAACTCGATCGGAAAGCCAGAGCAGATCGTCAAATTCCTTGATTTCCGATCACAAGCGAGATGCATACTTCCATTTCCAGAGCAATAAAAACATAAGTAATCCCTGTCCCATCTCTTTGACTGAAGCATCTTTACGCTGAAGCAATAATCCTCTGCTACAAAGCTTCTTGATCTGATGGGTAGGGGCCAGACTTCAATTTGCGACTGGGAAATGTGTACAATCCAAATAATGTCATCCTCGGAACCCAACCCAGCAAGAATTCAATCCCGCAAGTCAGCTTGGTTTTATCGCATTCAACGATTTCCCATCCCAAATACTAGTTTTACAAGACAAGATGTCGCATAAGACCTTCCATGACGTCCTTATCTTCCGGCGACAAATGAAAACCTGCGCTGCAAGCCTGTTTTGCTTGGCACATTACGATCAAGATCGGCATGAGCACCTCGTCAGGAATAAGTTGACATCTGTTGGATATTGTGATGGCTTTTTCCGACAGTGACTCTCAGATTGACAGGAATGATTTGATCCCTTCCATATGCGATAGAAGTTGCGATCAAAGACTGTAACGTCGCCGCAGCCACGCCAAGCGTCGGAAGCAGCAGGGACAAACAAGCTGCAGTACATGATTCGGAATTCAACTTCATATGTTTCATGTGAGCCTGGAACATACAACCCTTCATCTGGAGAGCAGATTCAACGTACATCAGCTTACAGACTAAGCCTAAGCTCGCTTGACAAGATGTCCGACGGCAGACCCAGCAGAGGCTATGTCGACCCCAATTTCCCCAATCCCATGGGTCCCAACGATGCAACGATCATCATCTATGGGTAAGATCTGCCCTACCAAAATTCCAAAGGCTAAATTTATGCTGAAGTAAATAGATACACCCCAAATTTCGCATTTTGTATCCTCGGGACCGTTTGCTTCGCACTCCTCTTCTTCGCTCATCTCTTCCAAACACTTCGCTCACGTCTCTGGTCCTTTATCCCTCTGACAATTGCATGTGTTATGGAGGTTGTTGGATACGTCTTTAGAGCTTTCTCATCCCGCAAAGACCCATACCGAGTCACGTTCTTCGTCGTCCAGTATTTCCTCATCGTCACAGCTCCCGTGCTGATATCAGCTTCTATCTACGTTTGTTTGACGAGAATTGTGGGGTGGGCGGGTGATGCGGGCCTGGATTTGAGTACTCGGAGTGTATTGCTGAGAAAGAAAGTCGTGTTGTGGACCTTCATCACCATCGACGTGTTTTGCACCATTTTGCAAATTACTGGAGCTGGCATGATTGGTGGCGCAACATCGAATGGGAAGGACCCCAGCACCGCGAACAACATCCTCCTTGCTGGTCTAGCAATTCAGACAGCAGCGTATTTTTTGTATCTCCTACTATTGTCGTTCGTCATCGTCGCAATCTACCGTGATCGAGATATGGCCTTGAAGTTAAACAAGAGTCCTTTCCTGTTAATGTTGGCAGCTGCTAGCATTTTGATCTTCATCAGGACAGTGTTTCGACTCGCGGAAACTAGTCAAGGTGTCTTCGGGCATCTATCAAGCCATGAGGCCTATTTTGGTGGTTTGGAATTTGCCCCGGTTGTTATTGCTGTACTGATATTGGCTGTGTGGTTTCCAAGTCGCTGGCCAGCTACGAGTAGAAGGATCAAGGTTGAGAGTGCATGAAGCATTGGGTAAAGTCTATCAAGAAAGGTCCGCCAGGCATGAGATCGGAAAAGAGCTCGCAGTTTGTATATGTTCAGCGTCGGGAACAGATTTTGTTCGCGATTAAGGATTTGGATAACTTTTAATTATGCTTCAGACATAGAATGATAAGCAATTACCTTCTTCGATCAGTCATCCTCGCCTGGGCACTGCCAGGATCCCACAGATTGAATCCTCGCTTTAAATAGGCCTTATCATAAAGACCTCAATGAAATCTTTCTCACCCAGCACACCTTCCGCTTTCCCCTCCAGTTCAACCACCAATCTCTCAACCTCTCAACCTCTCGAAATCCAAGATGCTCATAGATCGGCTTTCCATCTGGGCTTGCCTCAAGGTAAGTCTCCGTCCCATCCGCAACCGACTTCTCAATTCCCCATCTGAGTAAATTCCCCGCGGCACCCTTCCCTTGATACTCGGTCCTCGTGCAAATAATTTCTAGGTACCAATGCCTCTTCCCCTTCATGATCGCCGCGTGACGATCGACTAAACTTCCAAAGAAGTGGTTGGCAATTTTAGAATCAGCTCCTGCTGGCCATTCAGGCAGGTCAGCGTCCCCGAAAAGGCCATCGCCATCGCGGCCGACCCACTTTGCGTATGCGACGACTGTCTGATCTGGAGAATCAGAGTCGTAGATGCATATGAAATGGGAATTGAGATCTTCTATTTCTTCGACGCACCATGTCCAAGCTGGGAAATCCCGCGATCCTAGAATGGAAGCTCGAGGAAAGACGAGCAGTGAGATTGCGTCGACTGAAAATGCGGAGAAATAAATATCTGTGTGTACTGCGGCATCTGCTGCGGTTGCTTTGCGGAGTGTGAGAGGCATGATTAGGAATTGTTTTGATAGTTTAAAAGCAAAGAAGGAATGATACTTAATTATTTATGGAGGTTCAAAATTATGCAGATGGTAAGAGCTAAGGCATCTGGGAAACCGTTCCCGATGGAGAGTTTGCTGTTGTGAGTGAGTGAGTCAAAGAAACGTCTTATTGATGAATTCTGAGCAAGATCTTATGACTGGTAACCATCCCAATTCCGTTCCTTGCGACGAGACAGAGATCGTTCCGGAGACTCCATGCAACGTTTATCCACTTAAGTTAGTCCTCAAACGGTAAGGTGTCAATGAGTAAGCGAGCATCTGGGGTAAGCTGTTGCTGTCAAACCCCACCTGTCAATATGTGAAGCTGCGGATAAATATATCTAGAGTCCCTGCCACTCATATGGTCAACCCATGTGAGTTCAATTAGGCTCAATAGATTTGGCAATTCATTGTCGCAAGTCAATTGATGCAGCTATGGTAAGTACACGTATCTTCAATCGCTACAGAAAGATATCAAATCGCCGGTGAGCAGGTATAAGCTGGTTCTTTGCGAGCTTCATGCCAGATATTCTTCTTTCTGGAATGCCTTATATTCTTCTTGATCAGCAGTATTCTTGAAAATGAGGTCCCTCCTCTTCCTATCATTCCTCCAACTAGCTTTGAGCACTTCCAAACCACCCGTTACGCCCTCCCTCGACCGCAATCAACCTATCTACATCGGCCAATCCTTCTACCCTCCAACTATGACTTTCATGGCATGGCAGTCGACCTCCCAAAAGCTTATGCAAGACTGGTGTACCCGATCTACCGACTGTTCCGACCATCGCATTTTCTCCTTAGGTGGGGTCGAGGGTTTGCAGATCCATGACTACTTTGACAGAGAGGCGTATTTAACACGAATGGGAGATAGATTCGCGGAGTGTGTTATTACACCAGAGAGTGTCAGGATGGGTGTTTGTGGGACTGCCGAAGGCGCAAAGAGATTTCCGGGGCCTGGGGTCAGGAAGTGGACATGCTGGGTCGATGAGAAGGAGGGACTGGAAGGAGGTCCGGATCAGACAAGGGAGGCATAGCTGATAGATGGTGATAGATGAAGAATTCTGCTGTTACAGTCTATGAAGGAAGTTCGAGTAGCGCACCCACAGACACATTTACAAGCTGAGCACAAGGGGTGGACGGTTGTATATGGCATTGGCGGGCAAAGAGAGAAGAGGCGCCGTTCCATGTCTCTAGCAACTGGCGCTATACCTCACAAATACACAGGAAGAATAGTTCGATTTGATGTATTTTCCATAATTCAATTCTATACCTGCTTTCTTGTGGCGTCAACCGAATTATTTCGTGTAATGTAGCTGGAATGAAGCTGTGCATTCAAGCCATAGCATTTCCCTCGCATTCAGATATATCATTTTGCGGCGTTTTCGTCTAACCAGAATTCTTCCTGTCCCTTGTCCCCAACTGTGCCTATATCTCTTTTTCTTCCCTTCAGCATTTCTTTCCATCTCTTTCAATGCTTTGTTCAGCTCAGCTTTCTTGTACCCATACATCTCGAACACAACGACCCCCCACACCTTACCCTATATTTTATGCAAAGTTTTCGCTACATCGAACATGTTTACCTGTGTAGAAGCGTTTTAGCCCACCATACCCATTTCATGTGTAACCGCTCTTCTGCCTCTGTAAGCAAAGGCATGCCGCTGCTTTAAGTTTTGCGTCTACAGCGTATTGTACCCGGTTGCCAGAGCACGCAGGTTCACGCTCGATGCCTCTTGGCCGACGCACGGCATTGGGCGCATGTTCAAAGAGCTCGGTCTCGTTGGTGGAATAGACTTGTGCGCTTCTCAGCCAGCCAGCTTAAAAAAGGCTTGTGTTGGTGACTGAGGGTGCGACGAAACAGTGTGACGCTGAGGGAAATGGATGAGGAGGCCAGGAAGCACCACCTTCAAAGCTATTTAATATGCCCAGACGTAAGGAGGGGTTCACGTCTTTCCCAACCCTTTGATATGGCTTTGAGTACTTCAGTCACAACAACTTTTCGAGTTTTCTAGCATTCAGAAAGAAACTTTGTTCTCGCGAAATTCAAATGCCAGTAAAGTTACCTCCTTGAGTTTACTTAAGTTGTTTAAGAATTGGACAGACGTGGACATTCAAGGCAAACGACAATTGAACTTCATAATACACCTTGATCACTATGACACGCAGCAACGAAGTTGACCATAAATCGCAGCTAAGTAACCTCCGGTTCCCCTCGTACTCATACATAAATCAAGACCTCTACAACTATCTACGTTGAAGCAGATATTTTCAGAAGGAAGCATCCAGCAAACATGTGTAGGACACCGCGCGTAGAAATACACTTCTCGAGGTAAGGAGTACATCTGAAGTGATATTAGAGCTCGCCCGATATTGGAGTACATATTTTGACGCAATGTCATGAAGATTTACTAGGACTTTTCTCAGAGATCTTTTTAATGTCACGAAACTCTTCCTTGACTTTACTCGAAGGACTTCCTAATGTCACGGAGTTGTTATATGACTTCACTTGAGCGACATTGCGAAGTCCTGTGAGATCTGGATGATGGACTATTTTGAAGCCTATTGCGAAGATATGCTCCCACCAAAGTTTCCAGGGTTGTCGAAGGAGTATGACAAATTAGCCACTATGGGTCGTGATAGTCTTCACTTCTTTTCAGGAGAAATCTTATTGAGCTTTCATGTATACTATATCATCTGTTTGAAAGCCTATTAGGCCATTGGGGTGATTTTGGTTTTGTATCATTGCTGAGAGTGCGCATAGCTGGAAGATCCGAATATGTCTACATCCCCTTTGTTCATCTCGCTTCCTGAAATAAGAAATCAGTAAACAATTCGCATGTTTGCCAAGGAGCAAGGTTGTGCAACATGCAAGCGAGATCGGAGGTACGGAAGGCGGTGGACAGTGGGTCTCGCCCCCCTCCATGCTGTACTCTTCAAATTTATGGAGAAAAACTTCGAAATCTTGATAGTTGATTGGAAACATGGCTATAATTCTCGACAAGGGGGGGCGAGACCCACTGTCCACCCCCTTTCGTACTCGAAACTCGTTCGACGAGCTATCCTGCTTATAATGCCCTTCACCGCTATGTCTATGAACTTGGGCTGGTTCCTGATGAATTCAAGATTTAATAATCTGTATCCACGAGAAGAGTAATAATAAGAACAATTATCAAGTCTTCAATAGGTTTGAGTCAGAGCATTGTGTAGACTTCCTCAAGAGTTCCGTCAACCTCGCCTATCAACGACCCAGATGTATCCCAGTCACTCCATTCTTTGCCTTGAATCGAGTCCATTTTTCCGCTGCCGTGGCACCACTTTCAAGACCTAAATCCTCCGCTACGAGCTTCCAGTTGAGACCGACGAGTTCATTGTTATCTGTTATTTGGCCGATGATTGAGAGGAGGAGCTTGTAATTATCTTCGACGGCTTCTTCAACTGATACGATCCTGGGCTGCAGATTGCGAATGACGTGGTCCTCCTCATCAAAGTCCAAGTCCTCACCTCTCAAATCCATGTCATCTCCCGGCTGAACAAGATCATCAGGACTTGAGTCGTCTTCCTATGGTGAGTGTAATAGCATAGTGCTTGTAGTGATAAACAGATCGTGGTAAAGCGAAGCTTACCATTCCAGTGAACTCGGCATTTCTAGCGGTCGTCTCAAAGATAATATATATCCTGCCTCTAGTCCCCTTCAAGCCGGATCTCTTCTGGTCCCACACTTCTTGGGTCAGATCAACATCATTGAGTTCCCCATCCTCATCTCTCTCGATGATGTAGTTTCTTGCGATGACACAGTTCAAATCATTCAGAACAAAGAACTCGCGAATGGCATTGCGGATCTGGTACGTGCGAGCGTATTCTTCCGAGAAGCAATCCTGGATGTTGAGTAGTTAATCCAGCAACTCTTCTTGTTCCTCAATGTTCTCATATCCACCGCCGTGGGCTGGGTTATTCCGATTATGCCAGATAACAGTGACGCCTTCAGTGCCCTCTTCTTTCTTCTGCTCCTTCTCGAGTTCCTCTCGCTTTGTATCCTCCAAATCAGTGTGGATGAACTCTTGTGGGATGGTGGTAGTACTGATGCCAGCCTTGAGAAATCGCCTCTGGTCATCTATGCATCGTCTCAGAGCTGTTTCTATGAGTCGCCAGAGTGGAAAATCGGTTCCTCCATAGCCGCCGAAGATTCCCTCATCATGCAGCTTGTTCTCATGCGTAAAGGTCGTAATGAACCAGGCGTAGGCTTCGGCTGGTTTCATTTTTCCGAGAGTTCGATCGATACCAAGTGTTAAGTATTTTCAATCATTGTAGTGATGGGCAACAGTGTTCAATACGAAATCGGGCATTGGCGGATCTCTATCGATGACTTTGCCATCACTTCCCAAAAAATGGTCATTCCAGAACACACGAAAATGATTCGCGAAAAGCTTCGGATTCCGCATCCATCCTTGGAGCTGCAGTACCGAATCGAAGTACCTATCCATATCTTTCTGAAGATGGGACCAGGCTGTTGTAGGAGTATGTCTGGCCTTGGAAGGCTTCACAGATGCTGACGTCTTCGGAGGCACAGGTTTCTTCGCCGTGTTGGCAGTCCCTGGTTTTACCTTCTTTCCGGAGAGATCTTGTCAGGCCTTGATGCCGCAGCACGCTTCATGCTTGTACTTGGACCTGGACCTCCGCCATCTATTCTCGAAGATCCGCTACCTGGTGAAGTGTTAGTAGATGTCATGAAGGAGTCTCGACCTGGAGATGTAATATTGCCAAGGCCTCTCCAAGTATTCTGCTCTGACGATGACGAACCTTGACTTTGTGTACCTTTAGGGCTTCTGGGTGTTTGTGCAGCCGCCTTGGTCCTTGTTGACGAGGTCGAGTTTGCCTGTGTAGTAGTAGTCTTTGAAGCTGTAGCTTGAGAGGGCGCTGAAGGGCCTTGCATCAACGTTGAAGCTGCAGATGTGCTGGAGATAACGACTTAGGGAACTGTGGTATTGGTGCTGGCCTGACCAGGTAATGATGTCTGCAGTGGAGGAGCTGAGACGTTTATCTTTGCAACTGGTTGAGCTGAGCTGGACTTGTCTGCTGTCGGAGGAGCTGAGCTGGGTGTGTTCACAGCTGGTTTAGCTGAGCCGGAATCGTCTGCTGTTGAAGCTGAGACGGTTATCTTTGCAGCTGGTTGAGCTGAGCTGGATTCGATTACAGTCGAAGCAGAAGATTTTGATGCTGGAGTCTTCACCGCATTGGTTGTGGCTGGTAGACTTCCTACACTCGTATTCGCCTTGTCAGGGGCTACAGGAAATGCTTGAATGCTTCCATCTCTTGACGCAGCTGGAGTATCTTTGGGCTTAGCTTTGGCTTTACCTCTGGGAGCCATGGTTTCGGTAGTCCTGTTTACATGTCAGCTTCCTTCACGATCTATGTTGAGGGCAGGACTTACAGATCAACTGGTGCGTATGGTGGGTAGTATGTCGATCTTGAAGTATCGGACTGATGAATCTTCTTAAGTACGAAGGAAGATCCCAGGGGAGATCTTGGAGAGACAGGGTAGAAGTTGTGATAATGTCCAGATGAGCGATGAGGTTGAAGCAGTGGAGGTTGAGGTTGTAGTAGAGATTGAAAGAGATTGGAAAGGTGGGGAAGATGAAAGTGTCAGAGATGTGATCTTTCTGGTGAATTTGAAGTTGAAGCTGGCATCGCCTCCTTTTGACTGGCTGCTTCTGGTAGGGCAGTAACAAGTACGGTCTGGTTGCTGTTAGCGTATGCAAATCGCGGGTGAATTATAGCAAAGATAAATCAAATGAATAGGTTCATGGGAGCTGACAATTTGTGTTTTTCAAAGGTGCGCTGCTGCTGCCCGCCTGATTTTGAAGTGGGTGTGAGCCCCGGTTTGCCTTCGTGTTTATCTACGCGACGACGACAGCAACAACCACGACAAAACACTCCGTGACAGCACCAATCTCGAGTACAAGGCGGCAAATTCTCTCTATTATCAAAATGATAACCCGTTACGCGTTATTTGGCAGAGTGTTATTTACAGCGGCGAAATTGGGTCTTCAAGTTTGCCTTTCATATGGAAACCGGATTTTCCTATCTGCGCGAGCCTCAAGGAGATCTCTCACTTGCAGGCTTGTCGCCGCATCCACCATTCTCATAATATCTATAGCAGAAGACAGCCATATAGGGTAATTAGCTGTTTGAAACTGAGTTCATCAGGCAAGTTCAGTTTTGCGATTTCAAGTTGGCTCTTTTCTCGTGGCTGTACGCATTTGTGCTTTCAAAAGTGGGAATTACAGCGAGCAGAAGAGCATTTATAAGACCAGCAGATCCGAATCACTTGTGGAGAGAACTAGATTTGAGCTATTGCAAGTTGATTTGTTGGCAAGACTTCTTCGGCCAAGATAGATTTATGTGGTATTTGAAGCCCGAAGCCAGCAGACTTCGGAAAAGGATATGGCTAAGAATTTGAAGATATAGAATACTATCAAATCTTCTGCGCGAACGCCATCGACTTGAGGCCCAGCGGACTACGATAGAGTGTATTAAATATGGTCTGCGGAAACAGGAGGGTCATGAAGACAGTGCCCAGTTAGTAGACGGTAGAAGATGACATCTACGGGTCCAGAGCTAAGTCGGCGAAACACAGGCAAAGAGGAGGCATACAAATTCGGAGAGAAGAAGGGAGCTTGAGACTGTTGACGTGCGAATACAAGAGGAGGAATCACCAGGAGAAAACACGAACATGTTGACAGAACGAAAACATGTAATAAAGGCAAGAGGCTTGTCGACAACAGCGAAATTGATAGAAGATGTACTTATCCGATAGTAAAGCTGGTAATAGCTGTGGACTAGGAGAGTTCTTAACAGCATATGCTCAAAAAGATGCCGACAAGAGAGCAGGAAGACATATCAGCTGAAGACACTCAAAGGGACGGTTTACAATAGGAATAGAAGAAGGTTTACCACAAGTTGAAGTAGAAGAAGGCATAAAGGAAGACTCTATTAAGGCGCTTGAGGGGACATTTGACAGGATGAAGAGGAAGAGGTCTTTATTCGAGGTTCGAGGAGACTGCCGAAAGAGGACTAGAAGAGGTTTCTCATCGCGGTTATGAAAGATACCGCCGATAAGAAGACAAATGTATATTCTATCATAAGAGATATCCCGAGGATGATGAACAAATATCACAAAATCGCACTTGTATTAAGAGATTGATGAGACACCAAGGCCGAATCACAACTGAATAAGCTACAAAGGGAAAATCCAAAGAAACCGCGCTATAATACATTTCAACTACTCGCTGAGATTGCCAGGACTTGAGATCCTAAGAAATATAATTATTTGAACTTTTTATAAAAGTATCATAATCGTATAATCATGAAGGACGAAATAGGCAGCGTGATGAAGTATACGAGAAGAATTTCTAGAACATGTCAGGTAGATTTGTCTCGTTTTAAAAATCGATGTAAACAGTAACAAGTTCGCTCTTCAGAGGTCGATAGATATATCAAATGATAGCTTAAGATGTGAAGGTATGTATATATCGATGCCTAAATGCTATATTCCGCAAATGCATATAGTAAATATAAGATCAGAAGGGATACTTTACTCGGCTTAAAATACTACTACTCTCTACCAAATAGTACATCCTCCTTTGGTTAATATTCTCTGGTCTACATAGGTTGCTTGTGTCGCGTACATCGAACTTCTGATTGTTCACATTGCCAGTTCGACTCGATACACCCGAGCCCGGTCGGAGCCACGTGAACCCTTCCCCGACCAAGCTCTTTAGTTATTCATGAATATTTTTGAATTAAGATAATACAATGAAATCTCATCTCTTCAAGTGATCTACGTCCTTGAGAACGAAAATTATAGAGAATCAAGTGATTCGGCCGGCACCTGATCCTAGCGTGTTTCGACGCGACAAATGGAATATAGATATTTTCCCTCTCCACAGCTTCAAGCTCCTCTCATCAGGCGTCAATAAACCAAATTCCCCCAATCTTCAAAATAATATAATTAACCCTACTTATCACGTAGCAGACAGCATACATACATACATTTGAATCTCTACTCAACTTGCAGCTCTTGACTCTCAGTTTTGTTCAAGGCAGACCACTTGGACCAGCGCCTCCTGACCTGTTGATGAGTAATGCGGTTCTGAAGACTTAATGTATTACGTTCGCTCCCACACAGCACTGATGGCTTCTTCGAGCATGGAGCGTGAGAATTCATTATTTCATCGTTCGTGGGGCCGCTGCCATTTTCGACTTCTGACCTCCCAATGTGGAAGTCGCGGTACCGCAGACATGATCGGAACGGATTCCTCACCCAATCTTGCTTCTCTCTCCGTCTTCTTCCTTTCCTCTCCACGATATCATCAACGTCTCCAGATCAACGCGCCCGGGAGAGGCTACAACCGTTCAACTTCGCGTAAGTAACTATACGAATCCTCTTGATATCTTGGAACTCTTCACTAACGTTCGATTCAGCTTTTCCTCTGAAGTATACTACGTTGTTCGACTGTTGTCGTTGAGAGTACCAACGTAAGCTTGACTTGCGGGAAGCGGTTCCATCAATACGTACGTCCTATTCTCTAAGCTACTTCGTTTTCAGTGGTATTACCACTATCCGAGTTCCGAGTTATAGGCAATTGATATAAGTCTGAATGAGCATACAACTTGTATGATTTATCTCGCAGATTGTCAATGAGCAGCTGCCGAAATCATTTCCGTGGTTCTATACACGATCATCAACTCCTCATAGCTCATTGCACTAGCTCTTTCAAGAAAGCTCATCCTCAAGTTGCTTCACAACCAGCTCCTTACCAACCCGCTCCGTACCAGCAGCCTCAGTACCAGCAAGCCCCGTACCAGCAAGCCCCGTACCAGCAACCTCAGTACCAGCAAGCCCCGTACCAGCCAAACTACTTCCATAAATATGCAACCATGCCACAAGCTCCTGCTATCATGTCTACATCAACGTTGCCTCATCTTATGCCATCCCAGCTGTTAGCTCGACCCAAAGTTCGGCTAGCTGGGGAGGCCTTCAGGCAATTTCTCAAAGCTAAGTATGAGAAACGAGTGGCAAAGCGTGCAGCAAAGGCGGCCGTTGTCAAAGTCAGAAACTCAAGTGGAAATTGATTTAAAGGATCTTTCCTCATCGCCTGCTACAGACGCACCTCGACCGGATGGTAATATTGCTTCGGCAACGCACAAACAACCAATCCGGCTCCCCAGGAGAAGGATTCAGGCGTTCCGGGAGGAGAGATAGTTGAAAACGCTCCAAGCGAGGTGCCCAATGCTTCGTTGACAAGACAAGCGAGCCTCGTCCTGCCGGAGCTCTCAGTTAAGCGAGCAGCTGTCGAAGAGTTGCCGCAAAATGCTGCAACTGCAAAGAAAAGCTGGATTCAAGAGACCTCCAATCCATCTCAACTCAAAGACAAGTGGAAGCTGGTTGTTACAGGATTTCAAGCCAAAAAGCTAGTCGTTCTCGACCAACATCAAGATCCGCAGACACGGACTCTCATTGAGAAATCCAAAAAGCCAGTCTTTTTCGAACAGCACAATAATCAGCAAGCACAGACTCACTCGGTCGAGCAATCCAGAGAGCCGTCCAATCTACCTTCTCATCCGGCTGGCGAGTCAGACGACTGCCGTGTGAACCAGCCAAAACACGGTCCAGACGCGCATGCTGATGCTATGCGATGTGTGGACAAGTTGCTGGGTCTCGTGCATGGTCATGATGGTCGTATCCTCGACAAACTGAACATAGAAGAATGGGAGATTCTTGCGAGCGATATGATCTATGAAACGTCTGGCTCTCAATCTTGCATCATGATGCCATCGTGGACGAGTAGCCATCGATCGGAAAAGTCGTCGCCTCACTTTCGTCAACACATCATATTCTTCCTGCCTATGAACTTGAATCGCACGATGGTAGCTACCATCGTCGACATACCCCAGCAGAGACTATACATCTTCGGTCCTTCTCGCCTGCATCAAGATTTAATCAACAGGTCCGAATTCATCCTCAGAGTCAACGATATTCCATGTGGCGGCTCGACATGGAAACACCGCGGCCTCGAGTATCAAGATGATACGACGGACTCCGAGTGCGCTATCTGGACCATGTTCTTTCTAAAACGTCACTTGACGGGAGAAACATTGGATCCACACGATTACGGTGTGACGGACTTGAGATACAGATATGCACGGGTATTCGCTTACGAGTACGAGGCGCTGCGACCGGAAATCTCTGAGTTACTGGATGCGTATCGTTCGGTACATCGTATGGGATCGTCCATGAGTCTGAACGTGGATTGGAGTTCGAATATTGAGCGGGGTCTGAATAGCGGCTCACAAGAAACGCAGCCCTCTCCATCAGGTGCTCAGCGTTCGAATACAACATCATTCGTCTCGGGAACCGTCGCGAGTAGTCTCTCCACACCAGGCACACCAAAGGACAAGAGAGAAGTCTCGCTGGGGCTCGGACATCTATATGCCACCAGCCCAAAGGTATCAAAAGGCATTATGAGAACGTCAACAAGCTCACAACATAGGGAGAAGACACCTGGTCAACACTCTTCTCAAATATCGAGTGAATCCTCAAGTCAACAGATGGTCCAGAATGACAGATCTTCATCAGTAGTTTCAAACACCGGCCGTCTATCCTCTTTATCCTCACTGCATAACCTACTACGAGCCTCCCCTTTCAATACAATCCCGACCGCAAAGACAGATGATGCACCAATTAGAGAGGATATTCTTTCACACGATCGGATTCGTCAGGCTATGATTCGCACCAATCCTGATAACATTTGCGATAGGCTAAACGATATAGCTCCTCTATCTCGTCCGATCAATAAGGATCCGATTGTGTCACTATCAGTACCATCTAAGCAACTCCCGCAAGATTCCCAACGATCTAGGTCGCATATCAGTAGCATTTGGAATTCTAAATTGTCCCGATTGTCTCCAAAATCTATAAGACACCAACGAAGTGGAAGCTTGACATCAAGCGCACGATTTGTAACATATCAAAGGGTGCCCGATCTGTCGTTCAATAAGCCAGTCAGCCAGCCATTCATCCAGAATGAGAATCCGACCAGAAAGGACGTCAGTCCTACTCACCACGACCCAGCCCTACGTGGATCTGATGGCGACGATACCCTGTACCCTAGATCGTCAATGATCACGACCCGAAACACAGACAACGCATAGCCTGGAAAACAGCGGCTGCAAAATAGAAGTGCTGGCAAGAGGGCAGACACAGATCCAGCTGATGTTCGTATGTCATCAACTGAAGTCGATTCATCACAATAAACCACGCGCGCCCAACGACTTAGATAATTCTGACGGGTCAGAGTGTCATTTGAAACTTGCAAGACCCAGGGAAACGAAGAGATCGAATGGCAAGAGATCACATGGACGTTGAATGGTCAATGGAGTGAAGAAGAAGGCTGGAGCATGTAGATCTAGCACTTTTGCTATTGTTGCTGTTACTGGCGCTCGGATTTTAGGGAGAAACATGACTGGCGTGGATTTGCTTCTCCTCATTAATACCAGATCCCAGATAGCTATAGCTTATTTCTTCCAAATTCAATTAGATTATATCAAAATTCTTTCGTCTCCTAGCTATAAAGTGCGGAAGATGCTTCGCGATTATATCGTGAAACTCCGTGTGATTGCTTAGTGAGCCACGGATCCTCTGTATTTCTCTTACGGATCCAACGATCACATCCGTCACTAATGTTCCAGGCGGAAGCATGTGAAACGCAATATCTTTATGAATGCGATGCTAAGCAAAACTTCTTCTTTTCATATCGCTTCATTCACCGATACCAGAAGCCGATGAGGAGAAACGGGGGTTTGTCTACACTTGCCGGGATTCCGTAAGGATAAATACATGTAATCTCTTCTGGCTTCTAGAATAGACGTTCAAGAAGTATCATTCTGTTATACTCAATAATATATGTCAACCATTCAAGAAGTTCATGTGTCTGAAAAGCGCTCGTTCAAGGGCTCCCACACTTTGATGGGTGAAGGGTTTCTCTTTACGCTGATAATGCTAAGTCTAAGCTTGGATACTGATTGGATACTGAGATCATAGATATAACTAGTACTAGCTATTTATAGTGTTGTGTTGTAGAGAGAATCAATGTCTAGATGTATATAGGAATTGTTTTTCATCAGGTTACTGGTGATGTATCTCGAGATACTTCATGAATGCCTATAGAAGCTCTACGTTCCCGTTTGATCGAGGATTCAACGTCTCTGATCTCGTGTAATAGGTAGATTGAGCTATTCTACTTGTCATATTAAGGGTTCTGCAAATTCGATCGGTTTGCTACTTACCTCGCGACTTTTCTTTCGCCTCAGAGCTTCAATCGTCTCAATGGCTACACCAGGATTCGAGGCACCGCCACAAGAACACTAAAGACTAGCTGGTCCCAAGGCGTATGAGGTCATGAGCAAAGTCACGAGGCTTTTGTCGTCTGGTTGATCTGCATATTTGTGAAGAAGTGACAACTCAACCGCGTGAAATATATATCTGTTACCCGCGGAAGCAATGCCAGTTTGGGGACAGTACCTCGTGATAGGAAAATAGCTAGAGGACTAACACACTGTAGCTTCTCTTAGGGCTGTTCATCTTGCGGTAGATCTGATATAAACACAAGGAGGGGTATGAATATGATCATATTCCTTATTCTTGGGTCAGTCAAACAAAATCTCACTCAAAAGCTTTTTTGCAATCTCAGAATTCCATTCAACCAATTTACGCTCCTTTGTTTCGTTCATCTTCCATTCCACAAAAGTCTCCATAGCGATTTTTTCAGCATCGCTTAGAAGATGCAGTCTTGTCTTCCACAACTCATCTCTAGGGACTCTATGCTGTCTGGTTCCAAAGAATCTCTCGTCCAGAAACGCCCAGAAGAGCGCGTCAAAGGCCCAGCTCTTCCTCGCTGCATAACTCAGCCAGAATCTGCCTGTTTCCCAGCTCTCAAACATGTACACTGACAGCGGGACTTCCATACAACTCTTATCATATCGCGCAGTAGCTTCAGCCTTCTCCATAGCTGATAACCAAATCTTCATGCGCGGCTCGTAGAACTTGACCCAATCCTCAATGCCATCGTCCCACATGTCGGGCGCATCGAGGACTAACCACCAGGGTGGATCAAGGGAGAATTGACTAGGGGCAGCATATGTGAACTCCCAGTCAATGAAAGCGGCGATATTGTCAGAGTCGTCAAGAAGAATATTGCCTGCTCGTAGATCGTCGCAATACAGCCGAAAAGAGCCCGTACTGGCAGGTGCGGGTGATAAGATTGTGCTCATAGTCATGGATTGTGCTGACCAATTGTCCTCTTTGAACCCAAAGATTTCAAGTTTGCTCTCCCTCGCAAGTCTGCGAAAGATTTGGCGAGCGACGTATTTGTTTCTACAATCGTCTGCTGAGGTAACAAGGTCGTTTTGTTGAAAAATAAGCTGAGCTAGATGCATATTTGCGAGCTCGGTGTAGTATTCGTCCGCCGTACTATACGTTTGCTCCCTTGGGGGTAGTATTGAGCTTGGAATACCTGCTAGCTGAAGCATATCGTTCATGTTACGAGTAATTGGGCGTGCTGCCACGGAGTAGGAATCTTCGCCCGACTCGACCAAGGACCCAATGCGAGGAAAGGTATGCTGCGAAAGCTCTAGTAAGCAGCTTGCAACTTTTCTATAAAGATCTTCGAGAGAATCCTCCGAAATATTAGGATCCAGAACGAAGGTTTTGTTAGTATTGTCGTTGGTGGCGTTGAGTGCAGTCGACATCGAGTGCTGATGTTCAACATACTTGATGATGAGATAGTATCCTAGCTCAGGAGTCATGCCATGATATAGTACTGGAGCAATTGGTATTCGGGTTCGCTTCTCGATGTACCTGGCAGTTGCAAACTCGATCAATATCTTCTCCTCGGGGAATTTGGCGTAGCAGGGAATGGGTCTTCGAACTATGACATCTGAGGAGCAGCATGGGACGCGCAATCTGTATACGATGTTGTACCCGCCGATATTCATAGGAGTAATCCATGTTGAAGGACAACCAAACTTTTCAGTTGCTAATACCTCTACAAGACGGATGGCGGACCTCTGTCTCATCTCTGGCTGCACCTTTTCCCATTCCTCATCATTTCTATCCCATACCAGATTGTCAAAATCCTCCCGAGTGTCTCCCATTACTGATGCCAATTGTAACCCTGATTTTTGAAGATCTTGAGTTGTACCGAGTAAGGGGAAAACAAGGAGTGCAGTGATATGGGGGAAAGGCTGAAAGATCGGGGATAATGTGCTTGTGGTCTGATGATAAGTAACTTTGAGCTCAACACACCATTTCTTGAGGTTTGCGGCTAAATCTTTTGGGGACTAGCTTATGGCCGGGGTGTAATCATCAGGGCCCCAAAGTGTTCACGCGGCGCTGGTCTCTGAGAAAAACCAACATCCTACCCATGTTTTACTGTTGGTAAAGGACCATGGTGGTAAAAAACCATGAGAACCTTGAGAACCGTGAGTCGAAACTTAACTGTAGTACGGACAGGACATGGCACAGCGCTTACAGCCAGCCTCTGGGTCCAAATGCCTGAAGAATTCTCGCCAGCGCGATGTAACTGGATGGTGTTTGTATCGATTGGTCCGCTGTGTTAACATCATGAGGTCTTTCATGGCCTTTGGTCTGGTTGTTGGGTTTCACTTGACGCCTGCTGCCGTTGGGTTGAGTGACTATGAGAGAGACTATTCTCGTCTCGTATGGCAAGCTCGAAGATATACGAAGGCAGTATAAAGAGAGAAGAAGTTCCAAGTAGAGCCTCTGTTCAACTGTCCAACCATCGAAATACCTCGTATCTCATTCACTACCCAGATCTACGGCCTTCGCCTGTAGTTCAACATCATTTCTACAGCCTCCCACTTGAGCCGTACATCTTCCCGACTTTTATCCTTCGAAGCATACGTTACTCATTGCCTCTCCTTTATCATACAGTAGCGCTTTGGCAACTACATAAAAAACTGTTCGCTCTACCATTCCCAATTTTCCCAGTCCACCCCGCTTATTTTGCTAGATCCATTCATCATGTCCAACAATGATCGAGCCAGCGGGGGGAGTAGTGGAAGCATGGAACGCTCATTCGCCATTGAAGATGCCACAATGAAAGCTGGGGATCTCAGTCAGAAAAGACGCCAGGAGGCTAAGAAGAAGAGGGAGGAGGAAGCCGAAGCAAAGAGAGTGTATGACGCAGGGCAGGCGAGTCTTTCGGCTGGAGATATAAGCCATAGTCGACGCAAAAACAAGGAGAAACGTTGATTCACTGGCTTTTTGTTACGATATGATCGACCTCAAACTCTTGGTCTGGTGGCGCATTGCAGGTGGAGGGTCCTGGAGTCGTTTGTTGTGGATATGTACGGATGAGGGCCTGGAGAAGAGCCTCCTGATATTGGCTCCTTGTGGAAAAGCACACTCTTTATGAATGCAAATCTTAGTCGACAGATGTAACTTGCTCTTCGATTAGTGCCTGGAATTGCTGCTGTATTGAATTTCGGGAGCGGAAGAATCGTAGGAGAGACTGATAGATACAATGAAATCAGGAAGCTGGGTTGCTCTCATCTATAGCTATTCTGTGAGTTAGCCGTGTTTCTTCGATAAACAAATCCGTCTCATCCGACGGCACGAACAGACATTTGACTATCACGAAATCCACCAATTCCTCTGCAATTGTCTTCTAGATTAGTCCAATTTTAAGCTCTACATAGGATCTCCAATACGACTTTAGGAAGCGGATCAGATAGTAAGCTCTCTTCTCACGCGAGTGTACCATTGGGGAGCGGCCACAGGGGTCTGCCACATCCTCTGCTCATTTCTAGGTCCCAGGGTAATTCATCGAACTCCTTGATTTGATAGCTACCCCCAAAATTATACCAACTCGCTCGCTAACAAGGTACCCTATAGGAGTACGGAATCGCTATAATACGGTCCGTAACGAGAAGCATCACAGCAAGCGAGATAATTTATTTTACAGGATAGAAAAGTGCTGCTGATGAGTTGTAAGTAGAAATATTTGGGAGGAACACGTGCGCATGCTCTAAGGATGGTACGTCTTCTCAAATACTATAGTTATTTTTGATTGCTTGGAATGCAATTTTCAAAACGATATTCTGTTTGTGTTTCTTATAACCAGATTGCGCTCCTTCATCGAAAACATATCTCTAGCATGAATTTAGGCGTCCTCGTCATCCGTTGAGTCGTGGTAATCCTCCTCCACTTCATCCTCCTCAGCCTCCTCGTTCTCTTCCTTAACTTCCACCTTTACGTTCTCCATCTTCACATTCTTCTCCTTCCCAACGATCGCCCCTTTCATCTCCGTTGTCCCAGCTCCACTCACATACTCATCCTCACAACTTTCTTCTTCTCCACAGCCTTCTTCTCCACAACCTTCTTCTCGACATCTTTCTTCGCACCAGGAACTGTCGGCTTAATACCATTCGCCTCCTTGAATCGAGTCCATCGCATCGCCGCCGTAGGAGCCTTATCCAGACCTAGATCCTCCGCCACGAGCTTCCAGTCGATGCCGATGAGTTTGTTGTTTTCTGTTATCTGGCTGATGATTGAGAGGAGGAGCTTGTAGTTGTCTTCGACGGAGGGCATTGTTGCTATGTTGTGCTGTGCTGTGTAACTCGGTATGAGTGGGCTCGTGAATTACTGTTGGCTGACTGTGGTGGTGGTGCTGCGGTGCTTGTGATGCTGTAGGATAGTTGTGTACGAAGTAGAGTAAGTATGCTGAGATAGGCCCAGGTCCAGGTCCAGGTTTAAGTATCTGATAATCTCGCATGAGGTTCTTCTCAAATACTCCAGAAAGACAGTGTCTGGAAGTAATCTGAAGTTTCGCTCTATGCTCCAGTCAGCGCAGCTCGAAGAATTAACAGTATGCTCTAGTCTTTTCCTCATTTCCTTCTAGACGAGACAGCTCTTTGTCATGTCTGATTCGGCGCGTCAGAAAAGAAGTTTCATCCTTCTGCAATGAATACCTCTCTCTAAAAGCACCGCTTACGGTGGATGTTCAAATGTTCTGGAAGTGTCTGCAGGCATGAGTTGTATGGAGTCGATCCCAGCCAAAAAATAGATGGGGAGAGATTCGGCACAATTATGTACATTGGAGAGTTTGATCCTTGTGACGCAACCAACCAAGAAGAATCACACTGGAGTCGTCAGATATTCGACAATTCAGAAGTTGGGGCAGTAGGTCGGCGGATGGAGCCTTCTTGCGCGAGCCTGACAGTTGACTCGGGCTGGGTGGTGTTGATCTCACCGATTCTTGCAGTCTCCACGAGTGTCTGAGCAAGCAAGCAACACTGCTTCATTCAAGACACAATTCGATAAGCAAAGAAAGTTTCGTGTCTTCAAACGGTCAAAATTATGGCTAGTACATTCCAGAACATATGCAAAATCCTTTTCAGAGGCTTAGATTAGATATGCAAAATACTCTCATATCGACAACACTTCCAGACCATCTACAACTTATTTCCCATGTTGACATGTACCGCCTTAGTCTGCGTGTAACCAGCGAGACCAGCCTCACCCAGCTCACGTCCAATACCGCTCTGCTTGACACCACCAAAAGGAATTCTGTAATCCGAATCGTTGCTCGAGTTGATCCAGACCATACCCGCCTCGATGTTCTTCGCCACTCTGTGGGCACGAGTAAGATCTTGAGTGAACACCGCACTGCCAAGACCATATGTGGAATCATTTGCCATTTTAAGGGCATCTTCCTCTGTCTTGAAGCTAGCAATCACAACGAATGGGCCAAAGACCTCTTCTCTGAAGATCTTCATACTGGGCTTGACGCCTGTGAAGACTGTTGGTGTGATGAAGAAACCTTTACCAGCCGAAGGACCGGAAGTGAAAGCTTCACCGCCGGAGATGAGAGTTGCACCCTCCTCTTTACCAGCTTTGACGAAGCCGAGAACACGTTCGTATTGCGTCTTGGTAACTTGCGGCCCTTGGAAGGTGCTTTCGGCAAATGGATCACCAACGACGGAAACCTGTTGAACCTGCTCTTTGAAGGCGGAGATGAAGGTATCATAGACAGAATCTTGTACCAAAATACGGGAAGTAGCAGTACAAATTTGTCCCTGATTCGACATGATACCTAGTAAGACTTAGAAAAGCTCGACTGAGGAAGATGGGAGGTCTTACCAATATGAGCCCATTTCACAGCCTGGTCCAAATCGGCATCCTCGAAGACGAGTAATGGTGATTTTCCGCCAGTCTCTAAAGTAATGTTCTTCATGTTGACGGCAGCCATCTTCATAATTTCCTTCCCAGTTCCAGTACTGCCTGTGAACGCAATCTTGTCGATACCAGAATGGCTAGCAATTGCCGCACCAGCCTCACGTCCATGCCCATTGAGGATGTTGACCACTCCTGGTGGAAATCCAGCCTCTTTGACCAAATTGGCAAAGTAGAGAATGCTCAACGGAGTCTGCTCAGCAGCCTTCAAGACAATCGTGTTCCCGCAAGCCAACGCAGGACCCAGCTTCCACGCCGCCATAGCAAGCGGGTAATTCCATGGGATAATCTGCCCACAGACTCCGATGGGCTCCTTGATTGTGTATGCAAACTTCGCTGGTCCGGTATCGATGACCTGGCCATGGATCTTGTCCGCATATCCGCCATAATACTTCAAAACACCAGTGACTTCTCCAACATCGCCGATGGAGTCCGCGTATGTCTTGCCATTGTCCCATGTTTCTATTGTTGCGAGAGTATCTTGGTGGGCTTCGCAGAGGTCGGAGAGTTTCATCATCATGTTTCCTCGATCGGTAGGAGAGAGGTCGCGCCATGAGGGGTCCTTGAATGCCTTGCGTGCAGCTGCAACAGCCGTGTCGACATCGTCAGCTGTAGCAGCATAGACGGAAGTAATCTCAGTCTCGTCACTGTAGGGGTCAGTACGGTCAGTACGAAGTAGTTGTCACTGACAGAGTAAAAACGACATACGTTAGATGTCACGAAAAGTTAACATACGTAGGGTTGATGGAGACAATCTGCTTGCCATCACTGCTCTTCACCCACTCATTGTTGATGAAGAGACCCGTCGGTTGAGTGTACTTTCTGCCATTGGGAGCTGTAAGCTCAATGGAAAGGTCAGACATGGTAGCGGGAGTACTATAAGCAATGGGGATTAGCAAGTGTATGTTTTCGAAAAGAGATAAGCCATGTCAAAGGACATCTGGTGACATTCAGGAAAAGGAGAACATAGCCAAGTCACAACAAGTTCTTGGGACATTGAAAACATGGAGAATATAAGCTTCTCCCTCTACGTACCTGCTGAAGGATCTATGGACAAAGCACCTGTCTATGACAATAGTGGTCGAGGAACGGTGAGAAGGAGCTGATAATGGTACTATCGACTGTGGACGAGCACGAACAAGCTGTTGAAACAAGAAGCGTCGAAGATGTGCAGGGAGAGGGAGAATTGATTTGAACATCAGCAAGAACAGAGATACACCCCGCAGCAGACAGCTGCTGAGGTTATACTGGAGATCTCAAAGGTGGGTTGGGCTGGGCTGACGAGTAGTAGCTCGAGCTCGAGATGTTGGACGATTGAACTTCCTCTCGCGGACAAGAGATGGACCCCCGCGTACAAGTGCTTCTTTGGGCTTAGCTCGATTTACCTATCCTTTCTTATCTGGCGCGGGGTAGCTTTGCCTGTGAGATACGGTAGTCAGGCAGGCAGGTATTCAATCATTCCAAAATGTAGCAATATAAACCATGACATGAAGACATGGAATTAAGACTGTCTCCAAGATGTCTTGCTTATTATCAGGAGGTATGTTTCATAGCGCATGCTATGTCGGCTTGTGCCACGATTTGAAGCTACACAGACCATATTCACGAGCATGCCTCGCTAAATCAAAGCTACCTACCCCTCACTAGTACAAATTCTCGAGATTCAATCTCGACGGTATTGTAGACCTGAGCAAGTGTCGATTAGGAATCAGCGGCTGCGTCTCTCCAGACACTTTCTGTTGTCTTATCAAAGACAAATCGAATCTCCATGCCTTGGGTCGGCAGTAACAATGAACTCAAAGGTTCAAGCTCACTCACTACCCCTCACCCTCTACATGCACAATTAAGAGTATATATATAGACACTAGGCAACGCAATATATAAAACCTCGCCCAGCTGCGGTCCATTCTAAACCGGCCAGACTATTAACTATTACCCGCTACAGGGCCCGCCACTTCTGCATACCATTTCCTACAGTCTGGTTTTGTATGTATTATTATCCCAACAATCTTCTATATCCATCCGCTCTGGACATCATCCTTTCGGGCAAAGATCCTATCTTCTTCGACCCTGATCCTCCACTCACATGCCAAAAACACAAATCGCCACCACCAGGACTCCCCCTCCAGTGGCCAGAACCCAGAAACAAGATCACCTCCCTCTGCTCCAAGCTATGCCCGCAAGATGCGGCTGACTCGACCGGCAGCAAACTCCATGCTGAAATGCAAAAGCAAAGCAAAAAAACACAATTTTGATTAGAAACGCGACTGGTATTGATAAAAGACAAAATATGGTGTGAAGGTGTCAGCATGAACCAACAACCAGGGGTATAAACTCGTAGCCTTTTCGCCGGAAAGGAAAGAAATGGGATATATCTGGTCGGTTGCCCAACAATGCAGCTCTTTCTTTTGTCGCTCCTCGATGATTATGACGGATTTCTTGAAAAATGAAAAAAATTATAAGATGGTGTGTTGTAGGATTACACGGGTTGGTACAAAGGATTATATATGGTCGGTAGCTCAGCAGTAGCATTCGTGCTCGCTCAGCAAGACAGCTCATGTCGGAATTAGGGATTAAGGTTGTGATCGAGTCACGGATATCGAAAGCAACCACATCAAGTATGTTCTGGCTGCAAACTATCGTCGTCCAGCGTCTCCTGCCCAATCTCGCCCATACGGACCACGCGCGTAGGGGTCATACAGAGGAGGTGGAGCAACACTCGTCGAAGGTGTGACATTTGAGCCCGGGGATTGTGGCCCAGGAGGTTGCTCCATCCGTAAAGGTGGAAGACTTGGAGGTCCTGAAGGTGCAGGAGGCCCATGAAAACCAGGTCCAAGGCCGGGGGTCAGCGTTGAAGCTGGCGGGAGCGGATATGGCAAGCTTGTAAAATCTCCCTGCGTCCCTGTCCTTCTCCTCCTGGTGGCTCTGTCTGATTGTGTCTCTGGACCATAAAATCCCGTCTGCGGGTCTGGTTGTTGCGGTTGTAAGGGTGGTGGATGCTGCTGCTGCTGCTGTTGCGAGCCTTGCCTCATATCCGAAAATGACCCAGATTGCATACTTCGAGGACTTGGAGGGCCTTGCATGGCAAGATGACTCATTTCAGGGTTTCGAAGTACCAAATCTCGCAGCCTATCTCTTTCTTCTCGGTACCGATCCCTCTCCTGCTCAGCTTCGCGAATTCTTTGCTCCCACTCTCTCGTTCGTTGTTCAAACCGCTCGATGCTCGAGTGCGCTTCTATCTCCTTTTCTTTTCTGCGTTTGCGGAATCTAGCTGATGCACCTGCGTTGCGTGAGCGTTTTTCATCCGCGCTACGTGAAGCTTGATGAACGTCTACAGGTACATTGAACGAGCCCTCAGCCGTGGTGATAGTCATGATTTGGACAGGGTCTGATGCAGAGGTCTGCCTTGAGCTGCCTGCACTGCTGGAATGGAAAGAAGTGCCTTGGATCTGGGTATTGTACTGACGTGGAGGTAGTTCAGAGTGTCCTTGGGCTTGCATTCCACCCCCCGCATGTGCTGCGGACCTGAATGTCGGACTTCCGAAATGTGTCTGAAGTGGCTGATTCCCACCATTGTGGGCAATGAACGAAGCCGGAGATGTCTGACTCGATAGAGGATTATGCGAAGACGCTGATATGCTGGGACTAGCGCTCTGTGAGAGGCTTGTGCGGCCAGGAGCTTGCATTATGCCCACACTTGATCGTCGAGGCGCAGTGGCTGGGTTTGGTGCAGGTGGGAATCCATAGTGCTGCTGATACTGCATCTGTCCAGTATTTGGCATCGGAGGAATATCCGACGAGGCACTGGGTCCAGGTTCGGCCACATACGCTCTTCCTCTCGAAGGCAGGAAAGGTGATTGATGCGCATCGATAGTCCCCGGAGCTCCTCTTGCAGCACTCACAATACGAGCCGACGGTGATCTTGGGGTTAAAATTCGTCGAGGGCCCATACTCTGTAGTATTGGCTGGCTCGGAAATGTGTGAGACGGCGTTGTTGAAGGACTTGCGCCATATGGTGACCGACCTATTGCCGAGATGGGAGATTCGATCGCTGTACCGCTTATACGTCGAAATGAGTTCTCGTTATTGTCAGGCTCCGTTGGATTCAAAATAGAATGAACACCAAGATCCCTTGTTTGTCTTCCTCCTTGCCAGTTCTCTCCGGTCCCTGGAGTTGGAAGGGGTTGACCATGTCGAGGAGGTGTCTCCTGGGCTTGAGAAGGTCCTCGACTTTCGGGCTCCGACCGCGGCCCTTCTCCTTGTCGCCCCTCCTGACGAATCTCATCTCGAAGCTGCACAGGTGGAAGAACAAATCTTTGCCCTTCTGGCGGCGACCGAGATGCAGGACGAGACGCAGATGGCCTCTGCGACATCGGGTCCTGATCCCCTAACCCAAAATGGATCCCAGGACCGGGACATTGACGTTTCCCACTACCTTCCCAGCTCTTCTGATAACTGTGAAGCTTGGAAACGAAACTGGTAAGACGCTTTTCGAAAGCTTCTGTATTCCGGGTACCAGGAAAGCGCGTTAGGTTCGGCGATATCTGTGGGTCGGCTTCAAAGAGAACAAGACTTTGACGCTTGTGAAGGCGCGGTAGGAAACCTTGTACAGCCAGATCGAACTTTATTCGGATAATTGCCAGGGAGGCGTCTCAGCGAGTAGAAGGTCAACAGAAGTCACTATTCCGAGCTTGGTTATTGAGCTTCCACGAATTGGATTTGGTCGTCAAGTGCAGAACATCGCTGGTGCGCCGTCCAATGAGATACTTGTTTCCTCCTCTTGACAATCTCGAGGTGGCTACCTAGGCAGGAACAGTTCGGTAATGTTGGAGGTAGATAGTCGAAGCAGAAGCACTCAGACAGTAAGTGGGTGAATGAGTTGAGGTCCAAGCATATAGCAAGTAGAAGCAGCTAGGAACTGCAAGACAAGACACTGGATATTAGTTATTGCGCAGCGAGGACGAATATAGGCCACCAGTGATGACCAGTAGTCCAAAGATTGGAGGGAACTGACGGGTAGAAGGCGTGGCCGTGATGGATGAGCCATTCACAAGTAGGAGCTGCAAGAAAGACCTGCTACTGGTGGGGGAGCACCAATCGAGAAGCAAGCAGCTAGTATGTCGCCGACGAGATACAGTTTATTGCAGGCTGAAGCTGCAGCAGGACAAGTCGTTGACCCTTGGATGGCTGGCTGGTGGATGTTTGCTGAGGATGATGTTGACTCCACGCAAGCCAGAGTACGAGACGTCGAGTAGGTAGGTCGGTAGGTCGGTAGGTAGGTAGGTATGAGCGAAATAGATGCACCAGAACTGAACGAGCGATCTTTCAGATACTCTCGTTCGTTCGCACCTTGGGGGGCCCCCAAGCTTTTCTTCTCCAGTCCCACGCCTGCTGGCCGAAAGGACGGACCTACGAGACTCACAACCAGCACCGAAGAGACCATTCCTTCCTTCATTCATTCATTCATTCATTCATTCATCTTATTGACCGGGATGAAGTGCGGGTCTCTGGCAAGTCGGGGTGCTTGGAGGCTGCTGCAGGCATGATGCTTTAGTGGCAGGCTGGCAGGAAGGCCATGCTCCGTAGAGTAAGGTAGGTAGGTACCTGAAGAAAGCGAAGGAAGGGATTGACCAAGGACCGGGGCGGGTTGGTATACTACGAAGTGAGACATTCGTCGATAAGCCCTGCTGGTGAGGGTAGAAAGTCAGTCAACTATTCGCAAGCTAGGTAGGCTGGCTCGCTAGGCTGGAGATATTTTTGTTTCCGAGCTCCCAAGAAGCTTGAGCTTTTTAGGATTTCACAGGCACATAAGCATACTGGCTACCGGGTTCGGTTGCAATTGCCAGGGCAAGACAACACCAGGACAGGACAAGACAGGACAGGACAGGCCCGCATGAAACTGGCCCATTCCCGTCCCCATCCATCTCGAGGCGGCCCGCTGCTGGTAGCCACTGACCATTGCAGACGCCCCTGGAGTACTACTGAGTTCACAGGGGCTATCATGGGTAGAAGGCGGTGGTGGGTGGAGTGAATGAAGATGTCAAACCTTCCTTCCTTCCTTCGTACTCGTCGTAGTGACCGTTGCGTGTTGACTTCATCCTGCCCCATGGTAAAAGTCAAATCTCGCTCAGATGAGATCAGATCAGATCAGATGAGATGAGATGAGATGAGATGAGATGAGGCTTAAGTCGCTACCTAGGTGAGTTCTAGACGAGATATCAAAATGACTGACTTCTGTAGATCAGGTAAGGTAAGCTCAACAAAACGTTTGTAGGTAGGGCCAGGCCATCGACCTATTCGCCGCCTAGACTGAGTGAGCAACGGAACAAGTGCAAGAAGTCTAGTGAGGTGGGATAAACCTCCGAAAACCTAGCAGCCTACCTAGTTATTTATGCAATTCAAGGACCTCCCAAGATGGGAAAAGTAGCGGAGTGACGCAACCTAGTAGGGCAAAGCTTAGGAAGTTGTGACGACACATTCACATTTTGTCTAGTGTAGCTGCACAGTGAAGTATTGCATGCATGCATCTATCTCTCTCTGGCAACAACTATTGCGTGCGGTGAGAACGCATCAGCCAGTCCTTAACGCCTATAGCTCCTGTATCCCTATAAATAAGCAGCCCTGCCTATTCAATATGCATACGTACCTTAAGTAAGGTATCTACGGAGCTATGTATGGTATGTATAGTATAATCCACTCTTCTGCTGTTGTTCTTCTACTTCTCACCGGCAAGCCAGTATCATGAGCTAGTCTCTGGCCAAGAATGAACGGTGAAGACAGTTTGATGACGATGTTCGTAAGTGAGATTAAGACATCGTCGATGAAGAACTTTAGATAAGCCACCAAACAAGGCTCTGTCTGGTAGGTACAGTAGTCGGATTGAGCTCTGATATTGATCAAGCAAGAGCTGAAAGGAGAACCCCGAGATGAGGATGGAAAGCTACCGGCCAGGCCAGCTAGAGAGGTCCTCCCTCCCTCATCCTCTTCGTCTAGCCGCGTGCGGGCTACCAGCGCGCTGGTTCAGCCCTCGGGCACCCTGTAATTCCCTTCAAACACGGTAGGGTCGCTTATATCTATCTACCTACTACCTTTGGCTACCGAGCAGAATGAATTTGAGCCACCTACCTACCTTTCAGGGAGTAATGCTCTCGTGGTCCGCGTGTGATAATCAGATTTGTGCTTCAGGTAATTAATCCACTGACTAACTAACTGTGCTCTCACTCACTCCCGATCGATACACTTCCGTACCATAAGTACAGTGCTGGGCAATATGTGGACAGGGTTGTGCAGGCAGAATGAAAGGCAGGATGAGTGTTCCTCGCTGCCGTTTCCTGCATGGCAGGCAGATTGATTGAATGACCCTGTATCGAGCTGCAGTAGCGCATCCGTATGCACGATGCGGTGGTGATTTTTCAGTCACTTGTCTGCTGTGGCTTCCCCCGGTCTCCGAATCGAGCGAGACCTTGTACCACATTGTGAAAGTACATTATGTACTTATAATCCGAGTTCGAGCACTTCTCTTCGACTTCAATATGCCTATCCAACTTGCGCCCGATTACCCGCTGTCAGAGTCCCAGAAGTTCTCTGACTGCGAAGGCTCTACGCTTTTACACGGCCTATTTCCATGTCTCCAATGGGATATGAGCGCTAGGTTTGGCTTCGCCACACGAACCTGAATCAGGACTACCCTTCCTTCCGTGCGGAAGGACAACTGACTGCTTTTTGGTTGGGTTGGAATTTGGAAGCCCGCGAGCCAAGGAAAATAACAAGGCGCCTCAAAGATAGGTTCAGCAACCCCTGCTCCAGTCCGATGATGGCGGGAGGGAGATGTGACGACGAGTGAAGATGCATTTGTTCTTTGCCCGCCCGCGTCAAAAGCCAGCCAGCTCACTCGATACTCAGCTTCTTCCCCAGCAGTGTTGCAGTTGTCATGTTGCGTCTTGGTGACTTGCATGCACTATAATCACCTTGCAACGGCTGAACTCGCCGCTGTTCTCGTCTCGTAGAGGAGTCTTCAATCTCACTGGGACAGGTTTATAAAAGTAAGACCATTGCGTCAATCGCCCAGCCTTGTCCTGTTTACCGGTGAATCGGTGAACCGGTGATATTGGCTCAAATTAGATACCAGGAAAAACTCCCCTGGAGAGAAAATCGCCTGGTGCATCGTCTGTTTGACTTCCCCTGGTCCCTGGTCCCTGGATTCATCGTAACCCCATGCGTACCGGAAACTCAGAAATCGAATGTGAAAAACAGACGATCTCGACAAAATGCCTTGTTGATGGTGTAATGTATCTCCCTGAGTTCCTGGAATTGAAGCTGTAGCGTAAGCAATCTAGAAAGTATCGTTGACTTGTTACCTGTCTTCAGATGTACTCGTACATCAGCTCCAAGTAGAATCCCAGGTAACAATTCCCCAATAATCTTTCCACTTTTCTACCAATCCGTGCTTGAACGGCCACTTGGTCCATGCAGTAGAGAAACGAGATGAGCTGCAGTAGCCGAGCGCAATGACAGCAATCGTATCCTTGCAATTCAGGGTTTCCAGCAACGGCTCGACCCCATATCAGAAATCGAGGCTGATCCTTGAAATCTGGAAACTTTTCTAGACACTCGTATCTGTCTTTCGCTCTTATTTCCTAGGTGAGGGCCTGGTGTTATGAGATCAGACGTTTATTGATGCCTTGAAGAAACTGCTGTCACGAGAAGCGCGCCGTGCCGGGAAATGGAAATTCACAATCACTCTAAGATTTCTTCCGAAATCTGTAGGTCCCCATGCATATGTGATTTGCATAGCGGCCCAAACGACCCCTACCTACCTGACGCTCGAGTCAGAAGAACCATACGAAAGTGAGACTGGTTCATAGATGCGAAAAATTGTTCTGACCCCTCATTCGCCGTCTACGCTGTTCTGAGACGAAGAAAGCGAGACAATTTGAAGAACATCGGACTTGATCGCCAGAAGTAATATCGGACGGGCAATTGAAGGGAATACCAAAGAACATATGCTGATCCATTTCGGTCTTTGCGACATCAACGCAATTTATCGGCTGACTTAATGCGGCCATCAACGGTTTCAGTCACTGTTATTGGATCCCTCATTCCCATTTGCTGGATTGAGATCTCATCCGGCCAATACGATGGCTCTGATCGGGTCCCAGCCTTCCAGGAGGTTCTTGTAGTATCAGCACCGGCTGTACAAGTCGCATTCAGAGGTCAGCCATGTCGAGCAAGGTCTATCGTCCGGGTATGATCTCACTTGAACAAGATTTGATCTGGTCCCATGATCGAATTCATTCATCTGCGAACAAAAGGGGATTGTGTCGGTAAAGAGTTCAGGGCCATAGAAGAGTAGGGACGATCATGTTGTATTTCAAGATAAGCAGCATAGTGATCGCTTCGCTCACCTCCCTTATTGCCTACCGCATTTCTACTGTCGACATCTATCGAATCCAAGGATCTCGGAGGCGCAACCGCACGTCCTACTGCATACTTAATCCCTTCTTCTTCAAGACCCCATGGGCGAAGCTGAGCCTTGTACGGCAACGCTACATCCACGACTGCTCCGTGTCACCCGCATGCATGGGAACGTGCCGTAATGCAATGCTTCCCGTCGAGGCCTTGAACATAATGATAAACATATGCCCAATGCTATCGCTTGTCAATGGCAGCTGAGCAACGCAATGCTTCTTTCGCCGAGCCTCATGGAGTTCGCTGATGAATGCAGGAATGATACTTTGCTGCCGATTGGCTCATCTGTCCATCGAAATTGGAAAATGTGAAAGTCGTCCTACTCCGTAAACGAGCTGATGCTAGCGGCAGCCTAAGAAACCCAGCCTGCCGGGAAAGTTAATAGCCTGACTCTAGCGTAGGTATTCTCAACTTTAAACATCCGAGACCCGTCCCACTATCAAACACCAGAACATCACCTGCCTAGCCCTCGCCGTGGTCGCCGTGTAAGCAAGCAAGCAAGCAAGCCTGGTCAAAGTCTATGTCCCTCAGGAACGTCGATAGGCACGTCGCTGGCGACGATGCCGGTGAGCCACGGTAGGACGATACGACCTCAGTCATCGAGTCTCAGCTTTCTAAAAGCCGGTGTGTGATGAACCTTGTAAGCGCTCGAGCAATCATCATTCAAGACGGAAAAGCACAGCATCATGTTCGTCTATCACTGCCAGAGAAAGGCAGCATCTGCAAAGCCTTTGTTTGAAAGGAGAGATCGATCCACAACCGGACGAGGCAATAAGATCTGATAAGGCAAACAAGCGCTCTGTTGTTGGTTCGTCCCAAAAGCTGCATGTTGATCCCAGCATATGCAGATACCACAGGTCCACAAGGAGCCGGTTGACGAACACTCGCATACTCTACTCGCATGGGTATGCAGTCAGCTGTCTTCTGTATTGAGTGCCTCATTTCTTGGTGCAAACGCAATTGCAAACGCAAAATTATGTCTAGGAGACTAGGGCTTCGTATTCGAATCTGAAGCAAGGAAAACCTATTCTCGGGTTGGATAATCGTCGGTTTCGGCACTCCCCCCAGATCCACCGCATCACCTACGCCCCCGACTGGTAGTCGGCGTGGAACTGATCAGTCGTTTTTATTTGATTAGTCGGCACGGGCTATTTGGTCTATTGATGCCTCGCAAGGTGGAGCAGACACAATCGTGTACAGACATAGTTCTGTTTTATTCATGTGCCGACTAATCGTAGTCAGGGAATAGGTGATGTGGTGGATCTGGAGGGAGTGCGAAACCGATGATTATGGATTTTGGAAGTAGGCTCGAGAGCCGGAATACCTCCTCTTGGCTCCTGCTGTACGTAGGATACGCCGCTATCTGCCACTTTAGACGATTTGGTAGAAAGAAGCAATGAACATGAATTTCTCAAACGTCTATGGACACCACAAGTTTCCTCGTTTTGCGAATTAGAGAACTTTAATTAGTGTCATGCAAGCAATTCGTCTTCCAGGAAAGTCAATCAAGAATTCGTCAGAGCCGTGCCGTAGGTAGAGCAGCCTGTTAACTCTAATTCTGACTTTCTACAGATACGCACCTAGTCACGTTGGCGCATTCTGGAAAACTCGGTACATTTCGGTGATTTTGTTGCGCGCAGTCCAAAGCTTAACATTGGCGTATGGCCGTAGGCCATCCGACCTCCTTCGTTTCACATCATTTTGATACGAGCTGCTGTTGCGCATGAAGTGATGCGACGTGATTGTGATGGGATGGTAGCGCTTAAGCAGGTGATTGAATGTGTACGTGCTTCTGCCAACTGTAGCAGGATTCGCAACCAGTCAGTGCAGCCTTCAGTCAGAGCAAAAACTACGGAGTGGCAGAGTTGTTTGATCCCTTCAATAAGCGGTCAAGATACCGTGATGGCTGTTCAGCATGACGCTCAGATCATGAAGGTGAGTTGGGAGCATCGCGGTGTGCGGAGCTGCAGCAAGCTGCAGTGTGATGGATCTTGTACAAACTCAACCTGTAAAGCGTAATATGCCGAAATGCATGAGACGGGATGTCCCTATAAATTGCCGGTACTAGGTTGCAGGAACTTTCCAAGATTTTGGTCTGGCAGACGCGATGTAGATCGAGATCTCCCATACAGGTGTCAATTCTTTCATCTCTTTCCCCTTTTTCCCATTGAAAAGTACTTTTCCATGCTCGATGATAGCATGAACCTTGAATTCTCGACGGAGATAGCAAAAAAGCGTCGTCAAATTCAATAAAGTCAATTTGGTGATCAGGATTCAGGACGAGCCGCTATACTTGTTTGTAAACTGCAGCTTGATGGTTAGACTTTCGATCTCAGAGGTATTTTTACATTCCTGAGCCAGAATGTCGTTAGACAATGCTTGCTTAAATTGAATTTATCACCCATTTTGGATGCCTGTGATGTCGCCATATGGTCCTGGAAAGCACTTCCTTGCATTTCGTGAGTAGAAGACACAACGACGAGCACACTAGGTAGGGAGGTGTGAACAAAGCATCTAAGCGGAATACAGCTTAGAAATCCGCCAGTATTCAAGAAGATAAGAAGCGGCATCGTAAAGGTCAAGGGAACATGTCCGTTTCCTATCATAATGGAAATCGAAATCCGGAGTCGCACCAACTTCGAGGATCAAGACTAAGACCATTTAGGCAAACCGACCGGAATATCCGCCACAACATCCACAAATTAAAAGAACAGCATATTTGCACCATTTCATCAATCGAAAGATGGCATTTCACCTGTACCAACGACGGTTTTGCAGTGAACGAGTCTCGGGACCGATGGGGATATGGATCGGGAGTAAGGCCCGGATACCGAATTTTGAGCCAGATCGCGACAATGAGATATAGCCAGACGAGCAAGAGGGACGTATGAAGGCTCACCCCTTCGCTTTCATAGATCAGAGATATGGTGATGTAGAGATGGAATTCATGTGTCGTCAGACGAATATAATCAGTGAACTTTCGGCCTTCAATCCATAAATCATTGACGAAACTCTCGCGCCATCGGGTCAGGAACTATTCGTCGCTTCCGCAATCAGATCCACAGTATAATCGCCTAGCGAGATCCACCTCCACCTCCCACGATGGCTATCTCCATCATCAAAGGCTCGAGACCATTCCTTTCCTGGTGGCATTGGGTGGTTACATTCTTCTTCCGAACAAATTCAGCAGCAATTATGCCTGCCTCCTCTTACCAACGATGGACTGTTACAGAGCCATACCTAGATCTCCATTGCGCTCTTGGCGAAGGGCCTTACTATGAAGAGGCGACTAACAGTTTGCGATTTGTGGATATCATCAAAAGGCATCTACACACGGTTGATCTGGGAGTAGGACCCAAGAGCTTGAAAACTTTGCAATTTGATATGCCGGTTGGTGTGACGGCTGATATTGAGGGTGTTGATCCGAAGGAGAAGATCTTAATTGGAGGAAAGAGTGGGGTGTATGTGCTGGAGAGGGAGACTGGAAAGTGTGAATTGTTGAAGAGGTTTGAGGATAGTGAGGAGAAGGATGATAGGATGAGGAGTAATGATGGGGCTGTTGACCCGCAAGGGAGGTTTTGGGTTGGGACGATGAATGACTTTCATGTGGGTGAGCCACAACCTGAGGGTGAGTCACGGATTTTTCTTGTCGCTTTATGTCACTTTCCAATCCAGACGTTTCCTCGAGGCGGTTTTCACTCTTTTTGTTGTTGTTCAATGCTGGGAAGGCATGCTATTTTCTTGAAGGCTTCGTTCAAGATATGCTGGTTTTGCAAGCTCAGGTAACAAGGCTCATCCATGACAAAAAGATGATAAAGAACAATGAATTTACGGACTTTACTGATTATCAATAGGCTCTCTGTATCGCTTCAAGTCAGACCTGACCCGGAAAACTCTCCGCTCATCCCTCACCATCCCCAACAGCATCGGTTGGTCCCCAGATCACAAAACCCTGTACTTTGTCCACTCGACCGAGAAGCGCATCATAGCATTCGACTTTGACAACTCAACCGGCGACATCACCAACGAGCGCGTCTTTTGGCAACACGACGGCCAAGGGGATCCAGACGGATTCAAAATTGACACCGAGGGTAATATCTGGCAGGCCATGTATGGCGGGAGTCGAGTCTTGAAGATTTCACCCGAGGGAAAGGTGGTGGGTGAGATCACGTATCCAACCAAGTGTATTACTTGTCCGGTATTTGTGGGAACGGAGATTTGGGTCACGACTGCGGATGATCATGATGCGAGTAGACCGTATGCAGGTGCTGTGTTTAAGGTTGATGTCGGGGCAAAGGGTCTGAAGGAGTTCAAGTTTAAGCTGGATAAAGGAATTTCGGGATTGTTGGTATGAGCGGGTTTTGATGTGATGAGAGATGATTATCTCGAAACGAGAAACGATAGATTATACACAGCTAGCAGAGGCAGGCTAGGAATGGACCTGCTATGACCCCAAGAGCCTTTCTGATGAAGTGCAAAATATGTGAACGGTGAGGCTCTTGGTTGATTATCCTAACCGTAGGACTGGATTGATGATGTTGAACCGTATCTACACCTGAACGATATATGCTATACACATGAAGTTGAAACGAGTTGATGACTTTACAACACACATATACAGATATAGCAAGAGATCCGGTGAAAAGCCTTGCTTTCCATAAAGTGCGGACGAGTGGATGGGTAGACTTATATACTACATGCATACAATCCTCGGATTCCATCTCAATCCCATCCCAACCGAAATCAAACGAGACTTCAAAAAAGAAAAAAGCTCTCCTAAGAGTCTACCAACCGAACCAATTCCTTCGCCAGCCATTCATTTCTCTCATCGAACGCCCAACCCTATCATGAAAAACCCAATGAGTGAATGTAAGTAAATAAACACAGATACGAGAAACCCAAACCAACGAAACGCGAAAGTAAAGAAAGAGTTTCAATAGTGCGAATTGATCACGTTAAGGGACACGGATACCTCATACGGGAAGAGAGCGTAGCGTAGTGGAAATGCCCTGTCAATGCTCTGAATTATACAGCTACAATGTATTGTCAGTTCAATTCATTCCAATCCAATTCTATCCACCATCCCCAAATTCTCGCCAGCTGATACGACCTTCATTCCTGTTCATTCTGTCGCCCCAATCTCCGAGTTCGGAAGACCCAGTCGGTCCAGCTGCCAGATTGGGGGTTCGAAAGAAGTGAGAAGAAAGAATGTAGGAAATAACGTGACAGGGGCAAACAAGGCACATCTCCCTTCATTCCTCGCGTGCATGACTTGGGCACTCTAGCAGCATAGTAAGGTTTATGGACCACGTGAAGACCAGGGTAGAGGGTGTTTGGCTTTATACTTGAGTCCGGTCATCGGAGCTGTGACATCTTGTGAGTGAATTGGGGCCTTGCGGCTGATCATGACAACAGGCAGAAGTGATCTATAAATTTGCACTATTTTTACATGGTATATGAAAGCCATCGAAATTGCCGGAGCTTTTAGAACGAGTGATATTATTATGTCAGTAAAAGTGCATCGAAACGTGCCGTGCTAGCCAAGCAGAATCTATGAAGAACAGCCAACATATCCTCAGATAGAATCTGGATCTTTCACCGTTACCAAAACGCCGTTTATGCAGCCAATCGTCCAAGTCATCGCCCTGCCTCCCATTCCTATATATACAATACCCTTCGCGCATAGTCAAATCATCTTGCACTTTCCAGTATTACGCAAGTCTCGCATCCTGCGTCGGATTGGCCATCACATGTCCTTCTTGACCGTCTCGGAAGAACCATAAGATCTGTCGTCCTTGCCTTCAATAGCCTTGACCTGCTTCTCCATCTCCTTGCATTGCCTCTCCCACTCCTTCTGTCCCATCTTGCTTTCCCTTCTGAAGAGCTCCTCATTTGGCTTGCGGTAGCTACCTCCCAGACGATCCCACAGCGTAGTGTATTGTCCGTAATTGTAGTTGAAGTACAAATGATGCATCGTATGGCACGCGGCACCATTTAATATCGGGCTGTTAGCTACGTATTCGCCATCGTGAATGAATACGGTCCAGACTTGCACGAAAAAGAAGAGAGCGAGGTAGGCGATCTTTTGAAGTGGAAAGATGAAGGGGAAAACGTGGTATGGTAGGGATTGTGACCAGCCGTCGAGAGGATGGAATGCAATTGCCGCGTATGGGGTTGGCATGATCCATTTGTGATGAGGCTTGTGAAGCGTTTTGTAGATGAGCGGATGGTGAAGTCCACGGTGGATGAAGTAGACGAACATGTCGGTGAAGAGGATGAAGAAGGGAAACTGCAAATAATTGTAGTATTTGAAGGGCTCCTGGTCGAGGCTGTCGTAAAGCTTAGAGTAGCCTCGTACTTCGCCGAGGAAGAAAGGCGCGGTGAGAAGTGCCATAACAGGCATGGCGTCGCACGCTTGTCGAATCTCCTGGCGGATCTGGTTCTTGAGGAATTTGGGATGTTTGAAGGTTGTCTTGTCGAATACGAAGATGTAAGAGAGGGTCGAAACGAGAAAGTAGAGTGCACCACCAGCGAGCCTGCATGCCTATTTAGCTGAGTACTGGCAGTACGATTGGAATGCTTACCACATAATCAAGAATAGGGAGAAAAATTGTCGGTATACGTTATCTCTGTTGAACGCGCTCATGTATGCAGCGTCGTGGGGGGCGAATTGCCAGAACGAAGTCGCAGGCTTGTATTGCCAGGGCGATGCTGCTTTCATATCTGCTGTTGTATAGTTCGAAGTCACATCTAAGCTGTATGGCGGAGGCGACGCAGGAAAGACTTTGGCAAAGACATGGTCGAAGAAGAAGGTATCGCAGAACTCGAGGCCGACATCCATGGTGCAGACGGTTAATGCGAAAGGGGCTGGGGTGGGCTTTTGGGGTGAAAATATCTCAACGAGATGTACACAGCTTATTAAAGAATAGAAGCTCCAATTCAATGGCTTTCGAGTAACTCCGGGCGTATGGGTGAACGTTGTCGTGGAAGGCGGCAGCTGTAGTAGGAGGAACTGTCCGGGAAGAGAGTTTGTCCCATTATATAGATTGGACCCTGACGACAAATTTTGCTGATTTCCGTATTCGTACCTGAGCTGAATGAGCTCCTCTGTTGAGGCGATTGGCGAATGAGAAGAGCGCGATCGAGTGTTTAGCCGTGAAGTGGGGCCGAAATTTCGATCTGGATTGGGTAAGTTAGCTTATATGTTGTGACGGGTGAGCCGGTTGATTTCCTCCCGGGTGATGGAAATGGCCTCATCAGCAGATTACCGAGCAGACGGGTCGATTACACAGGCAGGAATTTGTCGTGTCAGATTCGAGATCTTCCGAAGGCCGAGGGATGGAAGGCTCGTAAGAATGAAGCAGAACCTAGCTTGAAATCCATCTCGCGACTCAGCCTCGTCCTTGGTGAGTGAACGCAAACAACATGGCTGGGCTGCCATCAAAAGAGCTACTATACTTGAGATGGAGATGGACTCTGGCAGGTAATCGACCAATCCTTTCGGTTTCGCATCATACGGTGTAGGTAGGGGCTCATCATGAATGAAGGTGGGATGGATTTCCCAAGCATGAGCCATTCACCACAGTCGAACAGACAGACAGACAGACAGACAGACACGAAGATGGAGTCTGGTGTAGATACTTGTAACTGAGTAATGTCGTCTAGGCAAGTGTCAAGCTCCAATGCACCAATAGCGATCAGGCTGATGGGGGACAAGGCTATCACGGAAATGCCCTGGATCTTGCAGAAGGTTTACGCTTAGTTGTTTGGCAGAAGCCTAACTCGAACAGACGATTGTCTGCAGCAAATGTTAAATAAATACTATGGAAGTATGATAGACGATCATGTGATACGGGCTTGAGATTCGATGGATGAGATTCATCGCTGGCGTGGAGATGTGAGAAGAATCTCCTGAAGCGCGAGCACCTACGGGCCTACGGAGAATCCATCAGTCCTCATCGCAGACTCTCTACAATCCTACCTTATCATTCTGGCATGCGACACTTGTATCAAACCAATCCAATCACGTGTAGTTCGTGCGATGAGCTGCGATTGAAACGTCAATGATGTGATGTGATGGCTCAGACCATCTCCAAACTGTCGGACACAAACGGGCGAATGACAGATCTACAGTACTGTAGGCACAATGCCGAATCCTTGAATAATAGGCCATCCTCGATGCACAACTCACTCGTTCCCCACCATGAACAAGCGACCATTTCTCCCACAGCTGGACATGGGAAACCCTTCCTGTACTTTACCTCATAATCGACAATCATTTGCCTCTTGGCAACGAGGAGATACCAAACGAATGGATTGATTGCGCAAGGCCCCGTTCACGGAGCGGTAGGAACCAGAAGAAAACGCACGTTACGATGCAGAAGATCTGACACCCTGTCTTGTACCTCGCATCATCGGACTAGCTTTGGTTCTCGGATCGGACGTTCTGAACTCTATTATAGATCATCTCGAGCGGCCATGAGATGCGGTTCCGGCGGCTGCGACTATGAATGATGCCCCAGCGAACGGGAGATGGGGAAAAGTGTGGATGGAGTTTTTTTTTTTTGTCTTTTGTTTTTTGAGAGAATCAGTTATTTGTTCAGGATAGGACATGATGTTTGATCATGTACATAACAGTAACAGTACTTGTACTTCCGTGCTGTACCAGCGTACCAGAACTTGCAGAAGTCTACAGTAGGTTACAGTAGGTTACAGTAGGTTGGTTGGTTGATGGAAGTCCCACCTCATCATCCCGCATCGAAGCCTCAGTAGGTAAAACTACTGTAGTGCCATCAACAGCGGATGTCGAGGTACTTTAGCGTAGGCAGTCTGGGCAATCAATCACGCGGGATATATACATATACCTAATCCTAGGTAGGTAGGTAGGTAGGTAGGTAGGTAGACAGTTTCCCCCGGCGATAATGACCATGCGACGGGATAACTAGATAACTAGGTAGGTACTGTAGGTTGCCTCGCAACGCTAGAAGCTGGTGAGGAAAGTGGTCAGAAATGGGAGAAGCCAGGCCGAAAGAGGCTGGATTCGTTTGTTGCCGCTGCAGTGGAGCATTTGGAGCGGCGGGGCGGGGCGGGGCTCTATTCGGACCCTGGCCCTTTTGATAAAGTCTCCTTCCTGCTTCTTGGCTGGCGGCTGCTTGTCACTTGCTGTCATCCCAGGTCGAGCGTGTTTCCTTCACGTCAAACAGAGAAGAAACCTGGAGGCATCAAGCAATTGTGGGGGTGGCTTTTTGACTGTTTTCTAGTAAATATCTGACTCGGCTCGGAGTCAACTTGGCGTGAGTATTCAAGGACATCACTACTAAAGTAATGCATAATTCCGAGTCGTACTTAGTTAGTACTTCCGTACCTACCCTACCTAAGCTCGAAGGTAGGTAGGTAGGTAGGTAGGTATGAATGCTCGATGTTCCATGCTTTGCCCCATATGTTGGGTGGGGTGAGAGAAGAGGGTGTCTGTCTAGCTGGATGCATCCACCCATTTATAGTTCAAACCTGCAGGAGCACGACAGGCAGGGGAAGGGTGGGCCCCTGCTTGGCTCTCATCCCTGTCCATGTCCGAAGGGGGAAGCGTGTCTGGCTAGCTTCCGCGTGGGTTAGGTGAGTTTCGCTCCACAATTTTAGAAGCGTGTGCTTGCCCTGCCTTGCCTGCCCTTTGGTTCCTCTTCTTCTTCTTCTTCTTCCAACTTTGAATTCCCCTTCTCACTTCTCCTCTTTTCACTCCCAATTGTTGAGATTCACCGCGTCTACGAGTGTTGTTTTCTTTCTCATCAAAACTCGCGACACCACCATCGCCATCTCCTCATCTTCCTTCCTCTAACCTCAACCATCAGGTCGGCTAACCGACGCCTGGCACCAACTGCTCTAGGTTTAATAGACTGCCGGTCGTGCATCATCCCCTCCAGATCTTGCAAACGGATTCCTAGCCCGGTGGCGCGCGTTCTCCTACCCAACAACTACGATCATTACACTCTTCAATCATCAGAATCCGATACTCGGAATAGCGACTCATCCCGCTAAGCGCATATTTTGGAGCTGGTCGCAAACCTTGGATTGATCTAGCCCACCCTTGAACGAATCATCGCTATCTTCGCCGCCCACCACCATGTCGATGTATAATAACCATCGCGGTCTGGGACCTGCACCTGGCCCTCCCAGTGGAAATACTCGTCTGAATGAACTGTTGGATCAAATCCGTGCCGAATTCGAGAGCCAAGCTCGCCAGGGGCAGGATGTGGAACATGCGAGTAAGTGACACCATGCTACAGCAGCGAGGATACAACACAATGACACTACGCATCACTTACTGACTCACCTTGGTAGTGGCCACGCAGATAAACGAATTGCACACTATCAGAGAGAAGGTTTACGGAATGGAACAGGCACACATCGCGCTCAAGGCAAAGTAAGAAGCACTGTCTGAGAATACGATCAAAGCTGACCGGAACAGGTACGATGAGGAAGTTCGAAGCCTTCACCGGGAGATCGAGTCTCGAGGAGGTAACCCACGCGCTCTCGGTGGTCAAAACCAAAACGCTCCTCCTTCACAAGCACCTCCAGCAATCGGTCACGGTCCAAGCAACCTCTTTGGCGGAATAATGGCAGGTCAAGGGGGACAAGGAGCACCAGGTCTTGCACCTCCACAACAGTCAGAGCAACATGGTCCTCCACAACACCAGATGCCTCAACCTCCAGGACCGCCAAGCATTCAAGGTCCTCCCCCACCACCACCACAACAGGCCCCTTTTCAAGGTGGGTACCCTGGAGTGGGCCCCAATGGGTACGCGCAACCACCTCAAGCTACGGCATCTCCTGGCCCAGGAAAAGGAAGACCATTGAATCGTGGACCTGGAGGACCTCCCACTCCTCAAATTAACCAGCAGCCAATGCCATATCCGGATCCAAGGGCTGCACAATCGCCTCAGGTTGGTCACCCAGCACCAGGTAATCAACAGAACATGTTCCGAGTCGGAAATGCCCTGGCCGAGTTGGATCTTGAACGTCTTCCCGCACATCAGAAGAAGGTTGAGGCGGACTGGTTTGCCATCTTCAATCCAGAGGTTCCTCGTGTGCTTGACGTCGATCTCGCACACACTCTTCAGCACGAGAGTGTTGTTTGCTGTGTCAGATTCAGTCATGACGGAAAGTACGTTGCTACTGGCTGCAATCGCTCGGCTCAGATTTTCGATGTTGTCAGTGGTGCCAAGGTCTGCGTTCTCCAAGATGATTCGGTTGACTCCGTCGGTGATCTCTACATTCGAAGTGTCTGCTTCAGTCCAGATGGAAGGTACCTTGCGACTGGTGCCGAGGATAAGTTGATCCGGGTAAGTCGTTCGACGTGAGTTACAAGAGATATACTAACGACCATCAGGTC
Source organism: Rhynchosporium graminicola (assembly GCA_900074885.1). NCBI lineage: Eukaryota > Fungi > Ascomycota > Leotiomycetes > Helotiales > Ploettnerulaceae > Rhynchosporium > Rhynchosporium graminicola. The sequence goes on from FJUW01000037.1 coordinate 353,612, forward strand.
TGGGATATCCACGCCAAAAACATCAAGGTTACCTTTGCTGGCCACGAGCAAGACATTTACTCCCTGGACTTTGCTCGTGATGGTCGCACCATTGCTTCTGGTAGTGGCGATCGAACTGTTCGTCTGTGGGATATTGAAGCTGGTCAGAACATCCTTACTCTCAGCATCGAGGATGGTGTGACAACTGTCGCCATCTCTCCAGATACCAAGCTCGTCGCAGCCGGCTCTCTCGACAAGAGCGTTCGTGTTTGGGATGCCGTTACTGGTTATCTCGTTGAGCGTCTCGAGGGTCCAGACGGACACAAGGACTCTGTCTACTCCGTTGCATTCGCACCAAACGGAAAGGATCTGGTTTCTGGATCCTTGGACAAGACCATCAAGATGTGGGAGCTTGTGGCACCACGTGGCGGACATCCAAACAACGCACCCAAAGGAGGACGTTGCATCAGGACCTTCGAAGGCCACAAGGACTTCGTCTTATCAGTCGCTCTAACGCCGGATGGAAATTGGGTTCTCTCTGGATCCAAAGATCGTGGTGTCCAATTCTGGGATCCAAGGACCGGCAATACCCAACTCATGTTGCAAGGTCACAAGAACTCTGTCATTAGCGTTGCACCAAGTCCGTTGGGTAACTCCTTCGCCACTGGATCCGGTGACATGAGAGCGAGAATCTGGAATTATAAGTCATACCACCCATAAATGCTTGAAAGCTGGGGCAAAATGCTGAATCAATGAATGATCACTGTCAGAAACACGTCTGTGATCGTGGCGAATGGGCTGGCGTATTCGGATTGCAAACGAAATGGCAGCAGCGTCAGGGGTACCTGCAGCTCCGTACTTAGGCTGTTGATTGGTTGAGCGGCTAGGAATCTTTTATTTGCTTTCTTTTTGGTGTATTCTGTTTGCTTGTCCTTGTCTAAAGGTTCTGCAAGATGATTGGATGAAGGAGAAGGGATACTTGAGGCAAGATTGGTTGGATGGAAGACCTTCCGGCTGTGAAAGTGGATCAGATCCAAGGAATAGATGGACTGATAGAAGGTTCCGATGCTTTAACAATGTCAGGCTGGGTGGATTTGATAGGTAGGTAGTGTGCATACACCAAAACGAAATAAGAACAAACGCTCAAACTCAGCTTCAAGTTCCCTGAAATAGCGAAGGTGCGAGCGAGGTGTTATGGAGGACTTTACTTCACTTTCGATCGGCCTGATCTGGTCTGGTACAATGTAGTACATTGCATGTCCAGGTCAGCGCTCTACTTGTGCATCTCTAATGAATGGTGGGTGTATTGGCAACCTAATCATAGGTAGGTCAGCCTAGTCTTCTAGTAAGGTATGGTGCATTGAATTATGGATGAGAATGACATGGTTTGCAAGGCTATGCGGATATAGTTTGGACTCTGGACCAAAGGTGGGCTAGAAGTAGGCGGAATTTTCATAGGTATGAATCACTGACTCTTAGGTGCATAATTTACTCGAGCATCACTCGTAGGGACGAAAATCGATAGGGTCTTGTTTGAAGGCTTTTAATATCTAATCTAAATGCTCAAAAATACACTTGAACCAAAGGATGATACATAAGCGTGCTAATCGAAGGCATAGCATCCTCCCAATGGAATAAATGAGCAATTGTATTTATTTGACTGCTCCAGAACCCAGAACCATCTTTGTAATTCTGTAGAGCTGTCCGAATATTGTGGATCGTTGTCGAAATCAAAAGGTAGATTATTACCACCGAGTCGGTGTTGGGTGTTGGATCCACACTCGCGTAGGTAGTTGGAGACTATTTTCGAGGCAGATCAAGTTGCACGATGAAAGGCTTGTAATTCGGCTTCATGCCTTTGGCAGTGTTCATCATGATAGCTGCGTTGACCATGAGAGTTTGCTGTCCTGCTTTGATAGGCCACTCGTTCGTATACGGAAATTCGATGACTTGCTCGGTCTCCAGAGGCGTTGCTGATGATGGGTTTTTGACACTGCCATCTGATTTCCAGGTAACGATGTTCGCACCGTGACCTTCGTGAATATGGCCAAAGCAGTGCATAAGCGGTCGTACGCGGCCAACGGCTCTGAGAAGATTTGGGCATCCCAGGTTTCGACCGTCGGCTTGATCGAGGATTGAATGTGGAGGACCATGCGTTATCACGATGTGGACACCTGCGGGTATTGGATTTGTCGCAATCGAAGTACGATTTGTCGCAACCTGTTCTGAGTTATTGAAACGGTCCTCATGAGATTGATAAGGGAAAGCCCAGCCGCCAGAGCCAGGAGTGTATGGTGAAGCAAAGACCTGGAACTTGGCACCGTTGTCGAGAGTAAATGTATGAGTGCCTTCCTCGAGATAAACGATACCGGCCTCCTTTGCTGCTGCCCCTGTCATTATCTCAATGGCCTCTTCATGGTATTCGGAATACTCATCGTCGGTCATGTTGTCGACGCGGCGAACTTTGTCACGTGAAATGTCATGATTGCCGGCGATGATCAATTTGAATTTCGCATCGATTGTTCCTATCATTCTGACACACTCTCTTAAAGAGCTAAGCTCACCAAAATTTGTCAAGTCTCCAGTGTGGATAAGAACGTCGGCGTCTGGAAGAGTGTTTCCGTCGAAAGAGTGCTCGTGGGTGTCCGAAATGACCATAATACGGGTGGGTACGGTTGGAGCCATCTTCGCAACGGGAGAGAAGTGTTGAGAAAATCACACTTGAACTCGTTTCGAATGTCGTGTTTGTCGATTGGTGAATTGTTTATAAGCCTGAGGAATTCGAGGAGGTGGCGTATTCAGTAAGAAAGAGGATCTTGAGCAAGCAGCTGATTTGATCTTGTGGTGATCCGTTGATATTCTACTCAGTGCGGATAAAGGACATGTGAGAAGACTTTGGAGAAAAAGGATGCGTCAGAGGTCTGGAGGCTGAAATAAATAGAGGTCGACGAGCAACATTCGATCTAGATTTACGTGTCCTATATATGATAATTATTTCAAGCTAAGCCTACTAGCTAGCCTAGAATGAACTTCAGTTATATTTATGAGAAAGGCATTAGAGCCTATACTTGCCTGTATAATAGAGAGTAGTACTTATGATATCTAGATATTATTATAAGTCAATCTTAGAGTATTAATCCTTTAATATAAAATAATTAAGAAAGTTTTTATATATTATTTGTTTTGATCTCCGCTTATTTATATATTTAAGCGAAAAGCATTCGAAGGGATAATTGCAGGCTCTTGCACTAACCTATATCCGCGATAATTTTGTGATATTTAACATTACTCTTTGATTAATAAATCTCTAAAGGCTTTCAAATAGTTCAATAATATGATTTCTTTAGTCTATCGAAGAAACTAGAGATGTCGCTCGTATTCGAAAAAACCACAGGATCCAAACATAAGCGTAGCAGAAATCTGCTTTCTGAGATACTGACGCCCTTGATTAAGGTCAAGTAGAAGTATTGACAGAAATGTAGAGTAAGAAAGATGATGGAAGCTGAAATGCTTTATATCGGAATCGCCTGATTTTCGCCTGCCCGTGCCTTGTTTAGCTAAGATCGCTCGCTAAGCAGGTACCTGTTAATTTTATCTTAAACTGACACGGCTCGCTTAATTTGTCAACTCTCTAGAGCTTATCACGTCTCTTCTATATTAAAAAACATCAAATTCAAGACAGAGTTACATCCGAAGGAGTATTCGTCGATATTTGAAATGCCGGAAGCGAGTAGAGATTATACTTGAAGCCATGGTTTGCGATCCTAAATGTCGTCACTAGCCGCGTCGGCTCGAGGGTCTTGAAGTCTGGCATTTCTTAAGAGATTTGAAAATCTGCAGTTTTCACTAAACAAGAAATGTTTAAAGAGTATGAGGTTAGTTATTAATTTTTGAGAGTTTAGAATTTTTCGATTGAGGTGAACATGTGACGTGAGAAATAAGATCATCGTAAGCTGTCGGTTCGAATACCGGTATGTTTGTCAATATCTTGATGTGACTAAATTCTCCGAACACTTCTAACCCCCCGTAGCTCTTTATTACACAGCCGTGAGCTTATTACATATGAAGACTCTATCACTACCTTAGATTTGTACTTCAATTTCATCAAAATCATCGATCACTCCTTCTGGTCCAATCTACCTAAAGCTAGCCTCGTTATATGACTCTTCCACTGCGAGGCAGAGGTAATACAAATTCGGCAGGGCGGGGAGCTATTCACCTTTATAAGCTATCACAAAAATTAGGTGATTTGAAAACATTATATCGAATTATTTTATCATTTATTTTTGAAAATCGTGAATATTTTACTTGGGAGGAATATAATAATACTCCAGGAACGTGTCAACATATAATAAATGTATCAAATTTAGCATCTTAGATTCCGAGTATAGAAGTATATATATTTCGCGTCGATGTTCCTTCGACGAAGCTCGCAATTCCGCCTATCGATATTGGGAAATTCCTTGGTACCACGCAACAAAGAATTTCGAAGCGAGTCGCGACACCTTTCTTTCATGTGTAATTAAAACACATTGAATCTCTTAAATTCAAACTCTCCTCGAATTGTATCCTCACAACCAAACATGTCGAGTGCGCAAACCTTCACAAAGTGGACTATCATCTTCGTCCTCGGCGGACCCGGCTCGGGAAAAGGCACACAATGCAGCAAACTAGCAGCTGAATATCCAATCGCTCACCTAAGCATAGGCGACATCCTCCGAGAAGAACAAGAGAAACCAGGAAGTAAATGGGGCGAAGTGTTCCGCAGAAACATCCTGGAAGGTGTGATCGGACCACCTGAGCTGGCTGTGTCTTTGATCGCAGAAGCTATCACGGAGAAGGATTACGAGGATGGAATGGAGGTTTTCGTGCTTGATGGTAAGTTTGCCTTTTCGTGGCGGTGATAGTGATGGTGATATTTTGAGTGGAGATGTAGACTGATGGATTGGTGTGAAAGGCTTCCCAAGACATGTTGAGCATATTCCACTTTTCGAATTTACGATCGGTACACCTGATCTGGTCTTGTTTCTGGATTGTCCAGAGGAGGTATTGCAAGATCGCCTGCTAGTAAGAGGGAAGATGACCGGGAGGGTGGATGATAACATTACGGTTATTGGGAAACGGTTTAAGGTGTTTAAGGATATGACGATGCCTGTTATTGAGAATTTTGGAACTGAAGGGGAGGTTTCGAGGATTGATGCGACAAAGGATGAGGAGGCCGTTAGTGAAGAGATCCGGAAGGTGTTGGAGGAGAGGTTTGGTAGAGCTTTTGGGAAGAAGGAAGCTTAGATCGGGGTTGATGAGATAGAGCTGGTGCTAGGAATTAAGGTGGGCTGGAATTATATGTACAAGAATGACAAAGCGGGATGCTCCTTTGGACCTGGTCCTCAAAATCTATTGACCCAGCACAATCCAGACGCAGAGACTGCCGGATTAGACTCTGAAGTAGCAGTCAACTTCACAATACCCACCAATGAAGCCAACGGTGAGTCAGGTGTCACAGCCACATAAACAGTCTTCTTCTCTCCAAACTTCGCAGTCACCAACGCATTTGGCAATTTAACTTTCCATCCCCAGCCCGTCACACTAGCTGATAATCTAAACACATCAAATTTGAGATATGCAGAGACATCTTGAGGATGTGCTACTCCTCCAGCAGGTTCAGAGTAAGAACCGGTATTGTAGACTTGGAAGGAACATGCTACGCCTTTGGTCGTAGGTCGGCTTCCAACTGTTAGCCAGCTGACGGCGACTTTACGTTTATGTGGATCAGAAGTCGTGCTGTTCAAAGAGCGGATTGCTGTTATATAGGAAAGTACACCTGTTGAATCGCGATTTACACAGACGATGTAAATATGTAAAGTATTAGGTTTATCGATATATTCAAACTCACTGCCCGATCTCGTGCCAGCATGAAAAAGCGCATCAGCCAACTGGCGATAATCGCCTATGGTAACATAAGCAGGTGTTCCATCTGGTCGATTGAAATCAAGGAGTCTGATATCTTGCGGATTGGCGTCGATTGTCCATTGATATGTCCCCATGGCGTCGTCTTTGGATTTCGTGATCATGACGCCTGAATCTGGTTGGAACGAATCTGCGCCCATTCGATCGATGACTTCGAGATCGTAATTGTTGTATGCACCACCGTCGCAGAACGGATCGGTGTTGATATCGCATGCTGGAGAGAGGTCTGCGTTCATGGCAACGCGGACGCCTATGAACTCGCCAGGAGCAGGTTTGACGGATCGAGCTATTATCTTGGCTACGACGAGACCAGATGTTGCCAGTGCTTCACTGGACAGTTTAAGAATACTGTCTTTTCCGATCAGCCCGATCTGAGCTTTATCTCGTATTGTGTGTAATGATCCCATTGATCCACCTTGCTGAGGAGGGATTTGCCATCGCGTGTGAGGTCCTCCTGGACCGTTGAAAGATCCACGAGACAACATCGAGAAAGAACCTGTGTAATCTCGGCGTGAAGGAACGCTGAAAGGATTATTGTAATTATCGCCAATATTCAGAAGGTGGCTCAATTCATGCGCATAAGTCCCCATCCCAGAACTCTCAGCCTGTATAGATGATCCACTACCAGCATTCGGCCAGATAGATGAAGCAGATGCCCACGATGACCATTCCACATATCGAGTTTTGGCATAGTTGAGAGTCGTACCATTTGCTGCGTTTGGGCTCGGAGGACCGAAGGAAGCTGGTACGTCTTCTTTGGTTTGGAATTTCATCTCGCCGAATTCTTGCCATGTGAAGGACTCGTCTTGTCCTGCTGAGAGGACGAACACCAGTTCATAGGAGTTGGCTGTAGCATCGCCGACATCTGCTCGCCATGCACCGAGAGCATCAGTACGAATGTTGAGGTTGCACGTATAACCAATGAGACACTCGTTTGGATTCATGTCGTTACTCGTACCATACTGGAAGGATTTCGAGGGCATTCTGTACGGTCCAAAAGCGGTCAAATCGACACCAAAAAGGCCATTTGAGTCTCTCATCCAGTACTCATGAATCGTATGTCCTTTGTTAAGCTCATTAGGCTTATTCAGGAAGTCTCTATAGAAGGCTGGGACAGCCTCACAAAAGACAGTTGGCGCATGAGGTTGTGGATTGTTGAAGACTGTTGAATTTGGAGGCAGAGTGATGATGGACCATCTGAATAGTCTACCGTGACAAGAGCAATGTTGAAATTGCGGTTTGTGCCTCTGACTGTTGGGTCGGACCAGTTAGTTCCTGGAGAGTCTTTCCACTGTATTCTAGGTCAGCGATCTTGCGAGAATGGGGATAAAACCCGGGCGAGGTCACAGGTTGTGCGACTTTGGAAGAAGCTGCGACGTGATCTAACCATGAGAGATATGTTGCTCAGTTGAGAAATAAAATGCTCACATCGTCCCAAGTCATGTCATCTGGATTGACCCAATCTTGCTTGTCAAGAATCGCAAAAGGGTCAATGTCGCTAAATTCGTTTCGCGAGTTCAGTGGCGCTGCCATGCTAATATGTACAAACACAACACTGATCAGGGTCACAGCGAGGTGTTTCCGCATTCTTTGTGCTCCATTTGAGAACTTCATCTTGACTTATAAAGTGTTCCGAGAAGCAATAATTTCGTTTCTGGCAACCCGAAATTCCTACCACGAACTCTCAAAATGGCAGATTTCTACTTCTATAAGAGAAGTACAACATCATTGACCCATCAATCAACATGCATAAGCTTCTGACGATCTTCTGCCATCAAGTCGTACCTTATCTAAGAACTCCTCGATAGGGAGCTCAGAACCTGCCAAGTCCTGCTGCCAAGATGCGTTTTTCCATTGATCGCCTGCCAGATGCCGTTGTTTGATGTTACCTGCCGGAAGGGGATTTACAAAGTGACATGTTGTATTTCGAGAGTGGAGTATCAGGTTTTGGAAACAGAGAAGCACGTCAGCGATATAACCAAGATCGTGCCTGTATAATTAACGCTGGAAGGCAATACTTGAGCCGGTTTGATGGGAGGGGTAATAGGCACTGGGGATGAAAGCGTAAATAAAGCATATCTGGATTTATTCGGTGAGAGTTGAGTAGATGAATGATGAGCTTATCTTACTCGAACCGCCAGCAAAGTTGCCTGTCGTCGACGACTATTACCTGGCCATTTATTGCAGAAATAACATTTTGGCGATTGCTCCCCCCAGCACGATTATTGCGCATTTCAATCATTCAGAAAATCATCTTTGTCGTCAATTGAGTATGGAGAGAGAAGTCTTGAATAGTCGGTCTAGCAATCAACAAGGTAGCAGTAAAATTGAGAACTCAACTCACTGAAGCGAACATGATCACTAGTCATGGTTGAACATTTCTCAGATTTGTATGATGGCTTGCCTAAGCCCTTCAGAGATGCTTCTTAAGTTCAGACATTCCAGTCGAGAGGGTAATTAGAGGCAAAACCTCAGTCTTTCCAGGAATTCCGCCCAGCTGAAATCGACCTGTCCGGTACAAGAATTGTTTGATCCAATTGTAGCGAGTATCACGTACAGATGGTCGCGAAACCCGTAGGACAAGCTAAGAAAGGTCGCACAAACTGAGTGAATGATTTTCAAGGAACGAAAGGATTAAGTATGGTAAAGTGATCAACTCAACTCTGTGATGAGCCGCCCTCGCCACATAGATGGATCATCATATCATCTACATTATCATAAACGTTGAAAGTGTCAAAGACAAACAGGAATAGAAAGGTCAAAACAATGGAACGTAATAAAGCAGAAACATCTTGACTCAAGAGAGGCCAACAGTCAACTTGAAAATACCTCTGAAGCGTCAAAATTAGGGTCGATCAGCATGGTATATCGCGCTTCTTCAAAGCTCAAATACACAGATATGACGTGACTTCAAGCATCAAACGTCAACCTTTTCGTCAGCTCTAACCACATCGGATTCATGCTCCCGCCCTCACTCGTATAAAGATTCGGGTGTTGAACCAGGTTCATGTTGACCTGAGAGGGTCTTCCTAGTACAAGTTTGAGTGTTGGGCATCAGTGAATGTTTGGATTGGCGGGGTCGAGGGATCTGTGCGTCCTTTTGTGTTGTGTCGTGTTATCCTCGCCACTTTATTTGAAGTATAGGAATGGTGGCGAGCGACAGGCGTGGTTTGAGATACATAAAAGTTGACGTGGAGGTGGAGATGCTGGGGTTGAGAGGTGAGTTTCCGAAGGGTTGGTGCTTGGAAGGTTTGCATGGACCTGTAAATCTTATCTGGGTGTATGGGGATGGACTTAGTGAGATGGTAATCAATGAATGGCCTTGGGCATCTTGAGGAGGCCGTGGGGAGGTGGAGAGGCACTTGGAGATTCAGGCTTGGAGGAGTAGTGGTTAGTAACTGGCCAGTGGTTGGTATGAGCTCAGTGAATGGCCGTGAGATAGAGAAGATGGAAAGCAACAACACTGCATCTGGCAGTGTCCGATACCAATGTTACTTTGAGCTACTTTGAAGGTCGAAGTCACATGCTTGCAAATGTAGGAATCGAGCTTTTTTCATTGAATGACTATTGTTGTGCAGAGCATGTAAATCAGCTCTGTAGTTTGTTCATTAAGACGGAACAAAGGAAGCGCCGCTGGTATTCAGCAGCTATCTCTCCCGAGTTTCCCAGTACCTATCCATCCAAACTCCTTCCCTCCCATCCGACTCCAAGTCCAATGATGTGAGTATCTAGGAATCTCTGCGTGGGGTGTAATGACAAAGTCGCTGATTGGGTTGACGAGTGGTGAAATGACTGTAGTAGTTTCGGATATTGCTTGGAGCAGTAGATATGATCTAGTCCAGAATCCGATCAAGTGAATGAGCAGATATAACGACTTGTGATCCCCATGCTGCCCGGCCATCCGTGCTTTCGTACTTGGCATTGATTTGGCCAAGCACTTTTTCTTTTCATGTGATTGCCTCTTGATTTCTTCACATGTCGGTTCTGTTGCTTGTTTCGTTTGTTCGCTACGAGAAGCTGACGAATTTGGGGTCTCTTGGTAGCCCATCTGGGCCGATGTTATTCTTGGCGAATCGTCCCTCTGTGTATATCCTCCTTGCCTCATCAAAGTTCACTCTCCGACTCTTCATGATCTTCTGAATCTCTCTCTTGCTCATATCGTCCAACCCTCGTCTCGAATCACCCGCAGCAACATTTCCGGAAAGGTCGAAGGCTGAAGATGACAACCCATTTTCGATGTCGGCTGAGAAGGAAGCGGGGAGTCGAGAGTAGAGAAATGAGGTTCCTGGTAGGGAGAGCATCGTGTTAAGCCACAGGGAACGCGTAAGGAACAAAACTACTCAAGGTTAGTCGTGTCAAGTGGTTTTGGGAATGATCCGAAGCTTACCGGTTGAAATAAATAGGAGACTAAACACAGTACTATAGAGGAGGTAGCCCATTATAAGAAAGGTGAAGAGTTGGTTGAGGGAGGGGAGCTTTTATATGAAAGCTCCTCGAAATGCTCCTCAGCTCGAGGTTGAGATTACGATTCGTGACATGAAACCCAAGATAGGGATGTCAGCTCATTCAGATTCATGCCGCTCTCTGGGGACGTCAATGCGATGAGGCGAAGGTGACGAGGCTGTCAGGGACTAGACCCGGAACACTCTAGTAAGTATGTCGCTTATCACCCAATCAACACCTCGTATCGTCCACAACTGGGACTTTCTGAAATCGATATTCAGGAAGCTGAGAACATCGAGAATCCGCCCAATTTCAAACAAACGCAAATATGTCACACCACTCGAGCCAAGTGTCTGCGGACTTGATCTGGGAGATCGTTGGTACGTACCAATTCTGGAAGAGCTCGGGAGAGGCTGGAAGTGAGAGGGAGGGAACGGGATTTGGATTGAAGATTTGGAGGTCAGGAAAAGTAGGATAACAACAAGAGCTGATTTTGGTATCGTAGGAGCCCAAAACTCTTTCCTCGTAAAGCGCGCACAATCTGGAAATGTCCGGTTCTCTCGCGACCCCTTGAACTTGGTCAACAAGCATTCCCGCAAGGTATGCAGCACATCTCGAAACACAAGACTGGAACTAAGATATATTTAGCACGCCGGTTTCGTCAATGAAAAGGTACGCCTAGACATCAAGTAATGTCCAATTGGACACGAGATGGAATACTGATCTGGACAGGCTGTCGGAATTCAACCTGCTAAGGGCGACAAGGGAGGAGTCACTTTGGTCACCAAGAAGGCTAAGCACTCTCAACGACCAGCTGCTTCTGCCCACACCACCACCTTCGGCGGAAACAAGACTACAAGAAAGTGAGTAGATGGTTCGACGGAAAATCATTGGCACTGTGCTAATACTCGATCAGGACATACAAGGCCATCGTTTCTAGTACCGCAAAGTCCGGATATCGATCTGATCTCCGTGCCCCAGCTGTTGCCCGCGCATCTGCCATCCGTTTCTCCCAGCGACCGAAGAAGGACCTCCCAGAGAAGAAGGTCCGTGGATCCAAGGCGAAGAAGGCGGCCGCTGCTTCTGAAGAGTAAATTTGGTTGGGCACAAATGGAATGGGAACGGTTCTGCTAGTCACTCATAGGTAGCGCACAATCCAGGAGTTACTTTTGCAATGCAAATACTGGTACGAAGTGTCGAAGCATGCGGGTGTGTTCTTGGCATGGGAAAACTACGAAGTTCCTACAGACTTGTATGAGCTGCTGAGTATGTGGAATGCTGCAGTAAAACAACAAGGTAGACTTGTGACGAATGTGCAGATAACATGTGCGTCTGACACGTCCTCCCATAGAGGTGCACTTCCAAGTACAATTATCGCGTTGTAACATGTGAAGAAGACCAGAGCAGCCATCCGGTCCAATACGAGTGCCATCCGTCCCTCTCCGAAGCACAGGAGCCTCGGTCATCATTCGTCGTTAGTCCCAATTATAACGTCGAAGCCGGCTTGTAGGTACAAAGCCGATCTTCGTTTTTCCATTTCCAAAACATAAACTGCAAGAGCAAGAGACATTTCGAGATTTGTAACTTGCCCAGGTAAGCGCAGATCCAGTCCAGCTCGCTCCATCAGTCCAGTTGAGTCCAATCTAGTCCTCCCGCCCGACGAACCAACCCCACCTTGTTGTTTGACATTAGCCACGCCCAGCTCGACCCCTCCTGGAAGCTAGCTCCAACAGTTTTGGTCTTTCAGACTTTAAGGCCTATCATTCCTCTACAACATCACGCTTCTCTGCAAACAGCTCACTTTTCTGGCTTCTTCTCTGTCTGCAATACCTATTGCTTATAATCCTCGATCCAGGTATGTGGAAATGGACAGACTGTTGATGGCGGGGCAATATCCAATGGATGCGGGGTACAATAAATACTAATTGAAAGTGCAGATATTCATTACAACACAAACCATCAATATGGGAATCAAAGCTGGTATGTCAATTTGCCCAGAGTACTGAGATGCCAAACCAGAGCTCTATTAACAAATGGCACAGTTGTCGCTGGTGCTGCCGGTGGAATTGGACAAGTAAGAAACTCGATGCTCTACTAGACACGTTGCTAACCATCCTTTCCTTAACAGCCATTGTCTCTCCTCCTCAAGGCATCCCCTCTCATCACCGAGCTCGCCTTGTACGATGTTGTCAACACTCCAGGTGTTGCTGCCGATCTCTCCCACATCTCCTCGCCCGCCGTATGTATAGCTAAGCAAAGAAGGACGTTAGGACGGAGCTGATGAACGTCATAGAAAGTCACCGGCTACCTACCAAAGGATGATGGGGCCAAGGCCGCAATGAAGGACGCAGACATCATTGTCATTCCTGCAGGAATTCCCCGTATGTTCAACTATACACCTATCATACAAGACCCGTGCTAATGATAGGACAGGCAAGCCAGGAATGACCCGTGATGATCTGTTCAAGATCAACGCCGGTATCGTCAAAGGCCTCATTGAGGTTATCGCTGAAGTTGCACCAAAAGCCTACATTCTCATCATCTCCAACCCAGTTAACTCGACCGTCCCAATTGCTGCTGAGGTCCTCAAGGCAAAGGGAGTCTTTGATCCCAAGCGTCTCTTCGGTGTTACAACTCTCGATGTTGTTCGTGCTGAGACCTTCGTTGCTGAGATTGTTGGCGAGAAGACACCATCAAGTTTGACTATCCCAGTTGTTGGTGGTCACTCCGGAGAGACTATTGTCCCACTCTTCAGCCAAGCTGGTGTCAAGATCCCAGCTGATAAATTGGAGGCTTTGGTCCAACGTGTGCAATTCGGTGGTGATGAGGTCGTCAAGGCTAAGGATGGCGCTGGATCTGCCACACTTTCAATGGCATACGCTGGTTTCCGGTACGGTCTGTTACAGAAAACAAGGTTCTTTCTCTAACCCAGAAACAGATTCGCCGAAGCTGTCCTCAAGGGACTTGCTGGAGAAAAGGACATCATCGAGCCATCATTTGTCTACCTTCCAGGTGTCCCAGGCGGAGAGGCTATTGCCAAGGAGACTGGTTGTGATTTCTTCTCTGTTCCTGTCCACCTCGGTGTAAGTTCGCATTGGATTTTTGACCTGTCCTCACTAACGTAGATATAGACCTCCGGAGTTGAGAAGGCCATCAACCCACTCGCAAATATCAACGATGCCGAGAAGACACTTCTCAAGGCATGCGTAGAAGGACTCAAAGGCAACATCGCAAAGGGTGTTGAGTTCGCCCACAACCCACCTCAAAAGTAGTCTTTCCATCCCGAATTCCCCTTTCGCTCAAATTTCCTACCAATTTTTTTTAAGCGAACGAAACTACAGCTACGCCATCTCCAGTTCAAACAGGGTGCTGCTTGATCGTATGCTTCTCATTTTCCAACCGCTTTGAAGGTGCTTCTTTGCTTCTCTTCCAAGAGAAGACAAATCATATTAACAGGTCTGGCTCTGCCGTGGTAAAAACACCTGACTGATCGTTGCGCTTGTTTAGATAGGCTGTAATGGCTCCATTGAACTCGATGTAATCCGATAATTGACGACGATGTGGCCTGATGGGAGATTTGTTCGTTCTCCTCTTTTCATTCGTACTTTTCGAGTTTCGAATTGAAATGACTTAGGGCTGGACTTCTGGGGCTGAGGGAACTGGAGATGCTCTGATACGATATGATGCATTGGCTTGTGACAAGGAATGAAGAAAAGTACAAAGATATCGATCGATTTGAGTGCGTGGTGATACCTGTGAATGGAGCCCTTTCAACCATTATGCGCCCAATTACAATCCCAATACACCTTCCATGAGCACCAGATATATCCGACCCAAACACCAAGTATGCCGCTAAGTTGCAAGAAGAATCAAAAGCACCCAACCTACTCCCAACCTGGCCAGCCCCTAATCAAGACTTCGCAACTATACTTTTAATCTGAAATGTTGCCCCCGGTAAGTCGCTCGTCTCGGCATGCACCGTAGCATTGATCCCCATACTCGCCAATGCACCCCTTATAATCCCACAAGGAAACCATAGAAACGGCTGTGCTTTGATGACGGCTTGGCCGCCTGCTTCTGTTGACATGCGTGCAAACGGTCGGAAGGAGTTGTCTGTCAGTACGTAGACGCCCTGTTGTAGTGTACTTTAGCGGATGTTCAGTAGAGAGTAGTATGAGGGAGAAAGGTGAAGGAAGAAAGGAAGGACTAACTCTGTGATTCGTTTTCAGATTGTCGATTTGTTTTCTAAATACCAACATCCAGAGGTCTTTGCAGAGGAATTTTATCACGTCGAGGGTATCTGTGAAGCGTGGCCTGTCGCGGGAGAATCTATAATGGGGACTGATCAGCTTATGTTCTCGAAACCTGCGCATCCTCCATGACGTCTCCAGCCGCTGCTTTCATTTCCGAACATGCTTCTTCCAATTCTGGAATCAACACCACTCATCGCCGCAGCAATGGAGGTACTGTATTGTAGCAGGGCACCAACCGTTCAACCAGTCCCTGACCAACTCTGTACCCCAACAGCTCCAACCTAAAAAATACCGCATCCCTCTCCTCGTCCTCATCCATCTTCCCCTTCCCTCCCGTTCTCGCAGCTGTAGCTCCCCCACCATCCCTCACATTGCTAACCACACTCGAGCTCTTCACACTATCATGTCCTGCTTTCGCTACTATCCCAGCATCGCTCGCTTCGAGTGTCGCGGCATCTACTTCATTCACCACTCGATAGGCCATAGGCACGAGCTCTATCATGAGAAGGTCGAGACAGGAGGAATTGAGGAACGTGGCGGAGGGATCGGATGCATTGTAGGGCGGGAGGGGGGCGTCGAAGGACATCTTGGATAGGGCTGAGAGCAATGGTCGTGCTGCATTGAGGGGTGGTTTGCGTTTGGAGCTTGAGAGCTCGGGGGATGTTTCGGAGAGATGAAGGGCCGGGGGTAAGAGTTGACGACAACCCATCCAAGGCTAAGGTACTTCGTACCTAGGCAGATTAATCTTCAGCGAATGAGAATCTCAGGTCTCGCAACCTGATACTAATTTCACAAAATTATCCCAGGACATCACCCGGATCCATCCCTCAAATTCATTCGTGATATTTGACTATCTGAAAAGACAACTCCACTACGAATTCCAAATCGCTTCGCCCCACACGAGTTGGAATAGCCTCGATCACTCCGTATCTTCAAGTCCTTACTAATCTTACTCAGTCTAGCTTTTAATATGGAGCTGGTGAGCTTTGAAATGCTTTCAAAGATCTTAGGCTGATTCTATTGCGCTATTTGATTCTGGCTGATATCAATGTCGTCATTTGAGGTCACGACTACTCAAGCTTGAAAGAGTATGGTCAGAACTGCTAATCAGTTATAAGTATGAAGGCTTCATAGATTGCTACTTTGGAAACATAAATAGCAAATTAGGCAACGGAAAGATGTGGAGAACTCAAGTGCACTACTCATCATTCATAGGAACTGGAGAAGGAACAACATGTGGCCAAGTAGCCATGTAGTTCTACCCTTTAGCTGAGGATATGGATAAGCAGTGCCATCACATCCGAGCTTAGGAAGGCTCTATCTGGTGGCGTGACACTTGGAGCTGATGCTAGCTGTCAATTGGAGATTGAAGCCTGGAGGTTTGACGAGAAGATTTCTGAGATGTTGACAAGCCAGCGTTTGGTCCTTGGCCACGATGGAGACAGAGATCGGCTCAACTTATCGAAATCTCTCCGATAGAAGCAGGCGTTCATTAACTCATTGATTTGCGTACTTGGATCTAAGGTACAAAGCAAAGAACACGTGAAAGCCTGCCGTGTGATATCATGTACTTCATCTCCACCAGTATGATATGACCGCCATGCTTTAACCCTGCCGTTCCCGCCACCATCTATCCCATCCATTCTACCGTACCGCCATCCCAAAACCTTACAGAATGAGGAAACAACCCCGAACGTGCAATATCTGCACGTAGAAAAGAGTGGGCGTTGTTCTTGCAGACTTGAAAAGCCCACTATCGAAGAGACCATTTCGGACTTTCGGAAAGCATAGTCATTGACAAATCCCGATGTTGAGACTAAATATCATCTACTTGATGCAATACTTGCGAAGGGAAGACTATCAGCCGTATTGTAAGAACTGCTTTCCTAATCCTTGGAAAGAGGATTCTCGTAAGAATTGACCCTCGCCAAAGGATCTGGCTTCTCAGCTGTTGGAGTACCAAGGCCTTGCGCAGGAGTACCAGCTCCAGGGAGAGGACTGATGATACCGCTTGGCGCAACTGGAATACGGATATCCTCCGGCGAGCCAGGAATCAACGAAGGATTGAGATCAGGAACGTAGATACGCTTGGCCTCGTTTTGGTATGAAGCCGGAATGATCTAGGGGGTTTAGCAATTGGCATAAGACAGATTGGATTTATACGAAGTTCTCGTAAACTCACCTCAATAATCTGGTTGCGGGGGAACTTCAAGGTTGGGATATGCATTGCATCACAAGCCATCAGATACCCGTAAAGAACACGCAGAACTGATTCATGTGCAACGATGAGGAGATCATTCTGCTCTCTTTCGAGCTCAAGGATAATAGGCTCAAGGCGAACTGCGAGATCGTGGTATGACTAGTTAAGCGTCAGTGCATCAAACGAGCAGACACATTGATCAACATACCTCCGCTCGTGGGTAGCGATGGTGATAAGGATCCATCTCATGCTTGCCAACTTCTTCTGGATACATGCGGCGAATTGCATTCTCGGAAAGCTTCTCACAATCACCTGGGTTTATTTGGCTCATCTGAGATCTCTGTCGGACTCTGAAACCCGCTTCCTTGAAGTATTCCGCGGTTTCAACTGTTCGCCTTCTCGTCGAGGTCCAGACAGTGAGTGGCTTCAAAGGCACATCTGCGCCACCAGCAGCGATTTGGTTCGCTCTCTCCGTCTCTCGCTGGGCAAGTAAAGTCTCCATCATCTTTTGGGCATAGAATTTGCCTTCGTCGCCGAGAGATGCGTCGGTCTTGTACAAGTCATCCTGGTTGGAGGTCCCGGCACGGGCGAAGTAAGTAACGCGAGACTTGATGTGGAGGTTCATAAGGTAGAAGACGATTCGATGGGATAGGTATCCGAAGCTGACGTTGTTGTACTCGATACTCTCGCCGGCATTGATCATTTTGACGAAATTGAGATCGTCCTCAGTCATGGTCTCAAAGTGAGGGATTTTCATATCAATTCTCCTGAGATACAGCTTTGCAGCCTCGTCGGGGTTCATATCAACAAACTGTCAGTTGTTAGTAGTGTCCTATGTCGCTTCTCCTTCCACTTACGTCTGGCGACGAGATCTTGACGCTACGTGCGTTCTCCTCCAATATTCTCTGATCAGTCACGTATGATTCGAGGAAGAGAGTCTTGAAAACAAATTAGCAAATGGTATTGCACGTAAAGCCATCGCTACCAACCTGTACATCGTGCTTCGCGAACTCTTTGGCAAGTGACCGTCTTCCACCGGCAAGAGGGTTGACTGCATCGTAGATGGCGACTTGACCATTCTCATGATTGAGCCAGGCATATATGTCCTCTCTACACTTCTTCAGAATCTTCTGGCGAAGCATCACAGATGGCGCGGAGGCATTGATAAAGAAGTAGTCCTCTGGAACATCAACACCATCGCCCATGGTTGCTCGACGGTAGTCACCGAGATGGAAAACTCTTGTCTTTACGCCCAACCTGAACAATCAGCATATGAATACATTGGCTTGGTCTGACTTCTCTTACCATTGCAAGTATCGAGAAAGAGAGACCGAAATATGGCTGGATGTACGAATTAGCTTTATGCAGGAATATTCATGCTTGTAACTCACGTCTTTCCACGTGCTGGTAAGCCAACAAGGACAATGGCAATACGACCAGAGTGGAAGAGTCTCCCGGACATGGTGCTGTACAGCTGGGCCGGAGCCATATGTTGAGTCTTATCATCCTTGACGTCGTGAACACCATCAATGAAGGTAGATGAACGTCGACGATATCTCGGCGAGTTTGCCGCAATCTCGGCAGTCCTATCCTCACGCAAGTCAATGTTAGTAATAGAAATTGAACCAAGTTTGGGTCGAATGTAGAGCTTGGTAGCTCTGCAAAAAAAATTCTTGAGGAAATGAAGAGCTCTCATCAGTCGACTGCGGCTGAGTTTCTTCAACATACCGGCTGTATAGAACGCCTTTCTTGGAATCGAGGTAATTACATTTCAATAGGGTGTTCATGATGTGGAAACAGAAAACCAGACGGAGTGAAAAGGGCAATAAGAGGCCCAAGATGAAGCGAGTCCCAGATGATGAGAAAAAGAGGCGTACTCACAACAGGGTGTCCATCGCCGCAGATTCTTGCTGTGATAGCAGTACTATGTTGGCCGACTTCAAACACCAAATGCAATCTATGTACGTTCCGACAAAGCGATTGCCTGACAACTAATGAAGCTCCAAATCGAGAACTTCTGGTCACTCAATGGGCCAACGGGAGTGAGATGCGTGGGCAGATAAGGCGCAGATCCACGATGTTGAAAGATAGCCAGTAGTTGTCTCGCTAGGAAATCAACTTCCGGAGATTTCTCCTGGAGCTCAATCAATACCTGGACAGACTGGGATTTCAATTCACAAACCTCAATTTTGGCTTTTGCTTATCCTGCGAAAGTTAGATCTTGAGATATTTAGGTCTGAGAAGGGACGCCGGTTACAGCCGCAGAGCAAGAGCTAGCTCTAAAGGTGGAAACAGTAGCATGCAGCCAAGTTCGGTTATCTGACCAATTGTCGCCTCCGATCCAGACAGAAGAGATCTAAAAGCAGCACTGAAAATCTTCAAACAGCTTTCGTATGATAACACTGGATGAGACCAAGGGACATCAAATAGGATTTGTGAATCCGGTATGCTCAAATAGATACGCCAATGTATATCGCTTCAATCTTTCTGGCTTTTTGTCCCTTCTATCCATCGTGAACACGCAGCTGTGAGAAAATGGAACCAGTTAATGTTGATTGCTGCTTTTGTTGGCCACTAGGGCGGATCTCAGCGGCCCTTGACATCAAGCTCCTTTAGAAAAAAGTTGAAAGGGCGTCTCTACCTCTGCCCTAGCCCATCTGCGCGTCAACCTCACGCCTCGACCTCTAATACAGCTCTACTACAGCTTCCATCACCCGTTCTTCATCTTCAGCTCCATCTATTTCGGCAGTCAATTCAATCCGCCTATCCGTACTCATCGTGCCGCCCACCATCTCCAACAATGGCCGCCGTCGTAGAGCTTGAGAAGGATTCACCTTTGGGATTCCTCTACAGCAACCCCATCTCAGCTACTCTCGCAGATACATACATTTCGCTTTCGGAAAGGAGGGCAGCTTTGGGGTTGTCAAACCCAGGTACGGTGGAGAATATTGCTCGAGAGGTTCAGCGCGATGTATTCCTAAACAACTATACCTTCTCTGGCCTGAGGGCGGATCTCACCAAAGCTTTCAGCATTGCGCCGTTATTCCAGGTTTCCCATGCCTTCTCTATGGGCTCCCAAGGGCTGCCTCCATATACCTTTGCTGGTCTCTTTGGTACAAACAAGGTTCGTAGGGTCTAGCACCACCACCTTGTGTTGGTTGAAGGTGAGGGCTAAACAAAATGTAGATCTTCATGCAAGGAAATGTGGACAATGAAGGACAGCTATCAGCAAGATTCAACTATCGATGGAGCCAGGCGTTCGTGACAAAGACCAACATTCAGGTCGCTCCCGGTAACCAAGCAATGGCACAATTTGACAATGAATACGTCGGCGCAGATTTCACCGCCTCGTTGAAGTCTCTCAACCCATCGATCATTGATGGCGGTTTCACTGGTATCTTCATTGGTAGCTATCTCCAGTCCGTCACACCCAGCCTTGCTCTTGGTCTGGAGGCAATTTGGCAACGTGCGGCATTGAATCAAGGTCCGGAGACTGCCTTGTCATACTGCGCCAAATACAAAGGAAGTGATTGGATTGCCAGTGCTCAGATAGCTGCAGGGGGCGCAATCAGCACATCATACTGGAAAAAGCTCACGGATAAGGTGGAAGCTGGAGTTGACCTCAATCTGCAATTTGCTGGGTTATCTGGAGCTGGAATGATGGGCGGACCTGCTCGCAGTGAGGGTGTCACTACTATGGGTGCTAAGTACGACTTCCGAATGTCGACCTTCAGAGCTCAGGTGGACTCTACCGGAAAGTTGAGTTGCTTGTTGGAGAAGAGAGTTGCTCCTCCGGTCAATTTAACCTTTGCAGCTGAGATGGACCACTTCAAGGTCAGTTTTTCACCTTCCCGAAATCAGATCTGACCTAACCATCCCTAGCAATCAGCAAAAATCGGACTCGCTATCTCAATCGAAGCTGGAGGCGAGGAGCTCCAAGAGCAACAAGAGATGGGAGGTGCAGCTCCACCTCAAATCCCCTTCTAATCGACTCTAACTCGAAATATCCACCCCTCCGCTCCTACTTAATCGAGGTAATGCCTCCAATCGAGCGCTTGTACGCCGGCTGCCGTGAACATATCGCACATCTCTTCACCCTCTTCGAACACCCTGTCTTACTATTACCACTCGGGAACATCATGCGGCGGTATCCGGTGTTACATTTGCGATCTCTCGACTGTCATCCATGGAAGATCTCCTGCATGGTTAGTGACGGCCGAAACATGTGACGATTATAGATTTTCCTTTTTTGCGTTTGTTGCTGCGTGCATCTCTGGGTAGCAATGTAAGCGTATTGGCCCAGAGCGTTTGGGGGTACGTTATATGTGTGGATGAATCTGTATTATACTGAGTAGGATTTGAACGGGACGGTCTGGCTCTGAGATGCTGCTAGATACCTGTGTAAAAAGAGGAAATGAATATGGTGCATGCTCGGCCTTCGTTGATTTCCTTGATGTCAACTTCAAATGAGGATCAGGTACGTTTTGCCATTTTACAGACTAGTCATCATGCTTCGCTTTTGCTGCACTCACGTTTTATCTTGCTTCAAATGCCTTTCAATCTGCTGCAACCGTGAGAGGCGTCGACTCATGATCGAATTCGATTTCCCAAATGGCTCCAGGTAACTGCTAGACATTGAGGTGCCATATTCTTCGCACCCGCCAGAGACACGCTCCGCTGTTAGTCAGATATTCATCTTCTTCTTTCTCCCGTGTGGTGAATCTGCCAATCGTTTGGCCTCGGTGGAGGGCTTTTGCTTTTCGTCGCCAGGTAGTCGACTCAACGACCCATACATATTAAATTAGTAAGTAACGAAAATTTGACATTCAATTTGTTGGCCAATATGTCTGAAGAGTTCATATCTTCGAACAGCTGATCTTGAACTAACATCTTCCAGACCCAATATGACAATCATCAACAGACATCTGAAAGAAGATGTTGGAAAAACACAAATGACAATACAGACACCTGCAAGAGGGTGGGGAAGAAGCTCTGAAAAAACAATGACCATATCAGACATCTGAAAGAGGGTGTGGAAGAAGCTCTACTGACGGTGTTCTGGTGGAGAACATCAACTGTGACCACTAATCCTCATCCAAAATCAGTTCTCGACGGGGGACGGCAGATGGAGGGTTTCCGCCAATGGCAAAGTGCACTTTGTGTAAGTAAACATTCATCTCTTCCCTCTTCAACAGCTTGGCCATATTCATTTTTTTGCTTTTCTTATAAATTAAAATATTACTTGCTCGGATATTAGCTTCTTCTCAGTTTTCTATACATTAGACAGGCTTTCAAAGAACGAAAAGTAAGTCTATGCATTTTATATAACGAGATACGCGAAATCGCTGCATTAATGATGTTAGCCAAGCTGTTTGAAGTCCACTTCAAACTAAATCAATAACTAACAACTATCAGGACGAGGATATGTTCAGGGGCTGGACTATCTAGGATCTGAGATCCAGACACGATCGATGTTACATCGAGGGAAAGCAAGAGTGCTTTTCAATGGCCTATGAGGCAAACCGCGAAGAAATTCGAGTGTTAGAGACTAACACATAATCAGAGATGAATATCTACCCGAGATAAAAGCCAGCTGCGCAGCTGCAAAATGTAAGTATCCCTCCTCTCCTTTCGCCACTTGCCTCAAACAGCTTGGCTCAAGATCATTCATTCTTTTTTTTGTCTAATTTTAAATTTTTGAAACACTTTTAAGCGAAATCCAAAGACACATTCGGCCTGGACATAATGTCAATAGAGGCATGGTGTTCGTAGATGATCGACTTGCTCCAAATGGTTATACACATCTATCTAACATGAGTTGCCTCTGAATGCATGCTGGTGCCTTATGTCCCTGACCACGTCCCCTTTTTGTTACTCAAGACGAAGACTGTCAAGATTGGATGGAACACGGCTCCTACCGTTGTGTCTTATTTCTACCACCGTCAAGCCTCACCCCAAGCACGATCTCTGTTCTCCGATTCTCAAGCCTCCTCCTTTCATCGCGCTTCCAGATTTCCATCCTTGATATCCCTCCAGTCTCTCTAGAGATCTGCGACGCGCTGATGCTCGACTGCCAACACCTGTATGTCTCAGGTCCACCTCAGCCAAAAGGCTATAGTGCCAACAGCACATCGAGCCATAAAGTCCACAAGATGCACCGGAAAATGCCCACGAAACACCTGCGTTTACAACTATGCCAATACACGATATTGGCAACTGCCATCAGTCTTTAAGTCCAATACTTTGATACTGGGCTGTTGGCTGAGTTGGTCTGGCTCTTCTCCATTCTCGGTCTCAACTCCGGCAGATGTTCTATCTCGGAATACCGACATTGGAATTCACTCGATCTGAATACGGGCAAGACTGGGAGGTGGAGAAGGCATCATACCAGGCTCTATGCGAACTTCTCGAGGTAGCTCCGTCGTATTCAGGAATCTCAATTGCTAACGCTACTTGACGGCGTCACACGAAAATCCAACACTCCCCACCATCATCCCAAGGCCTCAATGTTACACGATACAATATCAAGGGAGTCACAAACTCGTTTCTTTCTTCAGCTAAGCCGACATCGGTCCCCTTATGACCTCTCGCATCGCATTGTGCATATGCAGGGAGACATGTAGGTGATAAGTTGCAGCCAAAAGCTCAGGTACGAACACGTAGTGCAACTTTGGTGGAGGTGCGACGTCCTTACAGACGGCTAAGATGGAACCAGCTTTGACACGGAGATGCAGCGGTTGTAACCAAGGGCTTGATTGGGACATCAGCCTCCTAGAAGCCCGCATTTGCCATGCGGTCGGAGACATTGGCTATATAAGGAATTAGCATATTTCTTTGGTGGGTTTGTACTGATGGGACTGAATATCAAAGACAAGCTTCGAGTAGCGGACCCCCAATCCAAAAACGAGAGGATGCGGGATGGAGGCTTGACAATGGCCGCAGAAGACAACTTCGTAGCTAAGACTTCGTGAGTCTATGTGAACCTAGGTAAGGTCGCATACCTCGAAGCATCCATGCGTTTACGGACGCAGCCTACAGGTGCAGGTGCCGAGGGAATACGTCCCTGTACTGCGAAGAGATTCCAGCGGGCCAGAGCCTGACCTGCTGATGCAATAGACTCGAGGCCAATAGTAAAGCGGCTGTAGCTCATACCATCCATGGGTTCCGATCTGCTGTATGCTCTCAGAAAGTCAGGTCCCGGCGCAACGAAATAAGAGGTGCCAGGTCAAGACTCTTAGCTGCCAACTGCGCAGATTCTGCAGTGAGTGGATTCTCTTTTGAAACAGGCTTGATGGCTCCTAGCAGAAGTGAATTCTCACTACCGCTCGGAGCAATCCAATCGAGGATGCTTGTTACAAGTCATGTATCTTATTCAAAATTTGAAAGGACGTGCGGGAGGAGTTCAGGCTCAATATCGCAACGCAATTGGTCAATGCCAGAGTACGCAGGTTCCCATGGGACTTGATAGTCCTGAAACATCCAGCGCTCTGTTGACCGATTAGCGTTGCGAGGGCTTTGGTTCTACTGTCAAATTAATTTATTTTGACTTTCTGTCGACATCTTTGTACAGACCTGTCAGCTGTTTTGGCATTTCCTTGCTTTCTCAACGTCACCTTTTCAATCGATCAATCCGCAGTTCTAGCCCTGGAAAGACATTCATAAATGTTTCGAGCACTCTTGCATTGGTCCTCTTATCTGCAAGTTATCTTCCTACAAGCGGATTTCTTTACTTTTCGTCTTCGAAGTACTATTTCTCGTCAATTGCGCTTGCTTTGCCAGACGATGTCGCTCTCTACAACTTCTCCGGGATAAGTGCAAATCCTCCGCCGACGTGAACTACTTACTCCCGGCTCTAACCACATTGCGTGAGGGACAGAGATTACTGCCTGTGCGATTGTGTTTCAGGTGTCAGTGCTGTCAAGTTCAATTAATCCAGATCAACCTTAAATCCAAGCTTAAGACGCTAAGTTTGCACGCACGACCATGGTAGCTTTGACGTTTTGGATGTACGACGCTCGAGCTACACACCAAACCCTTTGTCAAAGCTTTATGGAGCTCCGGAAGCTTATGGGCTGGGACTTGTGAAGGAACATATCTAGACCGTCGTGCCCTCCGTCCTCGCTAGATTCTTAGGATGATGCCCGGCTTGTTTCCCTTGCCATATATTTCCTTTGGAAACTCCCAGGTTGGAGAATCATACTTACGACAAAGCCTTTTCAGTCTTGCACCTAATTTGATGGATAGACGCTATCTCGTTTCGGTGTGTATACGAGTTTAAGTGGCCAGTCTTGCGAAGAGTGCTTTGAGTCAAATACATGGCTTCAACGACACGCACTGCATCAGACTTGGCGAACAATGGCACGGCATTCGCGGGCGCGATGGGTACAAGGACCGATATCCTTCAAAGTGTCGATGAGGTGACAGCGATCGTGGTGATGTCGATTCTGACACCCATCTTGTGCATGAAGATGTTTATCAAAAGATATTTTGGGGGCCATTGTGTTCGAGAGGACTGTGAGTGCTCAACATTCCGCACCTCCCACAACTTCCTTTCAACTATACCAATAGGATGCGAGATTCTTGTCTTGACAACGCGAATGAGCAACTACTGACGATGTTGTTTTTAGATGCACTGTTCTGCGCCTGGGTTCGTTTAGTTGAGATTCTGTCTTTCAAGGGTCATTGCTAATAGGAAGTAGCTCTCTAACATGGCATATTGTGCGATTGCCCTCCTCAGTAAGTCGGTCCATTAGATTTCCGTCTGATCCAGTAAGCAGTCGACTGATAACCAATGAATAGTGGCCCATCACGGCGGAGGAAACCATGAATCGGAAGTACCTGCCTCAGATCTCGTGATATTCCAACAGGTACGAGCAGCATCCTATGATCTCTCATCTGAATATTCGAATTACAGCTAATGAAATCCATCACTAGCTTCTTTATGCCAACACGATCATTTACGGACCAGCTGCATTCCTTACCAAAACGTCGCTCCTCCTGATTTTCGCCCGGGTCTTCGCTCACGCCCGCCGAGCAGTCATTTTCATCTATGTGCTCATCGGGGTAATGGCATGCTACCAGGTGCCAATCTTGTTATTGAAAATCAGGATTTGTACGCCGATCCAGGGATTGTGGGATCCATCTGTCGAGGTGGTGTGTTTCAACCGACAGAGCGTATTCTTCACGGATGCGATTGTGAGCGTGGTTACGGGCGCTGTAGTGTTACTACTACCAGTTCCATTGTGAGTCATTCCATCCTCTGATCCATTGCCTTTGTACCACGTGCAATAGTGGTCTATCTCGCTTCCGTGTCTTTTCGCTAATGA
This sequence comes from Rhynchosporium graminicola, assembly GCA_900074885.1. Lineage (NCBI taxonomy): Eukaryota > Fungi > Ascomycota > Leotiomycetes > Helotiales > Ploettnerulaceae > Rhynchosporium > Rhynchosporium graminicola. The sequence goes on from FJUW01000037.1 coordinate 379,780, forward strand.
GAATTGATGAACAGGGTCTATACACTCAAGGTCAATTGGTGCAAGCGATTTCGTATTGCTGCTCTACTCGGATTCGGTGGTCTTTCTACGATTGCGAGTGTATGGAGAGCAATGTTCATATGGTCACCGAATACGTATGAAGACATCACAGTAACTTTTGTGAGGATAAATCTACTGGGGTATGTCTCTGCCCATCATGAATCGTTACAGGCTTTTCTCCTCGAGCTTTTCAAGTTTCTTTCAAATGCTTTCCCATGAGGATATTCTTCAGCTGAGGAGTGGGCTGACCAAAATCCAGGATCGCAGAAGTAAGTGTAGGTATACTAGCCGCCTGCCTACCAACTTTCAACCTCCTCCTCACTCGATACGCCAAAGTTCGTCGCACACCGAGTCCCGCGTGTGAAATCAAGGGCACGGCGACCCCAGAATGCAACATCAAGAGGATGACAGGGATGAATCTCTGGAAGGAGGGTCATAAATATGGCCTGAACGAAGTTGATGGCGTCGACGGAGGTAATGGTGGGAGGGATGACAAAGGCTTCGATGTTGAGGAGCTGGATCTGAAGACTCGGGAGTCAAGCGAGGCGGGGAGCATGAAGGGGAGTTGGCAATCTCATGGGGATTGGAGTAGGTATGGAGAAGGCCGGGCTGGTACGCCCTCGGTAGAGCGAAAGCTTCCTGGACACGAGAACGAGAACGTTTCCGAGATGCTGGAGAGACAGAAACAGAGGCAGGGACGGCAAGCGGACATCCCAGACTGGCCGTTGCCTTTGAGACAGAAATCTGTCGTTTCTACATCTACGGCAGGGAATGTGGTTTAATGGGTCGAATAGAGATACCACGGCTTTATGGAATTGATCATCATGAAGTGCCGTTTCCGCGGACAAAATAAGCGTGAAGCGTAATATCATCCTGCATTCATCACTCTCCATGACGAGATATCTTCAAATTCTGTGGATGAGGTTAGATATCCAAATCAAGATCGGCATGACAGACCGACTCTGTGAATTCCATTAGAAGCGCGGAGTTTCTCGGATCCTGAAGCTGATTTGCAGCGGACTCGTGTTTAGAAGAGCAGTATCCAAACCTCAGCTTACCGAAATTGTTGCTCTTCCTCTCTTTCCCGTTGCGTACCTAGTCTGGCACGGTCTCGTTACCGCTGACATATTATGGGGTCGTGGCTTTCAAAGGATCAGGATCAGGATCAGGGTGTGTCTGAGCTGGTGATCTGAGATGGCAAGATATCGGGATGATGAGAGAGAGGGGGGTGTTTTTGCTAGATACTGGGATGTCTATCGGGTTGGAGACGGGAGGGAAGAAAAAGAGGTACCTCACTCTCTCTCTCTCTTACTCCCTCACTCACTCACTCCCTCCCGCAACGGGTCTGATCTTGGAAGTTGGAACGAAAATGGAGAAAGAAGAAGAGTGACTTTTCATGGATGATAATCGTTGTTGACATTGTCGCAAGTGGGAAAATTCAAACTCAAATTCAAATTCAAATTCAAATTCAAATTCAAACTCAACTCAGCAGCTACCTTATCGAACAGCTGATGTGACGTTCCGTGATTTTGGAGCATCGTCATGTTTTGTTTGGCGTGGTGTTGTCTCCTTGCCCTCGCCCCCCGTTTTCAACTATGCACTCCACCTTCCCCCACTTTGGGACTTGGTCGGGTCGGGTACCCCTCATTCTCATCCCCCCACTCCAACGGTGACGCTGACGGTGCTCCTAGAATATATATATATATATATAACTTCTTAGGTACCGACCTACCTTACTTGGGACGCGAAGCAAGTTCGGTCGTGTCGTCATTATCTAATGGTAATCGCACGCATGCATAGGTACCCATGTGAACGATGTACAATCTGGTTCCTCAGCAATTGGATGAGAGCTCGAAATGATGATGTTTTTGTCTGGAGAGCGCGATTGGTAGGTCCCTCCCGTTTCAAGACTTGACCGATCGAGTTAGCCTGGGTTATGTATATATTTATATACGTACCTAGGTACCTATATGACTTGGGGTAGTCAGTCTTGAGCCTGTTTATGGGTAATGACGGATGGGCTGAATGACTCGTATTGTACTGTACGTCTTGGAGAACACATGCAAACTCAGACAGTGAGACACGATACTTGCTTGCATGCTTGCTTGCAGGAGAGAGGTGAATGGCCAGCCAGAACGGAGAGCAACACCGGTTCGAAGAGGCAAGAGGGCATTTAGATATTGAATAGTATATTGGCATGGTAAAGCAGAAGATCGATTTGCGTCAGTAAATGGTCCGGAGTCTGCTGCTGCTGCTGCTGCTGTTGGAATGAAGGATTCTGCTTGCTTGCATTCTTGCAGACGAGCGAGTGAGCATCTTCCTGCTGCTGTTGTACCAGTACAGGTTGTGTGTGTGTGTGTGTGTGTGTGTGTGTGTGTTGTGTTGTGCGAGGGCAGAATGGGAACTTCATGATCGGTTTGACTCTCTTGCAGCGCAGCTCGCAGCTTGCAGATTGCAGTCTATAACGTGGGCGTGGGCGTGGGCGTGGGCTTGCTGAAGCGAGTCCAAGATGCTGAATCTCACTCCAAGTATGATATTATACTTACTAGGTTGGTGGAGTGGCTAGCTACTTACATATATGCAAGTGTCCGCACGCTCGTGCCAGATGCCCAGATTTCTGGATAGTGGCATATGTGATTGTTTGATTGTTTGATTGATTGATTGATTGTTTGATTGATTGATTGTTTGATTGATTGATGGTTGGGTGGGTGGTTTCTCTTATTCTCTTGTCTCTGAATGGTTGAGTTGAGAGGGTTTGATGCTTTCCTGCGTGGCACTGCAGCTCGTCAGTCGCTGGTCTGCAGCTGGCCACCATTACCTACCTACCTACCTGCAGCTATCGTGCCGCGAAGAACCCAAGTCACGGCAATCTATTTACTCTCTTGCCCAGGTTGCCCTTCCCGATGAATGCAAAGCTCGAAACATCCTGCGAGAGGTCTGGTCACGAGCTCCTTGCTGGAGCGCTAATTGTGTCTGAGGAGGAAGAGGGGAGTGATGAGGGGCTTTAGGTACAGGAGATGTTGACCTTCTTCGGAAGCCGAGGCATCATCTGGTAGGCATGCATTGTCAATACTGGGACGATTTGAATCCTGGGTCTTATTCAGTAACAGGATTCTGGGGCTTGCTGCTCATTTCATTGACTGAATTTGTTCCACGACTCCCCCGTGACTGTTGAATCGCCGCCCGGTTGATTGGCGGGGCTGATGGTGGGCAGATGCAAGAAATGCTTCCCAGGTTCATACGGTAGCTACCGACCTTCGGAGATAGATGAAGGGAACCTTGCCTTGACCAAGGAGAGGTCCCAAGCTGATGGTTCTCAGCCTTATTGGCTATTCGGGTGATCTTTATGATGTTATGTTCAGCATCCCACACATGTATCCCGACAGGATTTACTATAAAACCCATGAAGCTGTGCAGTGCTGTGAAGGATGGATGGACGGATGATGCTGCTCGCTGCCGGTGCGATGCCCTGCTTCCAAGTTCAGCTAGGGTGTTTGGGATGGGATCATCGGGTAAAAGATACCGACCGTACTTTTGTTAACTCTAATATGGTATCAGATCTTGGCGGGTCCGGTTATGAAGGAAGCTTGAGGTTGAGTTTGAGTTTGAGTTTGAGTTGGGTTGAGAAGGGAAGCTGGGATGGCTTCACTTATGGCTGTATGTATGGTTTGGTCTTTATGCCTCGCTGTAGAAGCTAGGTAGGCATGGCATATCTTACCCATAGCTACCTACCTATTGAGTGTACTATTCAAGAGTGACCACTGATCAACGTCTACTACAGGACATGGAATTGACATGTTCCAGACTGAATCTTGGCTTCACATCAGGCACCCAAAGGGCTTTATACGCACTATCTCGCTGTCCTTTGGATTGTTGACTTGACCAGTCTCAACCTTACCGCGCCTCTGCTGGAGGAGTTTTGTTCACTGGTCCGTGGCCGTGCCTGGCATACGGTTTCCCGAGCCCCAGGCCCTGCCCTGGCCAACTAGCCAGGTCACCCCAGCTTCCTATACTACTGTCGCTCTGCTCCACTGACCACGAGCCTGTCAAAGATTTCAACCCGAGTGGCCAGTGCAGATGTGGTTCCAGGATGTCGGTCAGGGGAATGAAAGGATGACGGGCAGCCAAGAAAGGAGAGTCGAGGCGAACGAGCGTCAGTCAGCTAGAGTCCAGTCCGTATGATGCTGCATGGCAACTATCACTACCTACCTAACATTCAAACGAACGAATGAATGAACAAATGGATGGGTTGGCCTGTGCCTGGGCCTGACGTGGAGAGATCTATTTTGATTCAACGTTATCACTTAGTACAAGCATGAATGAGCTCTGCAATATCTGGCGTACCAGGCGCATGCACGAGCACCTTCTATCACTCTATGGTGGCTGGATCTTGGTACCGCCCTCAAATCGCGACGGAGCGAGGCGAAGAGAAGTCGAGATGCGAGTCAAATGAAACGAAATTAAATGCATGAGGATCATCTCGGAGCGCTGGCTGCCAGCTACCTGGTTCTCAGCAGCTCCGTGAGAGGATGTGTAGCTATTTGCACTACAGTCTCACCTGTATAGTGCAACGACAGCCGTTGATGTCTTTGATACATGTCTCTTTCCCGGCGACTGGAAAGGAGGCTTCGGACAGATAGAACATACCTACTATGAAGTATACACACGTACGTGGTGGCAAGTTAATTGAATCTGACTGAGCTGCAGATACCATCACTCGCTACCTGCTCTGTACTGTGCTGTGCCTGCAAGTATCGTCACTCTTGTGCTGTGCTGCGAGTAAGCCCTGCCCGGTTCTGGTGCTTCCTTCGTGAGGCGATTCCGATCTAACCCTGCTCCTCTTGCTCGCTATACCTCTGTAATGTGTGGACTAGGTATAAGTACTCTGGACCGGACTGTTGGGATTGGTACAAGCACAGCTGATCAGAAGAGTTGTACGACGGAGAGGCCTACTCACCTACTTGCTTCCAGACTTGCATCGACTCTGCTCGACCGCTATTGCGTAGCGATGTCTTCATGCCTATCAATCTCTCTCAAGGGAACTTTCAAGAGATGATGCACTCAGCTTCACTGCTTGTGATGTTTCTCGGGCTTGAATCATCATAACCTCAATTCGTATAGTACCTGACATACGCCCGAATCTGGATGTTCTAGCAAAGAGCGCTTGACCCTAGATGCGGTAATCAGCTTCAGCTTCAACTCCAGCTCCAGGTCACAGCTCTTGCTGCAGATGCAGCTTCGGGCAGCTCTTCAAGCTCGAGCTCCTGCAGATCGGATCTGGATTGTTACACACACCACCCAATTAGGAGACTGGAGTTCTGGACGATCTCGACTCATCAATTTCAACACAGTGCGGTTGGTGCAGGTCTTCTCTTCAGCGATGCGCGTATGCGTTCGTGTCCGTCTAGCATGTAGGGAGGGATTCAGATGCAGTACTGGCGTCAAATCAATAAAATAACGACCTATCATAGCGTCGTATATCGGTGGCAGTAGAGTTTCGTTATTTTTGGCGTGCGTTCTGTTGGTCCCATGATCTCGCAAGCGCTTTTTTAGGCTCCGCCGCGAAGCATGTGGTGTGGTGTGTGTGAGTGAATTGCTGCGGACCTGACTAAAGCCCTGCAAGCCATTCGGTCCCAGTGACAGACAGTACGAGTATGTCAGACTCGTGAAGCATCTACATCCGTAGCAGTAGCTAAATGCCAGCAAGTTTGTTGTCGTCGGCGCCTTCGCAAGACAGTAAGATGGCACAAGATCTAGGTAGCCAGCTCGATTCCTATCCCTTTTTCCCTTATTCTTAGTTATTTGTAGAACGAACAGAGTTTAGAAAATTCCGATGCGCATTCTTCAGATATCTTGAGCTCCTCATTTGATCCAATTCAAGACGACTGCATCTCTACGAATTGAGCTAACCATAAGGCTTCCCGGCCCCTGCAGCAAATATTCCCTATATGTGCGAAATAATCATACTCGTCGCCATTACCATACGACTCCGCTTGGAAAGTAAACAATGCCATTTTGCAATCAATCCGTCTGGTTCTTTGTTCTAGTTCCTGCACCTTTTGCGTTCTTCCCCCAAGTCTTTGGTTGAGTTTCTGACACATTTCACTGCTCGGAAAAGCTCTCGAGCATTATTAGACCTCGAAGGCGCGCTTGACGTGCCCGGTCCCTGGACCCTTCGGCCGTTCTTAAACGCTGTTAGTCTGCCGGTATCGTGTGAGGCTCGGAAGAGAGGAGAGAGGTAAAGAAAGGATGGACGTAGGTAGGTAGGTAGGTAGTAGGTAGGTGCCGATATCTCAGTTCCCCTCTCACCCGCATCTCCAGGCTGCAGATACTTATAGTCATCCATACATAAGGTACCTAGATAGATAGATTCAAATCTAAGAAGCGCCTATATCAATGTATTTGTATTCCAGGTTTGGGAGTCCCGTTTGCTCTTTCTAGAGAAAATCCCTACCTCAGGTACCTTCCTATGATACCTCCTACCTTCCTATGCTCCAATATCACTTGCGCACGACTCAGCCAGCTATTTATTTCCCTTCCCCTTTCCTCCATGCGTCACTCGTCTTCACCACGCCGCGCCTCACGAGGATCATCGTCTTCTTATGAACCTTGAGCACCCACACCCTGGTCATTGCAGAACGAGGATGAGCAACACAACGTCAGTCTTGAAGCGCTAATCTATCCAAGCGACTACGGCAGCCTCGATAATTCTGTGAATGACCTCTTTTCTCTTGACCTAACCTACCTGCATCTTCCACGTCCTCCGTATACTAAGTACCTACGTAGACTTACACTGTACGCAACCTGCTGCAGTGGGCTGATTCCTTCGAGGCACACACCATATCTGAGATATTGTAGTACAACGCTGCACTGGACTGCACTGGACAGCACAGCACAGCACAGCACAGCACAGCACAGCACAGCATCCTCCGTACCGCACATACCAGCTGCTGCCCTGCCCTGCCCTACCCTGCCCTGCCCCCCAGCTCCCGCAAGCATTATTAGCATCAGCATCAGCATCGCAGCATCAGCAGCGAGCGGCATCTCCATCAGCATCAGCATCACGTCGACGCCCAGCCTACCAGGAGGGTCCTAACGGCACACGCCGTCCACTGCAGTTCTCCCTACCACGCGCCTCCGCCTGTCCCAGAAAGGCAGCGAGCGCTATTCCCTAGGTACGGTTCAGACCAAGCCAAGTGACCACGTCGAAAACGGTCGTGTCCTTCCTCCCCCTCCGCCTCGCCTTTCCCCCCTCCTCCGCCTCCCCTTCCCCCCTCCTCCGCCTCCCCTTCCCTCCTCCTCCTCCTCCTCCTCCTCCCCTCTTCCAACCATCAGCCTGGAATTGTCCCCCTCTCCTCCCCTCACTCTCCCCTCACCCTCACCCTCACCCTCACGCTCACCCTCAACTATCCGCTCTCTGCGCTTGTGCCTGCGATTACGAAGTCCAAAACTGAGGTAATCCAAACCGCACTGCTGCACTGCTGCCCTGCTGCACTGCGCTGTACTAGTCTACCCACTAGCCCCAGCTACTCATCTCAAATTGGAGCGCGTGAGCAAAGCCAGTCTTCCCAGCCAAGGACGCCCCCAGCACCCGCCGACCCATACCTTAACCTAACTTCACTACCTACCTGACCTACCTACCTACCTACTCCAACTTTCCTACCTACCCTGAAGCTGACCTTGCCTGACTTGTCTTCTTCTCTGTCAACCTGACCTCGTCCTTTACTCATTATTTACAACCTCACCATCACCTCTGCCACCACCACCCCACCACTACTACTCTTGAACGACGTACTATCGGTTCGATCTTCGCCCACCTTCCGCAATCAACATTCCACCGCCCCCCCCCCGTCAACCCCTCTCTCGACGCCCATACAATCTTCGCCCTTTCAGCCTCAGTTTCACTCGGCTACGATTCCGTTACAGAAGCAAAAACAGCAAAGCAATTCGGATCTTGGTGGGACAGCCCGTCACGTTACTACTGCATCATTCATTCGTGTGATCGCAGACCCGTCCTCACCCCTCAACCCTGTACCCAATTCCCAACACGGACTTGACCTACACATCAACAATCCTCTCTTCAATTCCGCTTGCCTTCAGCCTACCGCACTCGCCATAATCAAGTTGTTTTGGACCTCAGGATGTCGCAAACTCGGCCGGCAGCCTTCTCGAGTATGAGGATGGGAGGTGAGGCCATTCCCAAGAGTTTAGCTTTACCCCTCAACGTCAGCTAACAAATTGTTCTGCAGAGGTTATTCGAGAGAAGGTCCAGGATGGTGTTACCGGCGAGACTCGAGACATGCAATATACACAATGCAAGATCGTAGGAAATGGCTCCTTTGGTGTCGTTTTCCAGACCAAGCTCTCGCCTTCCGGTGAGGATGCTGCTATCAAGCGCGTTTTGCAAGATAAGAGATTCAAGGTGCGCAATGGCATAGCCTGGGTCATTCGCGTATACTGACGTCAAATAAATTAGAACCGTGAATTGCAGATCATGCGCATCGTCCGTCATCCAAACATCGTTGAACTCAAGGCCTTCTACTACTCCAATGGTGAACGAGTGCGTGCAACCCACTGCCCTTCTTGCTGTACAACGCTAATGGGTCTGTGGTAGAAGGATGAGGTCTATCTTAACTTAGTACAAGAATATGTCCCCGAGACCGTCTACCGTGCTTCAAGATACTTCAACAAGATGAAGACAACCATGCCAATCCTCGAAGTCAAGCTCTACATCTACCAGCTCTTCCGCGCCCTGGCCTACATTCACTCCCAGGGTATCTGCCATCGCGATATCAAGCCACAAAATCTTCTGTTGGACCCAAGTAGCGGCATCCTGAAGCTCTGTGATTTCGGTAGTGCAAAGATCTTGGTTGAAAACGAGCCGAATGTTTCTTACATTTGCTCCCGCTACTACAGAGCCCCGGAATTGATTTTCGGCGCCACAAACTACACCACAAAGATTGGTAGGTTTCCCCGCACTTGCAGCACTGTGTTAAATTTCTAACCTCGTGATAGATGTATGGTCGACCGGCTGCGTGATGGCAGAATTGATGCTTGGTCAGCCTTTGTTCCCGGGAGAATCGGGTATTGATCAGCTTGTGGAGATCATCAAGGTTTTGGGTACGCCGACTCGCGATCAAATCCGTACCATGAACCCAAATTACATGGAGCACAAATTCCCTCAAATCAAGCCACACCCATTCAACAAGGTCTTCCGCAAGGCTGATGCGAACGCCATTGAGCTTATCTCTCGTCTCCTGGAATACACTCCTACGGAGCGCCTCTCGGCCGTTGATGCCATGGTTCACCCATTCTTCGATGAGTTGAGAGACCCTGCAACCCGTTTCCCAGACTCGCGTCATCCCAATGGCCCTGTCAAGGATATGCCAACTCTCTTTGACTTCTCTCGCCATGGTAAGACGCACATGCAATAACACTAAGATTACATGGCTAACATTGCGTCAGAACTCTCCATCGCCCCGCAGCTTAACAACCGGCTGGTCCCGCAACACATTCGTCCAAGCTTGGCAGCCCGTGGTCTGGATATCGACAACTTTACGCCCATGCCAAAGGAGGAGATGATGGCGAGATTGGATTGAGAGCCACTCCCTGCCAAGATGACTGATGAATAAATGCTTTCCTGTCGTTTCCGGCAACTGGTCTCTATGAGGAGTCGATTGTTTCGGAACGTCTTCCCCCGCCAACCACCTTCAACAAAATCACCTGGTCCTACAGAAGTTGTTCTCACCACCTATTGCGGGCCTTGTTTGAATGTGGAAGTCTGGAAAACATGGGAGGATACGGGATCTATGATGGTTATGCGTTTGGAACAATACCCAAGAAATGAGATTATGGTGTGGAAGGCGGCGTTTCTTCTCCCGACGGCATTTATCGGTCTCAAATGGTCAAGAACTTCGTGGACACGACTCGATCGACTGATTCATGGATGCCGGGCCCTGATCAAACTTCACTCTTCGACAAACCTCACTTTTTAGACTTTTTGCATGACGGAAATGGCTCTGCTTTCTATTCTTCTTGTCCAACTATTGGCGCGCCACTTTCGATAACGAGCAGATGGATTGGGCGGCTGGACTTCCACTTTTTCTTCTTCTACATCCCAAGATTCAGGCGTACGTTAAATTTGTGGCACGTTTGTGTTCAATGATTGCATGGCATGGGTTAACTCTGCGGTGGGGGCGATCGCCTGGTCTGGCACGGTCAAAAGATTCCTTTTCCTTTACCTAGGTCAATTGTGCCATCAGTGGCTTCTAAAATGGGTTTTGGCTGGCAGAGATATCAAAGATTTTCCATCATGAGAGACTGGGATTGAGACCGAGACTCAAAATTGAATCATACCCTCACATATTGTTTATACTTTGTGTTCCTGTCCAGGTGAGAATTTTGACAATGCGCCGAGTGAATGATAAATTTTCAGCCCAGTGAAATCATCAATTAGCTTACCGAAGTCTAGTGGACAAGCTAAATGCTCTTCTTCGCTCGATATTTCGAAAGGGCCATTTCTGTCGATGTAGTCACCTTCAGATTTGTATGGTAGATGGTTTCGGGCTCCACGTGACCAGAATGCTATTTCGTTGATTCGCGTCTCGGCCGTGGACTCCATCCTATTTTCGGTACGTCCAGAACCACTACAATCTTCAGATCTACAACACATCTGCTTCGTAACAATGGCAGACTACGAGAGACCGCGTGGAGGCCGTGGGGGATACAACAATAATCGCAAGAGAAGATACAGAGGTAATTGAAGCTCGAATCCTCAATCAAACGTGATAACAATCAACGAGGCTGACGGTTTGTGTTCCCCAATCCAGAAGAAGATGACTTCGACCGACGACCACAGCGCCGCCGCTACGAAGAACCTCTCTCCTCTCGAGTCCGCAAGCAATTACTCGCCATCGCCGAAGTACCTGTCAAGCGCGTAGAAGATGAGGTACACTCTATTGCCAAGACCGTGTGCGAGAACTACGAGGACGAGGAGCTGAAGGATAGCTTTTACGAGCTTGTGGTGCAGCTTGTTGTTGAGCAGCCTTTCAAGATCCCTTTTGTGGCTGCGGTCGTGTTGGTTGCAAATACGATGCATCGCAAGAATGGCGAGGCTGTTGCGGTGGAGGTGTTGAAACGGACGACGCTTCGTACGAATCAGGCCATAGCGACGGGGGAGTGGAGAGAGGTTAAGCTGTTGATGAAGTTTTTGGGTAGTTTGCAGGGCTTGCTGGATGGTGAGGGCGTGTGGATTGTCTTACAGGATATGCTCACCAAGGCGGTCGAGTTGCAGACGGAGAACAATGAGGAGGTGAGTTGGTCAAGAACTGGTATATTCTCACACTGAATTTCTGCTAATCTTACTTGTGTAGACTATTGGCCCGGAACTGGTCAAGATTATTCTCTTTACCATCCCATATATCATGGCTTCTTCGGGGACGGATAATCAGGACAAGGCTGCCAGCATGGTCGAGAACGCGGATATTATTGCTTCGGAACCTCACGTCTTACAAGCTTTGGTGGATCCGTATCCCGGGAACGGAAAGGAGGAAGCTGCCTCACCAACTGGCGTGCTCATGTTGCTGCAGAAGCAATTGCAGAATGAAGCTTCGACCGGATGGGAATTAGCCTGTCTTCCCAGACCCTGGAAAGCTGTTTTCGAAGAAGGCCGCGAGGATGTGCTGGTTGAGGCGCCTAAGCATTCTCTCCCTACCATCATCATTCCCGAGGTAGTTAGCAATGGTCCGAGACCATTGTTTCCAGAATTGTACTTCTCGGTTTACGCAAACCAGGATGTCGAAACTGTTGCGCCTACTTCCGACATTGCATCATGCCTTATCCGAGATGCTATTGTCGATTCAATCAACATTCTCGACTACAACAGAAATGCCACGGCTCGCTTCTTGATCGATATCGACTGCTACTTTGCACCTGGGACATTCGTCAAGAGAGCTACACCATTCGACAGACTTCGAGATGTCGAGGGAGATCGCTCAACTTGGAAGCCTGAAGATGTTGCCGTTGATGCAGTCTTCTCTCAGCTTTTTCAACTTCCAGCACCAGAGCACAAATTGGTATATTACCACTCCGTCCTGACCGAATCGTGTAAGATCGCGCCGGCTGCTATTGCACCCAGTCTTGGCAGAGCCATTCGCTACCTTTACCGAAGTGTGGACTCGATGGATCTCGAATTGAGCTACAGGTTCATGGATTGGTTTGCTCACCATTTGAGCAATTTCGGCTTTACATGGAAATGGACCGAATGGATCGATGATGTGAAGTTGCCGTCTCTTGATCCAAAGAAAGCTTTCATTGAAGGCTCACTAGATAAGGAGATTCGGCTGAGTTTTGCCCAGCGCATAAAGGGTACTTTGCCCGCGCCTTACCAGGCCTTGATCACCGAGGAGAAGGAGAAGGATACGCCTGACTTCAAATACAATCTCCCAGGTAAATATGCTCTTCAGCGTCCTGACCATACTTTTAATGTTATATAGATACTCCCTTCGCGCAAGAGGGTCAAGAAATCATGGCTCTTCTCCGCAAGAAGTCCCCAGAGGATGCCATCCAGCCCATCCTCGACCGAATCCACACCCAAGCACTCGAGATGAAGCTCGGCGATGAACTGGTCTGCTCGACCGACGCCTACGTGACAGCCATCTGTTACATCGGCTCCAAATCCCTCTCCCACGTCCTTTCCTGCATCGAGCGTTGCAAAGAGCGTCTCCTAGCACTCGGTCCTGCCTCTCCCGCAGCCCGCAAGCAGATCATCGACAGCGTAATGGAATACTGGAAAGACCAACCCGGAATCGGCGTCAACATCGTCGACAAGCTCCTCAACTACACCATTCTCAGCCCAAGCAGTGTCGTCTCCTGGGCACTTTCGAAAGACGGAACTCGTCTCGGCCAGGCTCATGTTTACGAGATGATCTCTTCGACTATTGGCAAAGTCACCAATCGTGTCCGACAAGTTGTGCGCGCGAAGAAAGTCCCAGGCTTGTTACCAGAGCAGCAGGCGCTTATGGATGAGACGGTTGAAAGGGAACGCAAGGCTATGAAAGATCTCTTTGATGTTATGGAGGATGAGCTTGTGGCGTGGGCGAGTGGGAGTAAAGACCAGATGGTACAGGGTGGTGATCAGGGCGGGCCGGAGGATCAGATGATTAAGCAGTGGGGTGAGAGGTGGCTAAGAGTCTTCAGAAGGAAGATAGCCGTCGAGGAGGCGTGGGTGCTGGAGTTTGAGAGTCAGAAGGTTGAGGAGTTTGATACTACTGCTGCTGAGACTGCTGATGTGGTTAATGGGGATTCTTTGATGGTGAATGGTGAAGCTGAGGGAGGAATTTCTTAAGTCGGGCCGGCGGATACATCTTGCGCATGTGATTTTGGCACGAGAGTGAAGGGTCGAGAGAATAGTAAGGGAAATCGATGGAGATGGTGATCAACCCAGGGTTTGTCACTTCCAGATAAGCGCTGCTACCCACATGTTTTGGGTCAGGACGAGGAAGCATGGAATAAAATAGAAGATCGGGAAGAGAGAGGAAGCACCATCTCATATTTTTTCCTTCATTGTATTTGGATCACTGCTACTTGGTATCACCTGTATGTATTATCCAGCGCTACGTCCGCAGTATGTAAATGAATAGAAAATAGAAAGGAACACGATGAGACGGACCACTGAAAAGAAAATGAGAAGCAAGAACTGAAAAAGGACTTCCTTCTCCAGACGAGTCACATCTCCCTTTTGTCGTTTCTGTTGAGAAGAAGAACTTAAGCGCTCTGGGGACTTGGGATAGGCTGCAGACGGGCCAAAATAAATAGTTAGTTGGGGATGTAGAAAGTTGGGTGGGAGAGCAGAGCAGAGGAGAGGGGAGGGGAGGGGGCTGGGGAGGGTAAGGTGGGTTCCATTGTTTACTCAGATGGGTATTAAGCGAGGAGGTGTTTTCGACAGATGGGCTATTAGAGCAGAGCAGAGCAGGAAGACTTCTTCAACTCAGCGGCATCTCCACAAGCTTCATCAAGCTCGCTGTCCACCCTGCCTGCCTCCTCCTTAGCCTGTTCCTTTCTACAGTTTACGAGATGTTGCGTTTTGTGTTACGTGCAGGTTTGTGTGTATATCTGGGCTTATATAAGGAAGGTCTTGGATGGTTCTCATCTCTTGTTTCTTTCTTCCGCGTGCATATGGAGAGATCTTGCCTGAAGGGAAAGGGAAAGGGATGTCAAGAAAAGTGCTTCCTAAACAAAGAAATTGCCCTTCGAGGGAACGAGCAGTAGCTTTTCAGATCCTTATCTCGATATTGTGTGCTATGTAGGTATCTCCCTCGACCTTTGGAATAGCCAATCAATGCCTTCGGTACTCTCTCGGTCAGTAAAGACAAGCAAGTAAACATGTAATTTCCTGCTCATCTTTCTCTAACTCTCGTATCTTTACACCCCATGAACGCCTGCAGATGCCCCGAACCTGAACACCGAAGCACTTTTCGCAGCCTCTTTGTTCCATCCAAAGGAACGAACAGATTTATTGCACTGCCCCACTCGAGATCTTACATTCGTCGCCTGCTTTCAAACATCTATCCCCCCAATCACCTCCTACCCGCATACCCAGGTGGAGCTTGCTGCTGCTGTTGCTGAAATCCAGGTGGTGGCATGAATCCAGGCGGCATCTGACCTGGCGGTGGGCCGCCAAACCCTGGTGGCATAGGTTGCTGCTGTTGTTGCTGGAAACCAGGAGGAGGCGCGAATCCCGGTGGGTGGAAATCCTGAGGACCTCCGTACCCACCTTGCGAAGGAGGTGGTCTTGACGGTAATCCCGAAGGCGGAGGTGGAAGAGGCATATTCGGTCTCTGCGCCATCTGATGTGGTTGCTGAGGTGGTGGAACACTGTTATATCCTCCTCCAGGACGGCCACCAAATCCAGGTGGCATATTTGGTGGTGGTGCTCCATACTGCGGTGGCATACCGCCCATTCCATTGTCCATCATGGCGGCTGGTCCCTGTGGTACACTTCCATTCATGAGTAGCTGCGGTGGCATAACTGGGATCTCAGGAACGACATTATTCCTCTGCCCCGAACTGGCAAGCATGCGTTCCGCCTCGTCACCATGCCTCTCTCCCTTGCCGTCTTTCTTGTATGCGTATTGTACGGAGATGTCCTTGTTCATGAGGTACTGGCCGTTCATGTTCGCGATGGCATCGTCGGAAGCTTCGAAGCTGGCGTAAGATACGAATCCGTAGCCTTTCGAAAGACCAGCTTCGTCACGCGCGATCTTGGGAGGAGATTGGAGGGCGCCGAAGCGGGAGAAGGTGTCGTAGAGAGTCTTTTCATCCACCATGGCGTCGAGGTTACCGATGAAGAGCTCAGCGCCGACTTCGATTGGCTTTTGTTTGTCTGCAGAGGCCTGAATGGATGTTAGAACGTGATCCCCAGCATTAGACTTGCAGATTGAAAAGACCGGGAACACTGATAGAACGAAGTCGCGACGCAATACGCCAGAGTGTGCCCAGAGGAGGAAGATTCGAGATTGGACAACCGTACCTTGTTAACTCGAATTGGCTTTCCATATAACCGCACCTGGTTCATGATCCTCGCAGCATACTCCGCATCCTCCTCACTGATGAATTCCACAAAGCCGTAACCCTGGTGCGTCTGCGTAACTCGATCCTTTGGAAGGTGTACGTTGACAATTCGTCCTGCCTGCAGCATGAGCTCCCATACCAAGCTATCTGTAACTCGCTCGTCGATGTTGCCGATGTAGACAGTAGCTTCCTTGTCCTGCTCCCTATACTTCTGTTAGCAACAGTACTAGAACCTGGCTAAAATTGATTGTAGACTTACCAGTGCCGTGCGCCAGACATATTGAAAGGTTTTGGAGAGAGTAGTGGGGAGCTTGAAAGTACGGCGAGGCGCGTTGGAAGCCTTTCGTTTGAAGCTTTTAAACTATTTGGCGCTAGTCCTGACTCGGCGATCTGCGATTGGACCTTAAATGTTTTTTTGGGACCAGGTCAGTTTATTCTGGATCAGGACATCGACATTGCCAGAGTTACCAGTTCAGATCTGTAAGTACATGAGGAATTTTGTGATTGAGTTGGATCACTTACTGATGATCGGGCAGCTTCAAATCAACATCAAACCCAGTCAAAATGCAACTTTCAGAGGAAACAAAGGTCAGTCTTACCTGTCAAGCTGGTTGCGGTCCCGAGGCTAGAGATTGACTGGAATATAGGAGCGTATTGGAAAGGTCATTGACTTCTCCCGTGTTGCTATTCATTAGTATATTGCCCCCTATCCGCGATGCAAAGAGCAGTCGCTAACGAATGCAGTGGCTATCTCCCATTGATCATCTACCTTGGTATGGCATATCAGGAGCTGGCAATGGTACTGGAAGACTAACATATCTAGGTTACACACGCAGCGAGCCTCGTCCATCTTTTATCAGGTGTTTATCTGGATTTCCTGTTCCAAAGTTTGTTCACTGACTGTCGATGTAGACTTTTCTCCCCCCTCGCATAAATTCGACCAAACACCCAGGAACGAACCACTCATCCACATCTCAAGACAGGTAGAACGATATTGCAGGGAATGAGAGCATGCAAATTGCGGTTTGAAGAAGCTAGGACATGATGTACGGCATAGGAGGCGTTTTTGTAAGGCATATGGGATATCAAAGACCCAGGGATTGATGGATGGAATGACCTGTTACACCACCAGTAATTTGTACTATAGCACATTTGTGTGCAATCACCACTTGTAAAAGCATACTCAAGACCATGCCCGCTTCTGATCTTCTGGAATAAAAGTATCATTCATATGTGCTTCGCTGAAGGTTGAGTCAGATTTCAAAAGGAGCCTCGGCGATAAAATATCTGGAGCTTCAACCTCGTCATAATTGTGTGTGAACCACAACTCCACTCACAACATGACAATCTCAGCGCCGCCCTTATGATATGAGTGACAACCATGCGCGTCTCTCTCCCGCGCTGGTTGAGACCATCGCCGGCCTCTCTGCCGGCACCGTGTCAACACTGGCCGTGCATCCATTAGATGTGATCAAGACCCGTCTCCAAAGCAAGCCCTTCCCAAAATCTCTCCAGGCTCACCACTAACTCCTATACCTAGTACACCGTAACAACTCTCAAACGCCCGTGAATGCGCTCACAATCCTCCGCTCCCTCGTATCCAATACCCATCCGATCCAGAGTCTCTATCGCGGCCTCACACCCAATCTAATCGGCAACGCCAGTTCCTGGGCTCTCTTTTTCTACTTCAAGTCAATCGTCGAAACACAGCTCATTACCTTCCATACCCGACCATCACAGCCTCTCTCGGACTCGGGACATAATGTACCTCTTCCCTCGCGAAGCGTACTCACGCCATTGGATTACTTCCTCGCATCTGGAATATCAGGAACATTGATCACCCTATCCACGAATCCGATCTGGGTACTCAAAACCCGCATGTTAAGCTCCGACAGAGGCGCAGAAGGAGCGTACAACAGTATGTGGGATGGTGCAGGACAAGTCTTTCGACAAGAGGGTCTAGGAGGCTTTTACAAAGGTGTTGGAGTTAGTCTCTTAGGGAACAGTCACGGTGCAGTTCAGTTCGCAGTGTACGAACCACTGAAGAACGTGTGGCGGAAATACCTCTCGCAAGATCCTCTCCACGCGCCCATCCAAGACGGAAAGGAGGAGAAGTTGGGTAATACAGCTACGCTGATTATCTCTAGCTCAGCGAAGATATTTGCTGGTACTGTGACGTATCCGTACCAGGTCATCAGAAGTCGGCTGCAGACTTATCACAGTGAGAAGCTGTACGGAAAGGGCATCTCTGGAGTTGGGATTAAGATCTGGAGGGACGAGGGCGTGAGGGGGTTTTACAGAGGCTTGGGGACTAATGTGTTCAGAGTCTTGCCGGCTACGTGGGCTACGTTTTTGGTGTATGAGAATGTGAGGTACTATCTACCGCTTTGAGATGGAGTGGATGATGAAGGAAGTTCATTTTAATGAGTACTTCACAATAACATACGAGAATGTCGAGACTTCAGCAGGGATATTCCTCCAAGCTACAGAAGGAGATGAAAAGCATCGAAATGAATGAAACCGAATTGTAATTTGAAATGATCGCCGCCTCACCTGGTTTAATTCTTCCCGCCAGTGTCATGTTTCCTTTCTGCTTGTTGACGAAGACTCTTAGTTCGTCCTGGATTTAGCCAATCTCTGATATTGTGGTCCCAGATACTTGACGACGACTTGACGCTGGCTTATGAAAATTGACGAAGTCGTTCTCATCGCAAGCGAATCCAGCGAGCTCGAGAGCTTACTCCATGGCGTAAAATCAATCACGTGTTTTGCTTTCTGATATATTTGTACACTTTCATCGAATGTGGTCTCTGCATAAAGATCAAAATGACAACCTGCGCAATGAAGCAAAGTCTTACAAGCCGCCATAACACGCATGTGCTGGTCTGAAACACAATTTGAGTTGGGCTGAGTGGACTGACAATGCACTCACTGTATTGTGAGAGATAATTTTAGTTTGCAAGAAGCTTCATTCTACCTCTTATCTCCAACCACAAACACTACTTTTAGAAGAGGACTTCTGGGAGAGGGGGCCGAGCAAACCAATCCAAAGTTTTTACCTAATGTTCTAAAACCTTACGCTATGCATTGCTGAGTTCTTCTATACAGTGTTGAGTACAAGCCTCCCAAGATAAAAGAAATGCGTACAGCTTCGATAGAAAGCGTGACAGAGAGCAATTCCTTTATCCTATATCTCTATCCCTTCAACGCCAAATGCCAGAATTTTCAAGGATATCCAAATATTATTGAACAGCTCCGTTTCGATCAAATCTTTATGGCCAACCAAAAACCTCCGCAACACCCAACGTATTGACCCTTACGCCCACCAGCGCCACCAGCACACCGACCACATCAACAATAAGTAGTATAAATGCCGCACTCATGAATTTCGGGCTGAAAATGCGATACAACATAAGATGTCTCCTCAAATGGCCCGCCCACATCGTCGTCGCAAGACCAATGACAGCATAATACGCAAGATGCCACGCCAACGCCGCAGCTACACTGCGCAATAATCCTTTCTTGCGAGGTTTCTGCTTCCACAGCACGACTAGAGGGAGGGCGATGGCAGCGAGGATCTGTGCACCGAATGTGTTCAGTCCAACGAGTATGGGTGAGTAGGGGTATGTGATTGAGTGCATGGGTATGAACGCCGATTCCCATTGTATGGAAGAGAGGGTGGCTTGATGACCTGTCTTGAAGAAGTGAAAGGAGCCGAGGAGGGCGAGCATGATGGGTCCGATGGGTGAGGTGGTTAGAGCGTTCAGATCGAGGATCTCAACTAAGGAGAGGATTTGCCAGGCCATGAGACTGAGTGCGCCTGCGCCCATAGGCTTTTGCACGAGCAGGAGAACGAGGAGGAAGTTGATGAGAAGTAGGCCGTAGCGTGTACCGTGTGTATTTGCGAAGCCGAGGATGGTGACTGTTGCGCCAGAACTATTGGTCATTTGCGCATTCGGAGATGACGGTTTGGCGGTGGTACTGATGGATACGCAGGGTGGTGCGTAGACGAATGCTGGACATCCTACGCCTAAGGCTATTGCGAAGATGGTCTGAGCTATTGGAACTCGAATGGCCTTTAATCTTCCTTCTGGAATGAAGGAAGAGATCCATTCACCATCGTCAGCGGTATCTAGTGTCCAGAAGAGTGCACTGAAGATGAGGAGGCATCGGAACACCCAGCTGATCCAGGCTGGTGCAAATCCTTCGAAGGAGCGGCTGCCTGTGTAGTAGGATTTGATGATTGATGGTAGGATTATAGCAATCAAAAAGGGAATGGCAAGCTGCCATGGTGCAGAGGTAGAGGATGTTGTTGAGGCGTAGTATGTTGATCTGCAATAGGGCATCTGCTCTTCTCTGCAAAGCTTCGAGAAGGATGCCACCCATCCAAGTGCAACGAACAGTACTGAATGGTACACAGCAAGGGTCCTATCTAGCACACTTGCGAGACGAAGAGACGATACTGCTGCAGCAACCCCGAATGTGGAGATGAAGAACAGTAGAATTGAATCCTCCCAAATCGTGTATGAATTGGACGCGAAACCAATCGACTGGCTGACCGTAAATACAACAGCCAGCCAACCCCAGAATGTCGTAGGAAAGGGGCTGACAAAAGCCATTCTCCTTCTCATCTCTTGGTAGAGAACTCCAACAAGGCCAGATATGGTACATAAACCAAGTATAAAATTGAGGAGAGAATCCGGCTTAACAGAAAAGAAGATAGCCGGTCCACCAGCAGCTCCAAGAAAGGTACCTAGTAAAGCGCCTCTGACGAGCGTCCGACTAGTAGTCTCATCCCCTCCTTTGAACTCCGAATCCTTATCAAATTGCTCGAGCTCCAGTTGCAGCTCCTTACGATCTAGCTCGGGATCATCAACCGCATCGCCATCGTTCGCATTGCTGTTCGCAAAGAGGATCAGAGCCAGCACACCAGCTGCCAAAATAGCGACACCTAGACCCATGCTTGGGACATCAAAACGAGCCCACAGACTCCGGCAAATCCTCAAGGTCTCCTCTTGAAATGCGGAAAACGTCGTATAGCCTTCTTTCCACATGTGCTGTTTGCCCGTGGCCGCTAAAGCAGTCTCTGCAGCCTCCCATAAGGCACGAGGAGATCCATCGAGAGTATTCTCATCGATCCCTCGAGCTGTCCAATAAGCAGTTTGGTATCTCTTGATTCCAGCAGCAGTCATCCTCGCCACAGCCGCTAGGTTCTCCCATGCCTTGCCCTTCTTGCCCGCGAAAGCCTCCTCTATGGGCTTACCCAGATTGTTGAATGGAATTGGCAGACCCAGTAATAAAGCCAATGTTGGTACCAAATCGATCTGGTTCACCGGCCTTATCTTGGCATTCTTAGGTGGAGTGACGAATGAAGGATCCGTACGGCCAAATATGCCTTTCTTGGAATACATCCATAACGCAGCCTGGACTTCATCGTCACTCTCACCACCATGATCCCCCTTCCCATCCATACCATGATCTCCCATGACAACCAACAGAGTATCATCATCCAGCTTCTGCACCACTTCCCTTAGTACCCCATCCATCTGCTGCAACTTCATCGTCATAGCTGGATGATTAGGTCCATAACGATGGCCTGCGTGATCAACACCCAAATAATGTGCAATCATGACATCCCAATCACCCCTCTTATCCTTCCCAAGTAAAGGCATGATATTTTCGTTCACGCCATTATCCAGAGTATGCAAATCCCAGACATCAAAGCTCGGATATGCTCTACTGATCTGTTCTTCAAAATACCCTGGGAAGAGAGCCGTCCACGTATCATCTCCTAGGTGTACGATCCTCCTCCCTGCGTCTCTTAATTGCATGAGAAGGTTGTCTTCCGTGATAGCCTCCCCACCAAAATTCGACCCCATCTCCACAAACGTAGGTAACGTTCCCGTTGTTAGACCTTTAATCCTCACCAGCGTGGTAGTCGGCGGGTCCGCAATAAACGGTAATAGAAAGGCATTATGCGGTTCCCTGACTGCAGTCTCATACATAAATGGCAGTGAGTTATGGAAAGCTTGTGCTGGGCCACTTTCGGAGGTATTTGCGAACGGGATCGTGAAATCATAGCGTAGAGCATCTATCACGATAACTACGGCTTTCCCGAAGGTTTTAGGATGCCAGCAGCCTGCTTCGGGTGTGCCTGAGCCTTTGAAAGAGGTGTGTAGTGCAATTGGCGGTTCGGAGCAGGTAGATTTTTCGTCCAGGACAAGCCGGGTGAGGAGAAAACCTTTGGTGAAGAAGTAAATTCCTGATGCGTGTATGAAGCTGTCAAGAAAGTATTAGCCAATGTTGAACTTGATCTCTCTCCAGTTCTTGTGCAGCTCGTCCCCAATTCCACTTGACCCGCCAACCCAGCATCTAGTCTGAAATCTTGTGAGTTCTCAAGGAAGCCCCCTCGTCCAACAAGCAACCAAACCCCTCCCAAAGAGACAAAAGTAACTCACAAAACCCAGACAAAAAACGCCGCAACCCAAGTCCATTCTCTCGCCCACCCCTGCGCTTTCCTCTCTCCCAAACGCTCAACGACGCTTTTCTTCCTCTCACCAGCTCCATTTCCAGCCCCATCACTACCAATTCCAGCTTCATTCAGTAACGCAGCAACTTTCTCCCTATCCTTCGCCTCTCGCGCATCGTGTACAGCTTTTGCGCGCGCATACTGTGCAGCAATTGAATTGGGATTGCTGTTTGGTGAAGGTTTGGGAACGGTATTGCGTATGCGCGGGGGTTGTGGGGAGGGTGACGATGGTGGTTTGGGTGTGGTAGTTGACATTGTGGTGTCTGTATATCTGATGCCACTGAATTCAAGAGCTTCGTAGGAGTAGTTGTATTAGCATGAAGCTGGAATTGAGTATGGAAGACCTGCCATCAGGAAAGGTGCAAAATAATGAAAATATAATGAGTGTGAAATATGTTTGTAAGTGAAAGTTGGGTTAGAGCCGCGTATCGTTCAATGGGTGGAGCTGGGCAGACGCGATTTTTGTTAGGTATTCGGCGCCGAGGTTCCGATAGCTCACTCGAATCCTCAACGAGTTGTGTAAAACTCATGAACCGCAGCACTCTTAATTGATAAGAGAAGGAAGAACGTTTTTGTCAGAATGAAACGTCCAGTCATATCTATGTGAAGTTGTGTTTCCACAGCACAATAGCCTTGAACATGGGAAGGCTTCTCGGTCACAAGGTGAAAGCGTATGGATTTACATGTCCCACTAGGACGAGAGCATGCACAGGTCGTCGTTCTGGATTATGAGCAACCCCAGCAAACTCATCGTGTATACTGACTGGATGGCAGGGCATCAGGAAGAGAATCCTTCTAGACAACGATAATCGCTAATTCGCTCGCAAATACATTCCTACACTACAAAAGATACTTCCGATCCTGGTCTAGCCATGCCCTTGTTCATAAATCAATTGCTGTTCCAGACAATTGTCCTGTCCTCTGCCTTATGCTTTCTTTTCCCTCATAGCTCGTGCCCTAGTCTCTGTATTCAATCTCCCAAACCAGTGTCATATATCCTATAACTTGCTCACAGAGCCAAGTTATACGAGTACTCATCCTCCATATTCTGGCTGATCCATAGAACAACCGAGCTGTCAGAATTGTCAGCAATCATCTCCGAGTACTGCTCGTTCTCAAGAATTCATTCTCCAAACTCACCTTAACATAACCAAACCATTCGCGACCAAATTCGCAACTCCCATGTAAATAGTCGGCCACGGCGCACTCGGCACCACATACTTCAATACCAGCACTGTGACACCTCCCGCCATTCCACCCGCCAGACTCGCAAAGCCCAAGAACAGGACGACCCGCGCTTTCCAGGCCACGCCGCTACCGGAGTATGAGAAAGAGTCGGCGGAAAGACGAGTCTTCTCGATACTGTTGATGATGAGCATACCGAGAGAGGAAAAGAGAAGGGGTAGCCAGTCGACGAAGTTGATATGGATCTCGGAGCCGTTCTTTGGGCTGTGCGACCAGACGGCTGCGTCGAGGAGGACGAAGAATGCGAGGGAGAACTGTGGGGGATAGATATTAGCAATTCTGCCATAGACATAGTAGGTTCCATCTGCTCGTTGCAACAGCGAGAAGCCATTGGCTAAGTAGAAGCATAGAATCCGTTAGACGAAGCTCTCAGTCCCTCCTTCTTCCCCTACACATCTTGGAAATGCAACCCCTCCTCTCTCTCGAGTCTCCAAAGCTCGAAAAACTATGCATCACTCACCAGAGCACCGGCAGCATAAACCCCCGAGCTCCTAGCCGTAGCGCTGTTCATCCATTCCGGCTTCCTGAACTTCCAGAGGCGTTCTTCCGACATCTTCTATGATCAAGGTCCTAGGTCCGATGTCGTGCTCTGGTTCGATCTTTTCCTTCTGAGCTTCTGATGTGAGTATCGGTTATCGTCGTTTCAAGGGCTGATATATGGTGGAGTTATTAGGAAGCTGTTATGCTGTGAAAGTGTTGGGATATGAGAATGGGCGTGCGGGCGAAGATGCTGTTACAGCTGAACTGGCTGCGACAGCTGAGGAGGTGGGTCCGAGCTTAGCGTCATACTCAGTCACGTGGGGAGCCTCATCCTCATCCTCGATCAAGATCGAGCTGAGCGCGCGGGGAGTGCTAGAAGCGTCACATGGGCTCGATGTTATGATTGCATAGGTTGTGACTTGATTGGATGTTGGAAAACAATCCTGTTCGAAACCTACAACTCATTGTAAATAGTTAGCGAATGATTATGAAGTATCAGTCTCGAGATGAATGTTCATATACTCTACGTCGAGATATACTTCACGAATGTCATGATGCCACCGCCCTATGGTCACTATCCAAACTTGTCCTTGTCACCTAGACAGACAAGCAGACTGAAAAGGCAGCTCCAACTCAGTTCAAGCATCACAGAAAATACACGATCACATAAACGTATCAAAACATGTCTTAGGTTTCAATGATCTCTTCCATTCATCCGTTCCACTCCATCCACACCAAATAGTAGTGGCGTCTATCTGTACATACAATACTACAAAAAGTTGTTCCTTGCTGCTTGCTCATGAAAAAAACCCCATCCGGTGCACAGCGTACGTGGAAAAAGACGACACAAAAAGATCAAAAAGTGAAACCAGCACCAGCCGGCTTCGAGTTGAAAGATACAGAGGCTCGTTTCCTTTGCATTGCCCGAATTTACTTCTCTTCTTCCGATTTCCGGGAATTGTGTCCACGAGCTTTATTTCGTATGTGCTACTTCGTGTTATTCTGCACGCCCTGTAAAACACTCCTCAATGTCTGCCACCACACACAGCTCGTTGGTTTCCAACTGTACTCACCCATGTTGGGTAGAATACATATTCGGCCAAAGAAGAAGAGAAAAATCGAAGACCTCTCAATGCAACGCATGCCAGCAATAAAAAAATCCATTACGGTAAGGCTTTCCATCCTTCGCTTTGGCAGCAGGAAGTGACAAATCTCACCCAAAATTATCCGCGCCTCGTAACGCCTTTCGTCTTCGTGTCAGTTGCGAAATAAACAAGAGAAAGATGCTAGATCTCTATCGTCTTCATCGTAGTATCATCATCTTCAACTGTAGCTTTCTTAGGGGTGCCATTGGTCAAGCCGTTGGTTTTTGCAGTCTCCTCCACCTTCTTGTTCTCCTTGTCATCATCTAATGAAACTGGTTCATGCAAGGCCTCCAGGGGCTTCTGCTTCTGATGGTCCTTGGTTTCTTCGCTTGGCCTTGGTGTCTCTACCTCTACCAGCTTCTCGGGCTTAATACCATTTGTACTGAGTCGGATTGGAGGTGCACGTTCTTCGGTGACTCGAGCGAGCGGACTGGGTTTGGCGTAGTTTGGACGGTTTGGACTTGATACGGGAGAAGCTCCACTAAATCGTTGCATTGAGCGTCCTCGGGGCTCACCGCTGACTTCTGCGGTTGGGCTAGCATATGGTGAGCCAGTTGGCGACCCGCCAGCCTGACCGTTCATGTTCAATGGAGCTGCTGACTTGCGGCGTGTGTTCTTTCTGCCGTATTTCTGATCCATTCTCCATCTCAAGATATCTAGGTAGCCAGGTTCGACATTTTTGGCCTTGAACTCTCTCAATTTCAATTCGTGAGTCTCCTCATCAACAAACCATTTGCCGCTATTTAGATCATCTGCGAGAGTAGCCAGGAAGGCAGACCAAGACCGGGCGACCACGTACTTGCAGTCGTAATCCCTACCAAACAAGATAACTTGACCCCATTTTCCAGCAGGGCCAGGTGCCAAATCTACTGCCAGGTTGTTGCCACCCCAATCTCGGACCAGGGGAATCCAGGAAGGATGAGCGTAAACCTTTTGAATGGCACCAGGAGGTTGAGAATCCTGTCGCGAGAGCAATTCTTGTCTCCAATTAGCGTTTTGATTGGATCCTGGTGCATCTTTGGATGAAGAGGCAGCGGAGCTTCCACCAAATGCCTTCTGGGGTGCGGCTGGCTGGAAGCTAACAGGCTCTTGTAGATACTCCGCATTGACCTTCTTCCAATTGTCCCATTCCTGTACAATCTCCTCGCAATCCAGCAGCATGGAGCTGAAAATGATTCCTGTAGGATTGCCGCCTCTCTCTTGGCCATCGTGCACTTGCCATGACTCACGAACCTCCATTGGAAGCGAGCAGTCCAACTGGTGCTCCAGCTCGTTTAGATCATTCGATGTGCAGCCTTCGCAAAGCTGATCGTAGAGTTCTTGATAGTTCTCCTCTGCCCAGCGATCAATTCGCTTCCACGAGTGTGCTGGTGGAGGTGGTGGAGGAAGGCCATCACTGAAGGGCTGCAATTGAATTTCTCCTGCTGTGGCATTCTCGAAGTTCTCCTCCGTGTTCGTCCGGTGGAGAGCAGCACTCGATCTCATGCCAGGTGAGTATGGGGATGGAGAGTGTGGTGCAGGGCTGTGTGGAAGAGGAGAGGCAGGGTATGCGCCCCCGTTCAATGCGGAGGTTGAATGCCTTCCTGAATCTTCGAAGTATGGAGAACTAACATCCTGTCGGGATTCGGAAGCAGTGGTTGCAACAGAGGTTAAAGGAGCATGGCGACTTTGTGCGAGGGGGACGTGTTGTCCTGTGCGGTAAGGAGAGTCGTAGTCAGAGTCTGTTCACATTGTCAGAATTGACACTCTGAGGAATAATTCAACATGCTCACGTCGGTCATAGCTGGTCATTGTATGCCAGAAGGAACGGAAGGCTGAACCGAATCTGGTGACACAATCCTCTTAGCATGTTTACAATCATTATCCGAAGTGCGGGCAGAGAGGGGGTGGTGGTGTTGTTGTGATTTGAGGAGCGCAAAAGGGGAACTCACGACGCCATTTTCCGGTGATAAAGATGCGGTCGCAGACAACGTATTGTTGTTCACTCTACTGATCTTGTGGGCCGTGTTGGCACTGGACACACCCCGAGTCGTGGTTCAAGAGCAGAGCAAGTTTCAATGGCAGTGGTTGTAATGTGGTTTGGTGATGAACGAATGTAGTTCCATCGGCAGTGGAAAGTCGCGATGGGTTTTGCTGAACTGGGCTGGGCTGGGCTGGGTTGGGTTGGCTGCTGGGACAGTCTTACGGGTTAGTTCAGGTCAGGTACAAGCCCGTCCCTCTTGCCGTGACGGAGTACTCATACAGTAGCAAAGCGTGGCAAGGCTGTGATTGGTTGTTTCTTTCCTTCAGACCCACCACAAATGTGCCGAAGCAATAGAACTCCCGAACGAAGGATGAATAGAAGGAACTTCCAGATAAATAAATAATGCTGGAATAGGTAAGGATGATTATGATTATTCCATGAGATAGGTGCATTTCTCGTCAATTCATCCGAAAGTGTCTTTCCATCTTACCTTGGTTTGAGCATCTTCCTCTACCCTGACTATTCTTATTCTGTTGATGGAGTAAAAGTAGCAAGTAGGACCCAGGCACAGTAGGAAAGTTTAATCATTAAACGCCAAGTCGTTATCATCGGCTGACAACTTGACATGCAAGACAAGACAAGTTGAGACGGAGGGAGGGCTTTGCTGTTGCTTGATCATTCATTTCCCTTGCAAGTAGAATATAAGGTATCTCTCTCTTCGGGGATGGCTCCTAGTTCAACATTCCCTCCGTAGAATGATGCACTTATATTTTAGAATTGCGGAGGATCATACTTATAACCCCCATTTTTCTCCTAGATGAAATTAATCTTCCGGCTCGTTTTCCTGATTAATACTTGTCTCCGTAGGCAACGAACGGTAGCCGTCAAACCTTACTTTACCCGGCCAGGAAGCAGATACACAAACTCTTGTTTTTCTCTCCCCTCCCCTTTTCCGCTTGTCCATCCGAAGCCTACAGCAGCAGGTACCGTATCGTATGTACAACGTCTTCTTCGGCAATCTGTAAAGTGAAGTAAACAATCCGTTGCCACAGACGCCTCCACGCTTTCGCTTCTCCTTTCATTTGTGTACGGCACGTGATCTGTAGCAGCGCAGCGTACAGCAGCACTGGTGATATATATATATATATATATACGTACATATATAAAACAATGAGCAACAACAAACAACAATGATAGGTCGGTCGTTGCCTTTCGTGTCTGCAGGTCCCTGCGGAGTCGACGTCGAGGCCCTACCATGCCACACCTGCCAACCCACGCCTCCAAGTCGCCCACGAACGCGATACTGTACTACTTCGAAGTATATCAAAAAGTGGCTGATAACAAGCAAATCCTCACTCACTCTTCACGGTCCCACCATCCCTGAATAAACGTTAAGATATCAGCTGTTGCAAAGGCTTCGTATTTAACGTTTATTCGGAGTTCGGGACATCAATTACGACAATAAAGGATACCAGGTAGGTTACCTTATCAGCGCAACTCTCAGTATTTAAACAGACAAAGTCCCTCGCACTCTTGTGCATATCATTCCCTGCATCGCCCTCTATCATTGCATTCATTCTCCTTTGAAAGATAGTCGCATCTATCGGATTCTACGGATTCTACTTCCCAAGTTTCTACCTCTACGACACACTCGCATCTCTCCCATAGATTCAAGCTCAAACATGAAGCTCTCCCTAATTTCCGCCCTGTTTATCTCTGGCGCCTTCTCAGCAGCTATTAACGCTGCAGATCTTGAGTCTCGTGACACAACCTCTACGACATGTATTTGTACAATGTAAGGTCTCCTTTAATCCTACGCTACGAGGAAGGTGTTTGTTTATTGTTGCGAGGATATGGGTCTTGGCATGGATCAGGTGACTGTAGTCACGTGCATGGTCCGTGCGGATATTCCTAGATAATATCTTCTGTCGACTCTCCATAGTAATTAGAACTGCAATGCAACCAACAACATTCACACGATTACTACCTCTATGCTTTACTCTGAAGATCAACGTAACCTTGCGATATTTATACTTACCTACCGCGTATAGAGATGTCAATGATCATAATGGTTTCTACCTTTCTGATCTTGTGCCACGCGGAAATGGCGGTTACATCCACCGGAATGCTAAAGTCTTCGACCCATCAAATCGCGTAGTAGGGTATTGCAGTATCGGATTTCAGCGGGTCGGCGATTGCAAGACTTGGTTCCAAGTCGGGTCGACTAGGGTGACTAGCGGCGGGGCCGGGCTTTGTGATGGAAAGAAACATACGCTATCATGTACCCCTGGTTCATAAGAACGAGTGCAATATGGCGATTTATTTGGGCTAGCTATCCTGACTTTGTTATGTTACGATGTCGTGAAAGGATCTGGAGGTCGCGATTTACTGTTTTGGTGGCTTTAAAGGGCAACTTGCAAACCTCCTTCTTGTGCAGCCCAATCAGGAAGGAGTAAAAGGAACTTCTCGTATGCCCGAAAATAAATTACATAAAGCCTCGCCTCAGACTTTTCAGTGACAGTAGAGAGCCGGCTAGCGGCGACAACGAGGTATGAACAAAACTCTCATATGCAGGTCAGCAAGCGCTCGCGTCGCCTAACACGAAAAGGCATGGATGGCTCTGTATTGATAGGTAATCAATCTATCTGCAAGTGACGATACAATAATCCTAGCCGTCGAGTGCTGTAGAGTTGACTGAAAGAATGGTGAAAGCCACTATTGGGCGACCTGCAACCCTCCTTCTTCACGTCTGATTACATGACATGCGAAGGAAGACCCCATGGCTCGGTATTGTTTGGTAGCATCAACTCGAATCGCCCCGCACAGAAACACGTCTCCAAGCCACTCTGGACACAAATCTTCGTACCCCAAGTACTATGACATATCCAGTGTATCCCACCTCCCAACTCTCGCGGATCTTGATTTTGATCTCCGTGTATTCCGGAATAGAAAGGTGACACAACACCACGGCCTCTTTCGCCACATGCCCGTAGTTCCATCCGGAGGCGAAACATCCTAAAAGCTGAAAGGCCAAACAGAGACATATCTCGCTGGACATTGTCTCGACTT
Organism: Rhynchosporium graminicola; assembly: GCA_900074885.1. NCBI lineage: Eukaryota > Fungi > Ascomycota > Leotiomycetes > Helotiales > Ploettnerulaceae > Rhynchosporium > Rhynchosporium graminicola. The sequence continues at coordinate 409,820 of FJUW01000037.1, forward strand.
CAATAAAGGGATAGCTTACCTAAGCACGTGCTGTAAAGAAGAGGTTGTGATATTCATGAGGGGAAGTAGACAAAGCTGAATCTAGCACGTGCAGCAGGATGTGTTGAACGATGAGAAATGTATATATATCGAGTGTGTAAGCCCATCCGCAAGGAGGCCCTAACCTCGACTGGCAGCTGCACTTATTCCACATCTCTGGCGTGATGAGAAGATAGAATAAACACGTTACACCCGCTTCAAGTCAACGTAGCATTCTCGAGAGTTCCTGCTGTATTATACTTAGATACAAACAAGCTAAAACAATCTTTCTTACACCTCGCTAAATCATTGACTTGTACCACACATGATTTACAACCAAGACCTAACTCTCCCACATATACTCACTTAACTGCAATGAATGCTCTCCCATCCCTCTTTTCGCCACCGTACTAATCCCTCTCTCAGGACTGGATAACTGCTCACTATAACATAGCTCAACCAACATCTTCAGCTCCTCAAAGCTAAACAACTCCTTCGCACCACCACCTCTCTCCTTCTCCTCCCTCGCATGAGTAACAATAGCATCCGGACCTGCCATAAACAGATCAAAGAACTTGCCCGCGCGATCAAGATTCACATTTGCCTCGATATTCTTCAGATTCTGTTGTAAAACCAGGATATTGAGTTGCATTCGCCCGCAGCCGTGTGCGTTCATTGCCTTCACCATACCGGCGTTAGACACGAGGAAGGTGTCGATGAGGAGACCGAGACCTGTGCGGATAAACGATATTTCCTTTTCGCGGAGGAAGAGGCTGATCGTCTCGTCGTAGGACACGAGATCAGCGTTCAAGCTTAAAATTTGGGGATCGGGATCGTTCACGACTTGCTCGAGGAGGTAGGGCGCTGATTCAGGTGATAGGGCGACGGAGAGAGAATGGATGATCTGACAGCGGATTTCCATGTGCAGAGTGAGGAGAACTGTGGCTGCAAGTTCTTGATAAGATGAGACGATGGAATCGAAGGCACTGTGTCTGTGTTAGTATAGCTTTGTAGTCTGAGATGAGCAAGACTTACACAACTGTCTCTTGTGTCATTGGCAGGTACACGGGTATTTGGTCATCTTGCCCCTTGGTGACGTCGTTCAGTAAAGTCCAGCGTCTGTTCGTTGGCTTCTGCATCGTCGTGCGAGAAGAGTCAATATCGTTGCGGGTGATATGCCGAAGTTGATCTATCTTGATTGCAAGCCATTTCATGCTTGTGTAGAGGACACACAGTGAAGAAATGGTCTCATGATCCCGAATCGTGTCGTCCAACTTCAGAGGCGTCTCGTTTGTTTTGATGATGAGCAAGCCCGTCTCCTTTTCAAGCAATTCCTTATCCTCCTCTTCTGAAGTCCACAGCTTCTGCATGGTCTCATGAATATCATCGGGCCCACTAGCCAGGAAAGCAGAGAGCTTCAGAGTTGTCCCATCAGTATCTTGTACCCGAGAGACTAGCGACTTGAACCAGTCAAAGCATCGATCGTAATAACGCAGCATTTGAGTGATAATGAGTGAACTGAGAGCCTGGTCGTGGGGAATAGTGTCCAACATTCTACAAAAGGCAGTTATCAATGCAAAGAATGCAGAAGTGCCCTTGAAGACTGGTCGCCGGGCTATCTTTGTCCATTGAGAGTCTTGCTGGAAGGAGTCTGCCTCTTCGAAAACTGTATCGCTCAATTTTCCTAGGGTTTCATCCAGCTGTGGAAGAAAAACATTGACAAGGAAATTGTCCAGGAACGAGGTTAATGTACTCGTAACAAGGTCCGATCCAGGCGGAACAATGGTCTTCAGTCTCTGGAGGAAGCTAAGAGTTGGTGGCAACAGCAAGCTCATATTGAACACACTTGGCTCGACAAGTGATTTGTGAACTCCAATTCCACCTGTCTTGTCGTACATGGACGTGCTTGCTCCACGCCGTGAGCCGATGGGGCCTAATGTGGTCTCAGCCCGACCCTGGCTCTTCTTTCCATCTGCACCTTGTTTTCGACCAGATATAAGACCTGGTACAGCCGCTCTTATGATGCCCTCGAGATCCTGATACTCTGTGGTCATCTGTATAGATTTCGAGTCTGCATCTGAGAACAAGAATAGCTGTTCTCGTTTCGAGTCAATCTTCGCGCCACCTAGTTTTGGCGACGAGCTGAATTGGTACACGTCAGCGTCTGTAGTAACATAGTTATGCAGTAGAGACCGTATTTCATTTTGATACAGATTCCAAAGTTCTCTGAAGCCACCTAGAAGTATCGATGAATCCCTACCACCCTCACGTTTCACCATAGCCTTTACGACTTCGTGAAAAACTCTATGACTCTCTGCAATCGACTCAAATTTAGCATACAATGTCCAAAGTAGGTCATATATGACATCTGCACGGATGCTGTTCTCACGGCTTCCAAATGCCTGATTGCCTTGCGAATTTGAGAGACCACCTCGCAGAGAAGTCGGGTGCTTCTGGTCAACCTCGCCGTTGGTTTCATTGACAATCCCAAAAAGCTCAACTGGGAGCCGTTGCTTGATGGTATTGACAGCTGACTCAAGACGCCCAAGCTTGTTTAAAGACTCCGCTAACAACTCGATGTAATAGAATGTATCGGATTCTGGATTCCTCGAGGGGTCTTCAATTAGCGCTTCGGTCAGTTCCATCGAGTCGAGCACTTCATAGAACGGCCGAACAGCAATATCGGGCTTCTCTTTCCCAGGTGCACCTTGGCCCTTGGCCAAACTCTGCCATCGTTCTTGGCAATACGGTGATTTGAGATAAAGATGATCGTGAAGCTCTTCGATGAGAATATCTGTCAGGGCAGTCTCTTGATTTGTCAAATAGCTCCTCAGATCACTCAAAGCTCCTATTTCATCAAGTGCAGGTGTTCTGATACGCCGCAACGCGGTTTGCAGTGTGTCCACTGCAGTCAAAAACCTCTTCTCTGATATGCGCGCTTCTAGCTGATCTGGTACCAGCCGCAGTTCCTCGATTTCAGAAAGTGTATGTATAAGTTCCTCGTACTTTTGAGATGCTGTTGCCAACTTCTTCAATTCCGGATCCGTAGTGGAGAGACTTATCTTGGACTGATTCAACGACTCTTTTAAAGTCCTGACCCTCTTCTGCGAAGTCTGGATACTGGCCTGGATCTTGTGGAATGTACCGATTGAGCTGTTGAAACCCTGATGGTGCTCATGAACGATGGCCTTCAAAGAATCCTGGAGATAGAGATGTGTCTTCTCAAATTGCCGGTATTCATGTGCTCGTCCGACAGAACTTGTATCCAACAACTGGAGCGCAACTTGAACAGGCACACAATCGTTCTCGCACATAGCAGGCCAGTCTTTCTTGATGTGTTCCAACACTACACCTATCTGCTTTTCCGCATTGCTCTCTGGCGCAAGCCTTGGAGGTCGCGCAAATGCGGCTCTAGTCGCTGGAGGAGAGGGGGTCATTATTGGAGGCGTCCCATATCTGTCATCGTATCCAGTTCCATAAGGATCGTAGTCGTCAGCTTCCCTGATCGATTCCCCGTAGCCCCCTCCATTTCCATTGCCATTGCCATTGCCATTCGCGTATGGGTCCTCGCTGAAGTTCCCATAGCGATTCCGGGACATGTTTATATTGCGCAGTCGGGGCGACCCATTCGATCGATTGATGCCATTCGGGTATGCTGTAGAGTAGGAAAGCTCGGTGAGTTTCGCAGGACATTCAGGAAATTGTCATTTCCACAGGAGCAGTCGATGCTGCCTGCATGGTAGGGGGCCGGCTTGTCGGAGCTTGGTAGTAGCGCCGGCAGCAACCGAGGGAGCTGTATAAATTTGCTGCGGGAAGCCAAAGCTTACTCTCTTTTCCTGCCCACACACGAATTTTTCCATCGATTGCCGCAACTCCATACTTGCAAAGACGACAGGGAGAACACCTGCTCAAGTTGAGTCTTGCATAAATGGTTTCAATTATTCTCGTTTCCACAGCTGGAGCTGCGCATTAGTATATGGGGCTTTGCTTTAGCTTCGAGAATCATTGAAGCTTCTTTGTATCATGGTGCGTGTGTTTGATCTTCCAGTACTGGCTGTTCCTGACGTTGTCTTCTTCAGATGGAGTAGATTGGTGCTGCCACCGCTCGAGATCAAGGCCAACACACCCAGGCCACCAGCAAGTATTTGGGCTGTTTTCTGTCAACGTCGAATCTCTAGCAGTGTTTCTCAGGTCCTACATACACATCTTTCCAGACTTTTACATCCATTCATCCTTGGATATTCTTTACATTTCCTGGTAGCAAAGGCAGCCAGACTCAGTGACACAGGATCATCAAGATTCTTTTCCGATACATGGCAGACCTTTCAGCCGGCTACACACAGTCGCTATGACCCTGGGCCACAACACCAATTTCGATGATTGTAGGTTCGGGCCTTTGGTCAGCTGCTTACGAGCTCTCAAGTCCGACAGACTGCTCTTGTCTGTGGTTGGCCCCAACCGCCCCATGTCTTGCTCAAATATCACATGCTTCTCTGTGTCCAGTCGGAGAAACGTTGTTCTCTTGTATCGGCCCAATTGTATCGGCCCAACAAAGTCGAGGAACACATGGGCTCCACTGCGAAAGGATTTGTCATGGAAGCGTTTGAGGCGGAGAAGTCTACCAACACTGGGTTTACAATTCCTGCTGTCGATGGACTGCTACGGTACGTAACTGTCAGCAGCCCACCTGGGCATTAACCCGGAGGTGAAGATGCCTGTTCTACCTCAATCATTGAGACTGTCGCACTTTAAAGATGGTGATGACGACGATCTTTTACGAGAAAGCTCTGCTCTCTGTTCTCAGCTTCAAGTCTTGCTATTTGTTTCTTATGTCTCCGCTTGTTTGTCTTGACTTTTCATTCTGGCAAGCCCTCTAGCATTTGCTCAGCATCTATCACGGAGTAGATCCATTCTCGCATCACACGTCTCAAACACTCTGGACCTTGCTTCCTTTCCCTTGTGGATTGGCTCAACCTATAGCATAGCCCTATTTTTGGAAGACGAAGACTGAATTGTCCGATTACTCACCGCGATATCTTATCCTTCGGGCGTAGATATAGTGGTCCATATCTTCAGGTCAACACCCAAACAACTTTGTACGAAAACGCGATTTGAAGAGCTGATGCAATGGCCTCCGTCTTTGCCAATTCCCGCTCGAGAGGCAAAGACTTGAGGTGCTAAGGTAGGTGCATGCGAGCTTGGTACGCAAGGGTTCTATCTTAGATTAATGAACAATTATTTCCATCATGACGAAATTAAATTCTCCAAGTCCGATGTGATACTTGTTGAAAACAAATAAGGAGCCTTGAAACAATGCGCCCCCATGGAATGTTCCGTAGTGTTTTCTCGCTCCGTTGAAACCCCAACTCCATCCTGTACTTGAAAATACCACAATTCTACCGTCACTTTCCCACCTGACGAAAATTGGTCTGCTTGTGAAGCGGCGAGATGATCACGTCTTGCCTAATTCAGATTCCAAGAACATTCTCAGTCTAGAAAGCTAGACAGGCAATCATTCTATACACGAGATCAGGTAGCATCACCAGATCCTACGTCCTGGTACAAGTTTGGGCTTGCGCCACTCGGGACGCATCCCTTCCTTCCTTCCTTCCCACAGGATTGCCTTGCTTAACACAGTTGCCTATTGTCAGCAGGATTACCTCGATGGGCTCAGATAGAGCGACCTATAAAGCAATCGCTCAAAGTGGGAGAAGATGCCAATGCACTTATCTGAAGGGGAAATAAGTGCTCATGACCGGCCGGGTACGAGACAGCCCTCTCCCATGAGTCGCAACCCGCGCGACCTAAAAGTTCAGTACGAAACTGATTGTTTACCATTCACGCACTCACTCCTTTGGCCTTCTCTCAACAACTGGAAGTCCCCTCTCAATCTCGATACCTACCTAGGTCAGTAGCTTTGTATTACGAACCTGTGAGGCTCTAGACAAATTTTGTCCATGCTCTCCTGATAAGTGACTGCCGATCCCAAGAAGGGCCAATTGGCTATTGCGTCACATTGTGTATCTAGATCCGGTGCGGCTCGACGTGGCACTTCATCGAAGCACTGAATTCTCCTCGCTGGGAAGATTATGATTTCAATTACATTAAGAGTAACAGATTGCGTACCTAGGTATGGGTAGGACCAATGGAGAGATCAATGATGAAGATATGGCGACGGATTTAAATGAGCCTGGTGCTACGGTTTACGTGACTGTAGCTGAGCATTCGTGGCCTGGCATATTTGAAGTCTGTGGTAGTAGCATGATATTATAAGTAGCAACATGGTCACATTATGTATATATACCAGATCATTATTTTCCCAACATTTCCACAATATCTAAAGGCTCGATCACCACCATCCTGTTGTTCTCTCATCCCATCTAAGGCACAATACTGGCCAACCCAGGACCGCTCAAATCGGTCAAGAACCCGGCACCCTTAATATCCTCCCACTTCGGGCTCCCAGCAGCAGTTACATTACATCTCTCCAACAAATTCCCTGCCTTTTCCATCTTCTTGGCCAGGAAATCCACATACGCATTCATGCCGCAAGTACGGCCCGGGCCATCCTGACACGAAGGAACTGGGTACACGGCATCGTTGAGCAGGATACGGATGAAGACGTCCTTGTTGGTTTCTGGGATCGGTGTCAATGTCGGTACAGCACTGGATGTTGTTGTGACGAGAGTTGTTGCTGAGGTAGAAGTTGGTGCTGCGGTAGGTGTAACGAGACACGAACAAGCAGATGAAACTCTGCTCGGCAATCCACCACAGTTCGACACGAAATTTGGAAGAGCAAGACCAGTTGTCGCGGTGTAGGTAGGGCAGAATTGTGCAACTTCTTTTGGTTTACCTATCAGTTGTCTCAAGCAGTTATCATGAGCGCAGTTTGGCGCAATCTCTGCTGTGGTCTGGATGATTCCTGCTGCTTTTGCTTGGGCGACTCTCTTGGCTTTAGTCGATGAAGCGCCAGGGCAGTGAAGTCTCTCGAAAGCGACGGTACCGCGCATGCTGACGAAATGACTCGCAGTGTACTTGTGGTTTGATGGGATCTCCTCCGCACCAAGAACAGGCGCATCATCCCAGACACCGGTAGCGGCACCGAGCTCGGTGGTCTGGCCATCGTTAAAGAAAACCATGAGGATATCTGGGACTTTAAAAGACTCCCCAGTGGCTGAAGTACCGTTGATTCCGGGGCCTTGGGCAAGTAATCCGACGAGGCTGTTGAGGTATGGAAGCATCATTTTGGATGGAAGGTCCATTCCAGGCCCAACACCATAGTAGTAACGGAGATCCTGGGCGTATTCGTATTGCTTCAGCTCGTCGTCGGTGAAGATGGAGCAAAAGGGCGAAAGAGTACCAGTGATTTGGGACTCGAACCCGCAGAGGTAGGGGAATAGGAATACTTCGTTATCGGTGAACTTAAGATCTCCTGTGATCAAGGCATTGAGACGCGCGGTGATAGCTGGGAGAAAAGTAGTTTTGTACTTGGTTTCTTTGCAGTGTCATCAGTCGTGTATTCCAGTCCATGACTATGTGCAAGGAGACTTACGATAGTCACCACCATTGCCATCAACAAAGTTCGGGCAAAGATCACTCGGCGACAGCGAGTTGAACAACCCAGCAGGCAAATTCTTGGCATCGACAGAAATGACGCGTCCCGAAGCAGTAGCCAAGTGACCCATGAATCCTCTCAACCAACTCTGAGCCGTCTGTATCGCACGAGGATAGAGATTGGCCCATACCGTGAAAGACTCTCCATACTTGTACAGATGAGCATACCTTTTTCTCGTCAGCCAAGCTCTCGAAGAGAATTTGAGAAAAATTACCTGGTTCTCACCATATATCCCAGATCGTGGGCTTCCTTGTACCCAGTGTTGCTCAATTGCGCGATCTGAGCCGCTGGGTCGGTGAGGACTGGCTTCCATGTATGGAAGAATGCCATGCTCCCAGTTGCCTTGAAAGTAGCAGCTTTGACCTGTTTTCATTAGCACCAGAAACCGCAAGGCTGAGGAATCTCCTCGCTTGATTGAAGGGAAGAGAAGAGACGATGGAGAGAAATTGGAAACTGACCTTCTCGTGAAGAGTAGTCCACTCCTTGTAAGCCCCAGTATCAGGATATCTGCTTCCATGTCTCAAATTGTACGAAACCTGCTCCACGGTGCATCCTTCAGGTACCTCATTACTGATTCCATTGATATCGGGACCTGTGAAATTCATCAGTACTCCATCTATGTAATTCTATTTCCATTTCAGGAATAGCAAAGAATAGGTCACCGGCAAAGTAAGGACTTCCAGCGGCAAGCCATTGCAGCGGTTCCTTCGCCGAATCACTGGTAGGGAGCAGGATGTCGTTGGGAGGAGCAAGAAACAGCTGCGCATGTACACTAGCAAGAGCAAGGAAAGCCCCAAACTTAAGGCAGCTGAAGACAGCCATTGCTGCTTATGATTACTGCTTGGGTTCCTTTTGCTGGAGTAAATAGTCAAAGCACAGTATAGCAATGAGCAAGGCAAAGCGATAGTCATAATAGCCCTAGGACAAGGAGTCAAGAAGCAATAGATCAATTCCCAATTCCAGGACCATGAATACTTATAATGTTCTTCCTCCCATTCTTGGAAATGCTCTTCCCAAGACCGAGATTCCGGTACCCTAGCCGATTGGGAAACATCACCGTTATCACCTTGTATGCATCGAATTGACAGTAACGCTTTACCAAGTGTGCCTCGTCCGGATCCGCTAGAATGGAGATCATCGTTACACACGTGGGTTGATGATCTGGATGTCGAGGTGTCGAAGTTTGTCGCTTCGGAGATGATGCCTGTACTTGGCCGAGGCATGAACATGCGCACCCTGCAAATTCTAGCACCTACCTATCCAAGAACTGTGCATCTCCGCTGTTCAGACATCCTCGCTTCCTATCACGACTATCGAACAAAATAGGAGCTGATACAGCCATGAACCAGGCTTGCTTTCTGATCAAGGACTGGGTTGGCCGGATTTACCTCGCAGACTGAAAGGCGTTTTCAAAAATTGAACTGCTACACACTGATCCAGTTACAGCCTATTCTTCACTGATTCTGTAGAGAATCATGCTCTGCTATGCATGCGCAGGATGCATCACAGAAATGAGTTGGAACGCAGTAGAAAAAAATTGTATGATTGAAGACCGATTAACTGATCCATAGACGACACGTTTTGACCATCCTCCAAGCAAAACAGCCAGCTCAGCACAAGCTAGAGACCCGTTCTCAGAAAGAGACCACCCAATCGCTCGACCGCTACCAGAACTTTTCGGAATGCAAACACGGTATAGGACAGAAAAACATGGGGAACTGCCTTGCTCGAGTCGTCTTTGTGTTGGTCAAATTCGTGAAGTTCGTGATGTACGCACAAAATGTCTGCAGCACGCTGAGGGAGTTAGCGCGGGGTTTGCAGAGTCATTCGATCACATACTTTAGAAGCACTTGCGGTGGACGATGGAAGGTCCGCTCTCGTCGTACTCTTGCTTTGAGATCCACATTTGCTGGAAGGTAGAGAGAGAGGCCAAAATGGAACCTCCGATCCAGACAGAGTACTTTCGCTCGGGTGGTGCAATGATCTTGACCTTCATGGAGGATGGTGCAAGAGCAGTGATTTCCTTTTGCATACGGTCGGAGATACCTGGGTACATGGTGGTTCCACCGGACTGGCGATTGGTCAGCAGTACTCAATTTTATGCAGGTTCCAAAACTTACCATGACGATGTTACCGTAGAGATCCTTACGGACATCAACATCACACTTCATGATGGAGTTGAAGGTTGTGACGTGGATACCGCCAGACTCAAGACCCAACACGGATGGCGAGAAGAGCGCCTCAGGAGCACGGAAACGCTCGTTACCAATGGTGATAACTTGTCCATCTGGAAGCTCGTATGACTTCTCCAAGCTGGAGGACTGGCTGGCGGTTAGAATCTCTTGCTCGAAGTCAAGCGCAACGTAGCAGAGCTTCTCCTTGATGTCACGGACGATTTCACGCTCGGCAGTGGTGGAGAAAGTGTAACCACGCTCGGCCAAGATCTTCATGAGGTAGTCGGTCAAATCACGACCAGCCATATCGACACGGGCAATGGCGTGGGGAAGAGAAAAACCCTCGTAGATAGGAACAACGTGAGTAACTCCATCACCAGAATCAAGAACGATACCAGTGGTACGTCCGGAAGCGTAGAGGGAGAGAACTGCCTGGATGGACACGTAGAAAGCGGGGGCGTTAAAGGTCTCGAAGACAATCTGTGTCATCTTCTCTCTGTTGGACTTGGGGTTGATTGGGGCTTCAGTAAGGAGGACTGGGTGCTCCTCGGGGGCCACACGCAGCTCGTTGTAGAAAGTGTGATGCCAGATCTTCTCCATGTCGTCCCAGTTGGTAACAACACCGTGCTCAATAGGATATCTCAGGGTGAGAATACCACGCTTGGACTGTGCCTCATCACCAACATAGGAGTCTTTCTGACCCATACCAATCATAATACTGCACTTATCAGTTTCAATGCCTTCGTGTGTAGTACGCCCAGGGGGAATAGCGGGGTTAGGAGGCCTTACCCAAGGTGGCGAGGACGACCAACGATGGAAGCTGCGAATCTTGTTAGCTGTGATGAACTTCTATGCTGATAGACAGCGACGGAGTGGCGCTAGGAATGTTGCGACCAGAGGCCATTACAGCTGATGGGAGACTTACGGAATACAGCTCGAGGAGCATCATCACCGGCGAAACCGGCCTTACACATTCCAGAACTACACGATCTTTCAGTTACATCCCTCAACAGTATATTTTATTCGAGTATCGAGGCTACTGATCGAGGAGGTTTGATATCGATGGAGTCCAACAGGCCCTCCACATCGAATTTCGAGCTTGGGGAATGGGGAGCTGGGAGCTTACCCATTGTCAATGACGAGAGCTGCGACTTCTTCTGTAGAGGGCAAAGAAGGTCAGCCAGTGTTCCAAGATATCTCGCTTGATGCGCTGAAGATGTAATGGCCGAATTGAAGATGGGAAGCCCGCTTACCCTCCATGGCTGCTGATTACGACTGAGCGTCAAATAAAAGTTAGGATTTGTGGGATGGCGGTGTGAGGTTCTCGCGACGATAAGATCGGGAGAACAGAGAATCGATGGATGAGGACTACGAAGGGAGATTCGTGGTCGGGGGTAGGAGTCGAAGGATGTGGAAGTTCTTTGACGAGGTGAATGAAGTTGGAGGGGGAGGAGGAGCGCAGACAGAGTAAGGTCGATGTCACAACACGATGAACGAGGTAGGGTCGGGGGTTTGTGTGGGCCGCGCCTGCTTGATTGGGTGGGGAGGAGGCGAAGCGATGTTGTGATTGGATCCGACGGTGTGCCGCTTTTAGTTCTGGGGGTGAAAGGAGTCTCGAGTTGGCGGAAGGGGGTTGAAAGAGCGGCGATGCAGCGAAGTGTGAATAGGTACGTACCAAGTAGTAGAAGTGTAAACAGTTAGTCAGGTTAGGTAGTGGGTGGCTGGGCTGCACAGAAATAGGGTTGGTTGGAAGTTGTACTAAGTATAGGTAGTAAGTAGGTATGGAGGGAGAGTCACGATGTGTCCACAGCCGTGCATGTAAAGACTTTACTACCCTTTATATCTCCGTTCTTGCTTCTGAAGGTGTTTCCCTTCGTCTTTCTAAGTATTATCAGGCACGTAGGTACTTACAAGTAGGTAGGTTTATTACTTCAAATACCTAACCAGGGACACAAGCAAGGTAGATCTTAGTCTTACTTATAATCTCAGTCTCAATCTCAACGAGCTCTCCTCTCAACCTGCCCAGCCAAGCTCAGACAGACATTACAGTTGACACGGCATTCTGTTTAGGTAGCTACCTACATATAGGTATGGAATGCAAGAAAGCATGATATCTAACTGGGTAGGTAGCAAGTTGAATCTTCTTAATGCCCTCCTCTCATTGCTTCCATGTCTTATCCAGAAGCCTAAACAGCAGCACCAAGAGGCAAGCAACTCCATGTTGTGTTGCTCTCTTGCAGTTTGTCAGTCTTGCATTGCCTCAACCACGCATCAAGCCAACATCCGCCGCCAGCTTCTTCCCTTTATGCTCACGCCGGCTTACGTCCAGCCAAGCAGGCATCACAATCGCCAGATAGACAAACACATCATCTCTCCCCTCTGACATGGAGAGCTTGCGTAGGCAAGTGCAGCCAGCCATCTGCGTTTTCCTCACGGCAGGCTTGGGCTCGGATTTGGCATGGGTTTCCTACGGCCGCGCAGAGGCATGCTTCATGCAGTTATCGAGGGGCAGTCTTAGTGGGGTAAATAAGGTAGCATCACCTGTGAAATGTCAATCAATGCATCTACCATCTCCCAATTGAAAGCTGAGACTGTTTCATTTGCTAGCAATCTTTTTTGGATAAGCTTCAAACGAAGAACTTCGCTACTAGGGAAGCATTGTCTACCAAGTTCGTATCATAGTCGGGCTACCATCATTTCGAATGGCTGATGGGATCATTGTGGGATTGACCTCGGATGTGGTTTTTCCGTTCCGTCAAAAAGTTCAGAAATACTACTGGAAGCATCTCGAACACTAGAGAATAAACAACAAAGTCACCATTTTTTTCTAAACTCAACAGCCTCCTTGTCGCAAGTCCGCAAAGTAGCTTTCAATCCTTAACTGGGCAGCTGAACAAAGTCCACGCAGCTGCAAGCTTCCTCGCCTCTCGATCAACCACCAATTACCCCTCCATCAATCACACACAGTACCAAGCACTTCGAACCAGACTTCAACATCAAAAGAAACCCCATCATGGATCCCAATCTCTCCTCCCTCCTAAAATGGAGCGTCGAAAACACCTCTTCCGCGAACCCTCCCCGCTCCACCCTCGCCGCAAACCCCGAAGACGTGAACACCCTCGAACCCAACACAGCCACCTCTACAACCACCCCCTCGCGTCCAATTAACCCCGACGCCCTCAACGCTCTCTTCGGCGGCCCCTCCGACGCCGACCTCCTCAAACTCTCCATGGCGGCCATCCTCTCATCGGATCCAGAAATCACCTTAGACGACAAACTCGTAGCCTTCGATAACTTCGAGCAACTAATCGAGAACCTCGATAACGCTAACAACCTCGAACCTCTCGCCTTATGGGCCCCGTTACTATCATGTCTCAAGCATGAGGAAGGAGAGATTAGGAAGATGGCTGCGTGGTGTGTAGGCACAGCAGTGCAAAATAATGAGAAGAGTCAAGAGAGGTGTGCGGCTATGGGGGGCGTGCCGATGCTTGTGGAGCTTGCGAGGAGGGAGACAGAGGACGAGGCAGTGAGAAGGAAGGCCGTCTATGCGTTGAGTAGTGCGTGTAGGAATTATCAGCCGAGTATGGATGTGCTCATGAAGGAGTTGGGGAGGGAGAAGATTGATGCATCTGATATGGATGCTGCGGATGTTGTGTTTAATGGGTTGAGGGAGGATGCTAAGAAAGTTGCTGCGGAATGAAGGTTATTGGGCTTGGCTTTGGCTACTTGGTACGTGGGACGTTGGAGACTATATGCATTGAAGGCGTCTGGTGTTGGGAATGGCATGGATATGAAGCTCATGATAGTAGATGGAACTGGAACACTCCGTATATCCGCTTATTTTCTATCCACTTGAAATGATTCGACGATATCGCTGTAACTTGGGGTCATTTCAAGATGAGCTTTGAATGAACAGACCGCTGATATCTTGACTTCCTAAAATCGATTGTGTAGAGATATATGCAAGTTGAATCTATTGAGTTCACTTCTTCTCATTATTCCTGGACTGGTAAATGGGGTTGTGTCGTACATGTATTGATTTGCTACAACTAGTATACATGGTGTAGATTCACTCCCCCTTGCCTTCTCTACCACTTCTCAAATGTACCTCTAATCTATCAGCTTTCCATAGAACGGAACACCCATAGCAGACAAAAGCAGCCTAGCATGTCTGTCCGAAGTAGCCGATGTCTTAACAGTGACATGGAATCCAGGAATAAGCTTTGGCGGATACATCTAAGAACTGTCAGCATGTGAAGCTCACATTAAACTTCCAGTCTGCTTACATCATAATTAATCTCGACTTCCGGGAACAAAATCGCTCCCTCTCTAGTAAAACCCCAAGTGATATTTCCACTGCTATCACCAGAAGATCCTACATCTCATTAGCCAAATTCCAGGCATGACAACCAGAGCTACTTACCCTTCACACCTGGCCAATCCTTGATCCTGGGAAATACCAAGTTTATACACTTATCCACAAACTCATACGCCATGTCTCCCCTCATCGTACATGTCAGGGAAATCGGCATCGTCTCTCTAATCCCAAACTGCGAAACACTATGTCTAGCCTTATGCACTGTCGGCTCCACCCCTGTGATCGACTGCAACATCATACTTGCTATGTGCAAATGCGACGAATCCTCAATCGCGCCCTTAATCATACTATGCACCGTAACCTCCTCGATCTTCGGAATGTTGCGGAATGTGATATTCTTTTCCACCACACGCAACTTCTCTCCAGGTCCTCGGGGGCCACGCTTCGGTCTGCCTTTATGGTAGGGAGAGCTGTCGTCCCATGTCCGTAGTCGTTCTGCTTTGGGGACTTTGGCAGTTCCGGGAGGCACATGGACATAGGCTACGGTCATGAGATCAGGGGCAATCATCGATTGGTAGGTCTGTTCGAATCGGCTGTTATTGAAGGGTCCTGGTACGAATTCTCTGGATGAAGGGTCGGATCGGGGGGGGGGTTGATGAGGATGTAGAGGTCCGCGATAGTATCGTGGGGGTTTGAATTGGTAGCTGGGAAGTGTGTAAGCATGTAACTACGTCTCGCACCAATGCAAACATACCGACTGGAAGGAAGCTGCCTCTTTCGCCCCTGGGTCTTCTTTATAGGATCGAAACTCTTTACTTTCTCGTCAAGTGCTTCATTCGAAAAGAGTGATGTTTTGGACTCCAGGTCCTGGAAATCTGCAGATGTCTCCTGTGCCCCTGCTTCCGTTGATGCAAATCGTCTACAGCTTCGTGTTATTGAGGAGGTCGCTGGTCTGGCATCTCGTATCGTCAGCCTCCGCAGAGCACACGGTAACTCTCTCAAAGCCATGATGGTTGCTGTGTATTCCTAGCTCTCTAGATGCCTCTTGGACATCACGTCGACACCTGTACATGAGGCAGCACCAGTTCGCGAGGCAGAAAAACAATTATGGAGAGCATTGAATACTATTGGTCAGAGTACATTACACGTGAGATCAGAGGAGCAGCAGGGATACTATACTGGCTATATCGACCCCTGCCCACCACTTACTCCACTTTAGCAGGCAGTTCGACATCGGAACTCACATCCTTGAAGTCGCCGTAAGTACTTCATGCCTCGTATTGCACACTCGGATACTGCGTGTCTACACGAAGCGCCGACTTTTGTTTACGACTTGGGTCATTCCTTTAAATTCTCTCTTGCCGGCTACTCCTTCACCTATACTGGCATGTTAGATCCGCCTCTAGTCCCAGTTCTTACCAGCTCCAAGCTGTCCAAGTCCAAGCCTCAGTCCCATTCCCATCGGTGACCTTCCTTCTGGACCCCCGCCATATAGGAAGAAGGACAACGCACACCACGATACGGAGTCGAGCAAAAAATCCGGTGGAAGCGCAATTGCGTACGAAATTGCAGAGATTAGAGGAAACGACAGGAAATCATCGCAAACGAACATACAATCATGAACATAAATCGTCTCATGAGCAGGCGGGATAAGGATGGGAGTTTGCATAGGCGAGAGAAGTCGCGCGACAAGAGTGCAGAGAGAAAGGTAACCAGACTCGGAACTCCTTTGCCTCCTCCTTTCAACTACTGACGTTCATGCTGGATTTAAGCCCCAGCATGCGCCATCTCTCACTTATCTCTCCAAAACCTTCTTGCGCGCAAGTGGGAAGTCCAGCCCGCTTGCCGGCATTTCACAAATCAATGTACTACGCTCCAGTGCTGACACTGGACCTCGCGTCCACTCACAGTCCCGACCTCTTTCCAGCGAAGGCTTCAGTTCTCTATTCAGGGTTGATCCGCAGAGGAAAATCGAAAAGGAACATGCAAAGGAACATGCGAACAAGGTATGCTTCTCGTGGTATGCGCCGGGATGAGTAGGCACTCACTGTGTATGCTAGGTCCAGGCAGTCAAGCAGCGATTGAAGCAGGAAGGCTATTCAGATGTGAAGGAGGAACAAATCAATTTCGCAATTGGTTCCCATAATGCGGACGGAAGTGTTGATAAGGCTGTCGAGATGCTGCTCATATACCAACAATCCCTCGAAGGAACCATCAAGCCTTACAGTCCCGAGGTCTACATGTGCGGCGCCATAAACCGAGAGTCTGTCACTTGCTATATCGACTCGCTGCTCTTCGCCATGTTCGCGAGGCTGGACAGTTTCGAACCTATTATATTACGTGGATTTGAAGAGGAGCCCAAGCGACGCCTGGCCGCGATCCTGCGTGTCTACGTGAACATGCTGAGACAAGGGATTCTGATACATACCGATATTGTATGTATGGAATTTCCTCTTATCTGGGAGATACTAATCCAAACTGTAGACAGAGCAGTTGCAAAAAGCTTTGGGAGAGTGTGGCTGGGAAGATGCTGTGAGCCTCGAGCAACAAGATGTTTCCGAAGCCTTCAATCAACTTGCGAGCATCCTCGATTTGCCTTTACTTTCTCTCAAGGTGGACCTCTACCATGTTGGCCAGGACGATGATCCAGATGATCACAAGATTATTCAAGAGCGTTTGTTGGATGTGGCAGTTCCGGATGAACCACCACCAGGAAAGCCGACTGTTCGACTGGAAGATTGTTTGGAAAGCTATTTCAACAATCGGGTTACTGTATCTAGACGTCTCGAGCGTAAGAATACAGGATCGTCACTCAAAGGATCAAGTTCACACCACGAGGAGCAAGTCGAGGCGTCACTGTTATCACATGTCAATGTATACGTCAACGAGCTCAACTGGTCGACACCCGATACTCCGATCACCCCAGGTAGTCCAGTGAACCTCAATGGTAGCCTTGAAAGTAAAGAAAGTGGACGAGACCGTGCGACGAGTATCATTCGACACGTGGTAATTCCAGAAGAGGAGGATTCAAGTACTGTAGTCTCAAATTCGACTATTGAGGTTGATGGAAATGGGGATTTGGAATCGGAACTGTCTTCAAATGACACGTCACTGCACAAAGAAAAGACAAGGAAAGAGGTCATGATGCCTGCTTGGCAATTCTTTAATTTAATACGTCCGTCACCTATTTACTTGGATATAAAGCCATTTATTTATACTCCCCCAACTGAGTCATATGTACTGATTGGTAATATAGCATGGTCTACGGACAATCAAACCAAGTCTGACGCTACCGTGGCAGCTGCCTTGCAGTCAAAGCCAGTCCTGGGAATCTGCCTGAAGAGATACGGCGTTGTTGACGGGAAACCCGTGCGGAAGGACACTTTGATCGACATTCCCCTCGATATCCGACTTCCTCATTTCATCAATGATGACGGCGAGGTGGATGAAGATGGCCCGTTGATTGGACAATTCAAACTCTCGTTGCAGTCAGTTGTATGCCACCGTGGTTCTTCAACAAATTCTGGCCACTACATCTCCTTTATCCGAGGCACAAGTCCAATCGTCGATGGAGATTCCCGATCGAAACGCAAGCTCAGCGATGCGAATCGACCTCCACACTATTCGGAAGAGCGTTGGATCAGGTCTGATGATCTTGCAAACCCTCGAGTCGAACAGGTTGATATTGAGGCTGCCCTCCGAAATGAAATGCCTTACCTCTTGTTCTACCAAGTTCAGCCTTATGAGAACGCGTCACCTCCAGGCCGCGACTCAGATGTCCAACCCCCCTCATACACGGACTCGGCATTCAAGTTGAACCTCACAGAAAGCACACCAATAGACAGCCAACCTGGGTATTTCGACGGGACCAGAGACGACCCCACTCCTAGCATCAGAGTCTCCTCGGAGGAGGAACGTCCACAGACACCACGACGAAGCATCAATCTCCCAGATGACCGGGCCGAGTTTCGAAGAGGCAGCTTAGCCTTCACGGAAATCAGCATGGCAAGCACAGCCAGTAGTTTTATAGGCACCTCAGCCCCTGTCACACCAATCGAGGAAACAACTGCGCAACGAATCTCACGAGCAGCTTCGCGATTCACGAAACATCCCAACAAAAGCAGACCACAAAGCCCATCTGGAGAGGATCGTATGGAGAATCGTGTGGAGAATCGCTTCAGTGCAACATTCTCACGCTTGAGCCTGATGAAGAGTAAAGAGCAGCTGAAGAGCCCTATTTCGGAGAGACATTCCATGAGTATTGGAGATACCATAGGGAGTCCCCGAAAATCTAGCACAATCGAAGAACCTAGACCTGATCTCAGAGGCAACCTTTCTGAGAATGTGACAAATTTCGATCGTCCCAAGACTAAGATGGACAAGAAGCGAGACAAGGGTAAGGGACCAGATGGAAGTCACCATCACGGCCTCTCGCATAAAGATAAGGGGAAGGTCAGGGTCAAGGATGGGATCCCGGATAGGGAGTGTAGTATCATGTGAATAGACAGGCGTTAGGTTGCGGGGAACTTTGTATAGATATGATAGGAGTTTGAGCATCGGCGCATGGCAAGGACAGCTGGGATCAAAACATGGCAGGATCAAGGAGGGGTGCTAAAGCTGGAAGATCTTCGATGCGACAGCGTGCATCTGGGGTGGATCCTTTACTTTGCACTTCATGAGTTCTAGAGAATTCGAGTATAATTGCATTTCGGTTTGGTTTGAATTGGAGGACTGGAAAAGTGGCGTTGGGGACAAGAGATTCTCCCGGATACAAGGCCGTTGCATTCTTTCTTTCCTTCTCTGTAGGATTGAATTGGTTTAGAAGACATCAGAATAGAGAATGAAAACCATTCATGCTTCGTTATGTTTTTTTACAGTTGATTTGTAGCTTTACCTCACCGAGCTGTCGTGCCTTGCTTTCTTCTGAAGTTCCCAGTCTCACTGACATGCCTGGCTAGAAACCACCACGGAGGATAGCTCGCTCTACATCAATCTCACGATGGAAAGATACCAGCGTTTCACGCCGTATACGAATTATATCACTATTAGGTAACTCTGCTATCAACACCGCTTGTCTAGATACATTCCAAATCCACAAACGTCGTAACCTCCATGTCAAGACTCTCTTTCCTCTCCAGTGCTCTTGCAAGGCGCTCTCTCATAAGCCCTCTTTCCCCCCCCAGGGTACGTAGGTAGCCAATCGCTGTCCAAAAACTCGTCCGTCAATCATCGCGTTTCTGAAACGGTCCGAAGAGAAAAGAAAAAAGGAAAGTGTTTGAATGATGACAATGTTGTGTAGAGTACCAGAAAGCTTGATATCAACTGTATCTGACTGACTCTTTATCGAACAGTGGTGGGAGATAGGGGCCTTTGATGATGAGTGAGTGAGTGAGTGAGTGAGTCTGTGGGGAAGAGAGGGGGAGGCCTTCTCGCTGGCTTTATACTAAGGGCTTGATTGAGCGCTGAGGGATGGGATGAGGTGGGTAGGCAGGAGATATTAGTGAGACTGGGTAGCGAGAGGGTAGTTCGCTGATTTGAATGGATAGTCGGTCGATGTTGAGAGAAAGGGCCGTCCAGGAGATGTGAGGATAGATCTCATTGTACCAAAGAACAAAAAAAGAAAAAAAAATTAAAAAAAAGGTGCAAATCTCATTTTTGAGAAATGTAGATGGGATGGAATAGATCTTTTAGGATAGGAGGAGAACCATATTTCAGGGGAATATATCTTGATGTTTAGATTGTTTGCGAGACATTCTTTTTATTTCTTTTCATTTATGTAATAGTACATCGCGCCAAAACCATCTCTCTCTTTCTTTCTCTTCGTTCTAATCTAGACTTGCTTGAACTCCTTTCAATATCTTTATCCGCTTGTCGAAAATCAATCATACATGTGCTTCTTTCTTTCTTACTTTCTTCATTTCCTTGTTCTTCTCATATCAGGTGCGCCGTAGAGTGAATTATCGAAACGGTACGGTGAGTAGCCAGGTTGGGCCAGGGCGGAAGGTGGGCAGCTGTGGTGATTGTTGTTGCGGTTGTTGGTTTGGCTCAAAGAGGGGTTTTGATATCGGTTGCTGTGGCTGTTCAGGCTGGTGTGACTGCTGTTCATGAGTGGAAAATCGCTCATGAGTGGGAAGTCGTTCATAAGTGGGACACCAGAGGGTCCATTCATGAGCATTGATTGCATGAATTGTCGTTGATTGTCCATGATGTAAGGATAGCCTTGGCCACTTGAGGGATACATGTTTCGCATGTATGCTCCTGGATGAGATGAGTGTTGTTGGTATCCGTTGGTAGAACTGGATGGGTTGAAGCCGTTGGACGTGTCGTGAGCGTAGCTGTTCATGGTCGATGGGTAGGTGTTCTGTACGTTCATCTCGGGCAAGTAGCTTTGCATAGTAGCTGGCTGTTTGTATTGATGCGTGCTGTTGGAGGTGTAGCTGGGTTGGTACCGTGGATAAGCCCTGTGTTGCGGAGTAGGAGGACCGTAATTTCTTGTGAGTTCCGACTGATGGAATCGGCGTCCTTTCTCTGGAGTCTGGACAAATCCATTCTGCAGATATGGATTTAGACCGTAAGCTGTAGGACCCATATAAGATGCTTGATCGTAAGATCTGGCAGTCGTGGAGTTATCAAGCTGGTGTTGATTGACTGGAGGATAATTAGGGGCAGACATAAGAGCAGATGCTGGATCATATGGTGAATAGTCATGACCGGCCTCAGCTTCCGCATCACGAGCAAAAGACTCCTTAATAGCGTTCGCGGATACCCTAGAACTCCTCGAACTGTTCGCGGGAGCATCGTCTCTCTGAACATGAGACAGCTGTTCAATCTTGGACACCTTTGATGCCTTTGAATTTGAATTTGAATTTGAAGCGTGAGGCTTAGCTTCCTTCCTCGTGCTCGGTCTCCGATACATCAAAGTCTTAGCCTTCTTAGCAGGACCATCTTCAGATTCTTCCAAGACGTCGGATCTCTGCCGCTTGAGATTTGCTGCCATTTTTCGAATAGTCTTCTTGTTCTCGGCTATCTTGGCGAGCTTTGCAGCGGTTCTGGCGCGAGATCTTGCGATTTTTGACTTGATTTCGAGGATGCGCTCTTCAACAGTCGGGCCGGGTCCCTCATCTTCGAATATGGTTGCGTCGTCATCTTCAATAGTGATGATATCACCGGCAATGAAGTTGGTGCTGTCTGCTTGATTTGATGGGGTGGATGAGTATTGTTGGAGATCATGCTCTTGCTCGAACTCAGAGTACTGCTGGAAATGTTGCTCCTCGAAGTCTTCTGCCTCGGGATTTTCGACTTGTTGTTGGGATCGATTTTCGTTCTGGTTTGCTTGAGCTTCCATCTGGTTGAGAAAGAACTGGATGCCTCCTTGTGACAGCTCAACCTGTTGCTGATACTCGCATTCACCTTGGCTATTTTCCGCACCATTGTGACTATAATGGTTTGGCCCTGGTTGGAATGTGGTCTCTTCGGACTCTGGCGATTCGTCCTGATGATAAGCCGCGAAGTTTACAAGGGGAGCTTCATGGTTAGAGTGATGCTCGGATACATGGGAATGATCTGGTGATACGGACTGAGTCTCAGCGTGGTTGGATTGACTTAACTCCTGTGAAGACGTCGCTGCTTTGTCCAGCCATTTTTCCTGGATTGCTTCGGCATCAACTTGGTCTTCATTGTGAAAGAAAGCGGCAACTTGTTCTGCATAGTCTGGTGTGCTAGAATGGGCTTCGGTATTGCTGAGAAACTCTAGGTCCCTTGGAGATATCAGATCTTCGAATTCCGACCAGTTATTTTGGAGTATGTTTTCAGAGCCACTGGGAAGGGGAGTATTTTCAAATTGGCGGTCAACTGCTTCTAGGGTCGAGATGGACCTGGCTCCCTTGTGGATTTGGCCTTCATCATTGACTAGATGATCAGATGCAGCCTCTTGTTCCTCGTGGATCAAAGACTCGTAGGAATCTTGAGAATTCTCGAGCTGAATTTAGTAGTCAGTATCGATGAGTCGCTGATTCATGAGAGCAAAAGTACTAACATCCTCCGCGTTGGTTTCATTGTCTTCAATGTCAGGCTCAGAAGCATCACCGAAATCTATCAAAAGCTCGCCAAATGTTTCCTCTTCCTGTTCGGCAAGTCTAGCGAACCACTCGTTGTACTTTTGATTCTTAGTCACTGCATCTTCTGGAATTCAGAGTAGAAGATAGGAGTACAAACCGCAACCACCGAATCACTTTCCTCAATCTCCTCGTCGGGAACATCGTTAACACTCAATGAAGGACTTCCATCTTCAACCTCAGGCTGGGCTGCCGTCTCAACACCTTCTTGCGACGACTTCGACAAATGGGCGACCTGTCTTGCTCTCAAAGCAGCATCTGAAGCAGTCTCCCACAGATCCGGATTCTGATCACCCTCGCTAACTTCTTCTTTATCTTCTGAGTGAATCACATCGTTGCGATCTTGGTGTTCTTCAACCTTGGAAGTGATGGAAGACATGTCTGGTGATTGAGGGAAAGCTCGGGTTCAGAGTGAACGAAGTTGTTGAATTGAATTTGTCGTTGAATTTGAATTTCGTTACTTGACTGGAGAATAGAAGGATCGGATAGAGGAACAAGGGACCTCGAGGAGGTAGACTGAGCCATAGCGGCATTGATGCTGCGATACTGTCCTTGCCATTGTTGCTCTCGCACAATGCTAAGCGAGGAAATGTCAATAGGACCCAGCCGACTTCGGCTAAGCGCTATTGTTCAACATCCCATTGTCATTTTGGGATGAAAAATGTAGCCCTGCCCCGAGTGGATCGCTATGATGCTCTAACTTTGGGTCGCAGGTGATGCACTTCATCCAGGCGTATTGGACGACCAGGTTTATCCAAATAACCGTTGCATTTCCAACAGGAACAGCGGATTCTCCTCCTTCCCAAAGCTGATAATTTCCCAATAATCGGATCAGTACCATAGAGGAAGGATAAGCAAGGCAGAGGGAAACATTACGGGAAGTTTGCTGCGTCAAGGACGCCGTGACGACCCTCAACATCGAAAGTAGCATGCGAGGGAGAATGTCGTAATAAGTCGCAAGAGTCTCAAAAAGGCAAATAAGAACCAAATTCGCGGGGAAACAGAAGGGTGAAATGGTAACATAAATGCACATCGAATAGATGTGGGTTTTAAATCATCATTGAGGCTTTAAGGTTCTCCCCTGCCACAAAGGTGATTATGCCCGTCTTTCCTGTGACCAGCACACTCTGAAGGCGTGGACAGCATTCGTCCCTGTGGGGATTAAAGCCACTGCTTCACCTCGAAATGGACTCAATCGATTTTGTACAGGATTGACAGCAAGACTTGATTGAACTGTCCTGTGTGTCTCTACATCGTAAGATTTTTTTGACCTCCCTTGATCTGTACCCAATTCTCGGGTTGAAATTGCATCGCAGCTGATCGATGCTGCTAGAACCTGCACATTCACCAGGATGCAGCATGTTGTGGCGCAGCGATGATGATTTGCTAACATATCGATGCTTGATCCTCTATACTGGCGATTTGTGTTCATGAGATCGTATCGAAGCCCCATTGACTTCATGTATCGGAGCGAGAGCATATATCCTCACAGGGTACAGCCTCTTCGGCAGTCCTTTCTGGATCTCTGTCTTCTTAATCTTCATCCCGGCCTTCTCGAATATCTCCCTGAATTTCTGGTCGCACCTATCCACACATTAGCAAAACTATTACTCACCATAAATATGAGCTCACCTCGTGACACAACTATCATTTTCGTCGAAAAGATCTCCTCCGCTCCTGGTCAGGTTCTCCTTCACTATGATTAGACCACCCTCGTCGAGAGCCTTGGCGCATTTCTCCAGATATGTTTGTAATTGCGCATCGGTCAGGTAACCGAGACACCACTGGTTCCAGATCAAATCGTACTTAGTATCAGACGATTCTGGAGACCAGTCTTCAAGTCCGAGATTGATGATCTTGCCGACGCCAGCTTTGTCTTTGAGAGCGTCGGTGAACTTGATGATGGGCTCGACAATGTCAACTGTGGATGCAATGCCCAGAAGAACTCCTTCTGTAATCCTTCCAATTCTAAACTTTTGTCAGTGACGATGATCGGCAACTATCACACAATGCCGAAAAAAATCGTCAAGGAGTTAGATGAAAGGAAGGTGAGCGCTGCACCTGAGCTAGGCCAATCTCAACGTAAATCAAAATAAGATTTCTTACCCTGCACCACAATCAACGGCTCGATTCAACTTCCTCCCACTTTTCCCTCCCACCCCAAGCTTAGCTAGGAAGTTCTTTGAGCCCTGGAGATCGATCCTGGAGATAAGTGGGAAACCACCAAGCATGCCATTCACATCTGCATCGATAGATTGCCAGTAATTGATCGTATCCTCGTGACTGATTAGCGCATCTGCCATTTTCTGTGAGTTTTATGAAATAGAAAGTCGTTGGTTAGATATTCAAAAGCCAATTGTTGTTCTTAGAATTTGTACCGGAGATTTATCTCCGTGTGGAACTGAGGTTGATACATTCAAGATCGCTCGCGTAACACGATACTACTCGTAATAAGGTTTTGATACTTATAAACGAGCCGATTTTAGGGCTCGAGCCTTAGATCTGTTGTGCCCCTCACGAGCTTGCTACCTACCTGCATCTCAACCAGCTGCGAATGAAAAAGCTTTAACAGGATGGTAATCAAAATATAGCGCTTCCTTTTATTGAACTCATTTAGTTATAGTTCTAATTGAATATCTACATAATCGTAGAGTGCTTCTTTAATTCGCAGACTTGGGAAGGTACCCGGACTTAGCCTATCGAGGCATAAACCTTATTACTAGCTAGCACCGGGGTGCCGCTAGCCCCACGGTCGCGATTAAGATATCTTGAGTCTTAGAGAATTAAGTATTATACTCTAAACATTGGGCCATGTATAATAGACAAAGTCTAGTCTGAATATTCGAACGTTGTTAGTACTTTCTAAAGAGATTTATATCATCTAAAATTGAGCTTATAAAGTTACGAGAGAGGCCTACCCGGCGAGGACAATGTCAAAAATAGAAAAGGCGAGGTGCTTACTTCATGCGGCTCGATTATGACATTGTTGTGAACATTGCTGCTTCGTAGTGTCGCAAGGCTAGTGAAGGGTGCGAAGCTGAAAGCATCCTTTATCAATATTGAAGCGGTCTTCAGGAAACCATCTGAAGGTAGAGAGGCCTTATCAAATTCTGAATTCTGTTACCTTTAAAAATGAGAGCAGTTGTGGTGGAATTTTCTTGGCAGGGAAATTCATAATCATCAAGTATTCAGCAAAGATCGTCTACCTTAAGGTCACGTATTCAGTTGAGATTAGTACAAGCAAGGAAGAGCCTCCTCGGACTTTGTTAAGGAAATGGCATCGAAGAGAAAACTATGACATGGTGGAAGCGCAGAAAGTTATGTATCTTGACATTAGTAGGGAGAACCTGCCCGACAAGCAGTGCTTCGAAAAGCGATGGAAGCTTTCCGATATTTTATGGGCAGTGGAATGGTTTAAAGAGAGTGGCAGGAGTATTGATGAGAACCCAGCGTCATCAAGATAAAGCCCATCAATAATAGCGATGAAGTGTCTGGATGAACACTGATATAAACAATGGTTGAAGGCCTGAAGCGAGAATGTGCTTCGAAAACGGAAGACAGAAATGTATGCTTGCCAGCCAAGACTTGATAGACGCATTTCATGCTCTGATTTCATACTCTACCCAGATGAAATATGTAGAAAAGTGATTTTAAATTAAGAAACCCAATTCTGCAAATGGAAATGAGTAAATTAGCACAATGTTGCTTAGAGAGGAGTTTCTTCAAACATCATTACGATACAAGTGACTATGAGCCCGCACACATAGTGTTGAGAATGTGGCTACTTGAGAAGTTCAAAAAATACTGACAGGGAACAACTACTTTTCGAAGGTGGTGGCAAGAAACTGTTTTGCGATCGACAGCACGTTCGGCGAAAACCGTGTTGAAGACTTCATTAATGAATCATTTTTTTTCTTCATCATTGAAGCATGGAAATTGGGCAGTCACATTGGACTCACAGAGAAGTCATTAAATGCTTCTGATGAGTTCAACATTGACCAAGTAGAGAATCGGCTTTCTACTTGCTGCAAACCTGCCCGCCTATTCAGGTTTGTAAACAAAGACACACAGCCATCTAAGCTTCCGTGACAGTTTCACAGACGGAGTCTCAACCCTTAAATACGAGGAACCCGAGAATGCACGGGATACTCCGAATCTCCCTATCCGACAAGAATAGAAACAAAAGCCAACAGCCGGATCAAACACGCCTCATGCTCTTCCCGTCACAGAGATAGCATTCTTCAGCCACCCTTCCGCCAAAATACCAACACATCTCCCCAGAACACAGCAGCACCCAAGACAAGAATACATTCAATCAACACGCAATGCAAATCTCGCTTCGTCTCCTGAATTGCTTACCCAGCTATCCTGCCTTCTGGTTGACCTTCATGTCTGCCTCGCTCTGTCTGTAACCCGCGCATCAAGAGACCGGCCCGTACGGGTAAAGGTATGGACGAAACGGGCTCGCCATCACAACAACACGTTCTATATATTAAGTCCACCGTTTGGTACACCAGTAACTCGAGTGGATGGGGGCGTCCAATCATGTCAAATCTAGACCATACAAGAGTTACAGATGAGGAGAAAATGGAAAGACTGGCAGAATGACAACACATCACGTCCAAAACAGACGAGCTGTCATGTGAGGATCTCCACGTTCATTAATTCCTCAATGCAGTCATTTGTCTGACTGTTCCGTACCTGCTTGACTTCACGTGTCCATGTAACGATGTCTGCCGTTCCGGCTGTTCGACATATTCCCCTTACCAGTGCGCCTCGCCCCTCAAATACCTGAACCAACCCGCTTGCTTACCCTTCTTCCCTAACACCTCTCCCGTGATTCCCCCAACCGATCATTGACTTACAGCCAACCAGAAGCTCTGAGCGGGAGTCACTCAAGACCTTATGTTCTCGACTATTGCAGTCTACAATGTAGTGTGCTGTACAGCTCGGCTCGGTTGAGGCAGGTCCATCTTGCATGACTGTTACCAACCTTCGACAGCTCATCCGTACCCGTACCCGTCCCTGGTCTCGGTCTCGGTCTCGGATATCATGCTTTGGTGCCGCATTCTCGTACTTGAGCAGTTATTACTATGGAAAACCAGATTGTGGTATCAGAGACAGGGAGGAGATGAATAAGCAACAGGGGGAATGGAGAGAGAAAATATGCACATCGCCTACCTTGCGTTAGCTCTAACGTACCACGGTTCCAGCGCGAACTATAGTCGGCAAGTGTTATGGACATGGATCGTATACACTGACTTCCAACCACGATACTCAAATCCTCCCTAGAACTCCACTGTTCAGCCGATTCAAGCACTGCTATAACGTGGCAACCATATACCGTAATTATATCCAGGTACAAACAGGGCATGCGGCGAAGAACTTAGCCATTTAATATGATTCCAGCGAGTGTTTCGCCCCTGCCGGTTGTGAGTGGTAATCCACAAGCGACTATTGATATAAACTTATCAGCGGGGAAATCTGCCAGGCCTTCTATTGGAAGAACAGACCGGCAGCCTCGTGTATGAGTAAATGAATGAGATTGACTGGTGTGCATTTTCTCGTCTGATGTGTCTGCTATACACAGGGCATAAATGAGACTCTGTGGTAAGCGTACTGCGTGCATTGCATAGCATGGCAGGACAGTAGCGTGAGCTGGGATTCGCTGGTGATGGCCATAGCTATGGTGGACTGCCAATCTAAGATGAGGGGAATATAAACTTAGTTCACGGTGACAAAGGCAGTTGAATAGTGAGCTCTCCTACAATTACTGCCGATAATGTTCCTGAGAAGTCACATTCGCGGTGATTTAACGAGTACGCCAACATCAAGCTTGAAGCCTTGGACTGATATCCCTGTCATGTAAGGCTATATTACATGGGATTACAGATCACAATGCAGAGGAGGTAAGAATGCCATGCTATACCTTGTGCTGCAATAGGGCCCCCCGTATTGCATCTGCCAGCATCTTGATCCGACACACGACAGCCAATTTTCTCCTCCATACTTGCGAAGGGAATACGAGAGACGAGAGACCCATCTATGTAACAAATCGGGACGAGGAGAAAGCATGAAAATATGACGCGCAATAAGCTGACCGTTTCGCGCCGGGCAGAGAAGCAAGCAGGGAAGGACAATACAAGCTACATACCCAGCTCCGCTGGCTTCCAGGCTTCTTTTGGCAACGAGAGAGGTTTTAAGGTTATTAAAAAGACCATATAACGACGGGAAGAAAGATGGAATAGAGGTGAAGCATACAGGGCGGGCGTGTAGGGTCTATCGGAGAAGATCGTTGGTGAAGGCGTATCAATAGATTGTGACAAGCAATATGAATAGTTTGGTAAAAACGTGGATCTTTTTGGAGCTTCTTGGCTCAGGGCTCAGGGCTTCAGGAACGCAAATGAATATTCTCCGAAGAGGGTACGGACCTTCAAATCATTGGAGAGTCCGTTGAACATGTACGACACTGTAGATCCCGTCAGCTGGGGTCCTCTTCGAGGAAGGGGATGAAGTGCAGATTATTGAATTGTACGACATAGATGGAAAGCCAATATGCGACCGAAAGGATAACTGCAATGACAAATACAGACCAGAAGAGGGGGTTGGGAGCTTGGGCTCATAGTAGCGCCCGAGGAGGGGAGGGAAGTTGAGTATGAAGTGAGCGAAGGAGCTCAGCAAGGGACCCGGATGCCGATATCCCAAATTGCATAGAAATTGATGCGAGTGGGAATATAGATGGACTTTGAGGCGGTGCCAAGTCTCGGTTTGATTGTTCACGACGATACAGTCGGCGTGGCATGACTTACCAGGAGGGTATGGCTGATGTGCTTGTATGCACGCCATTTTTCAGCGACCGAATAGACGCTGCGGTAAACACCATAAACTGGTACTTTCATCCTGCCAGCTGCATGTAGTCGTTGCCGACGTGCGTGTGGCTCGACGTGGATTGAACAACGTGCCGTGCTAGGCAAGACATAATTAGCGCCTGCCACCAGCTTGTCCAAAACCTGGGAACAGACGACTATGTAATATTGCAGAATAGTTCTAGCTGTTGTGCACTGTGGCCGGAAGAAGGTGTTGGAGTTTGAGATTGATTTCAAATCAAAGGCTCAGCAATGTGCCGGCTGATTGGGAGTTTTGGCGCATCTTCTTTATCATTACAACCAATTGGAAGTAAAATGCTTGTACGTAGAAACGAGGGGACCAGGTGCTGACTTCGTCGTTTCTGAAGTGTCTGAGCTCAAGCTTGACGTTGATGGTAGATTGCAGATCAACTGTCAACATCCCAAAACACGTGATTACATGTTCGAGGTGGAACATTCGCGTTCTTGTAGTTACGCACGATAAACTGAGTACCTTGAAAAACCAACGTGTGAGTTATGGACAAAAAAGTTCAGTCGATAAGCTTACCTTGGTACTTTATTCGAGGCAAAGTCATGCCATAGATCCGAGTTTTTGTTTCAGAGGGTAAGAAACTTGAATCTTGTTTCGGCGCAAGCGCAAACTTGTTCATCGCGAGTCGAGACGGTCCAGCAACACATGGGATCTAATCCATGAATCTCAGAGCGACAAGAGCATGCTCAGGTGAGTGAGTTCTCATGCGAACTTGGACATCTGAAGCTGAGGCTGAGTTTGAGTCTGTTTCCAAGAAAGTTTGTAGGCGATAACCCGTCAGGCAGGGATCGGCTTACCAAAACCCGGGATAGCTGGGATGAACGTTTCCATCAGTGTTGAGACGAAGGTTAGTTCTTAACTACGGAAGTCTGAGCCTAGGTATTGTAAGGATATTCCGAGATTGAAACGCCAAGACATTGCATTCATCAGACAGAAGAGAGGATCCGCGTAATCGGTCTGTTCTACGAAGTAGATCGCTCCGTCTCATCTTGATCGTTGTAGCAGGGTAAAGCTTGTTATCTTAACAATAGAAACTTCTGCTGGGTGCCAGGAAGAAGACGATGTTTGACGCGGAGTGCTGTAACGATGCATAATATCTGACAAACAAGAAGACGTCCAGCACAACCCAGCGGGAACCATTGACGCAGACCAAGCAATGCCCCTAAACTCGATTGTATGCAATAGAGCCACGTGAAAGGTTGCTCATCGACCTCAATGGCTGCTCATGGATCCACTAGAACCATAATTTGTCTTTTATGACCTCTCGAACGAGCGAACGAGGTGGTCCAGATCTGCCACTTCTTCAGACGGGCATCTAGTAGACGGCCCAAACGTTCTCGTGTTCGTCGGCCACTGAATACGATGACTTGTCGTTGGATCTGAGTTTGAAGATGCGAAGTACTCAATCAATATGTCAAGTAGTAGCCCTAGACAAATCAGATGGGTACGACTCGGAGAGAAACTACCAGTAAACGGCATCTAGAAAAGCCTACCAGTGAGATAAACGTGCAACTAGCCTGGGGCAGCTATGCAATTCATGTACCTTAATCTCATGTATCCGCTCAGTTAATATAGAATAAATTAAATGACCCAAGTGCCGAATCGCGAGCTTCGCATGGGTCGAAAGGTTGTCGGGCTGTTGACGGAGGTCTAACTTCCGCCCCCCCCAGAAGCTCCAACATCCTGCATGGCGAGCCACTGCACCTGACAGCGAAGAAGCAGGAGGAGGAAATGTGATACCAAAGACAAAATGTTAGCATGATCAGGATCAATCAGGATCAATCAGGATCAAGATCAACATTAGAATCAACAGAAGGAGTTGTCTTGTCTGCTCAGGAGACCATCTGAATGCGACGCAACAATCTGAAGGCTGCTCAACGCATGCTCACTAACATGCATGCAAGTCTGTCTGACTGCCTGCCATACTCTGGTCGTGTGGCGTGAAGGTTTTGATGGGCATGCTGGACTTCGTAAGGCTTAATTCGGTCAGCTACTTCATCATCTGGTGTTGTCAGGCTCAACAAGTCTTGGCTACTGTGGCGTTCATCGTACACTACAGTGTGTGTAGATGTTGATCGACGACTGACGCTCTGAGGTAGCTCCCTCCCATCGCCAGGTACAGACAGACAGGGTCAACACAGGGACTTGGTTAAGACTACCTAGGTAGGTCTTTTCAGAAGATGAGCATCGAGCAGCGGCAGGGGCATAAGCGAGTGCTGCACCTCCCTCCTCATCTTTCCTACTACTTGGTAGTACAAAGTAACGGTTTAACCGCTCCGCAAAGCCCATGCAACGAGTGGTCTTCCAGCTATCCATCGCGTCATGCACTGCTTGACTGGAAGATGGTTGGTGAGCTTGCCGTGGTCGACTGCCGAACATGGTGGGAAAACGATGGGGGTTCGGATGCAGAGTATGAAAGCGACTTTCGCTCGTCACGTGTTTGTATACATATTTGCTAGTGGCATCATCTTTTGTCCGTGATGGCTGAAAAATATACTAAGCTAGTGACGAGGAGCAGAGAAGCAAATGGAAACGATCGAATGACATCTCTGGTACAAAGATCCCAGTTGCGGCGAGCAAGTCTCCGTAGGACTTTTCGTCAATTGCCTTGCCTGCCTTTCCTGCTCATCTTGCTTGGGATTTAAAATACCGAATATTTCTCAGAAGACATCTGCCTCCTACTGTACACTGTCGTACTAAACAGATCCCAGTAACGCCAGTAACGGACACGAAACCGGTAAGTCAAGATGGGAAGTTATATTGCGAAGCTGGAAGCGGGGAATTCACGGATAGCACGGTGTTGATAGTCCTCAAGTCCCGAACCAGACTGCATCTTTGCTACAAGCGACGAAGGTAACGGTAGACGAGGTGGTATGCCCAGATATGGTGGCTGCTATGGTGGACAGTGGTCGAGCAATGCCGGTGGATCCTACAGATCGATTCATCCGGCGGCTGAGAAGGGTGGTGTATCGTACGGCCTGACCAGTTCTCCTCGGGCTAGAGGAGATCGAAGGAACGGACTTGCATGCCTTGATACCAGTGTCTGCATGCACTCAGAAGCATTTCGGCTTACACAAGATTTTGTTATTGGTTACGTATCAATGCGGGGTGTATTGCGAGTAGATAATAGAGAAAACTCTGAAGGGCATGAGGTAAAACGAGTTGGCAAAAGGAAGCTTGATTGTGGAGTGTAGTATGGATATCAGAGATGTGGTATTGCCGCGTACCCCTCATTCCAATCCTTGCCATTGCGATGGCGCCCCTCACTCATCATGATTCGGAAATCGGCCATGTTCTCAGCTCAGGAGTCAGGTTACTTCAGGTATAGGTGCACCCAGGCACAACAGCCTACCTACCCCGCGACTAGCGCTGTCCGCCCATTGCGACTCACGGGATAATTCAACAGTCGTGCCGTATGGAGAATGGCCGGTTCCTGTGTTCCTGCGTCGCCGTGGAATCTTCTTATGCTGTGTCCAGAGGTCTCGCTTGGGGCAAGTCCGCGAGCTACCCATATGTCGGTTGCTGCGAATACTCCGGTACACAATCTCGTTCGTGTACGGAGTACGTTGATTCCCCATATCGGAGCTCTTTCCTTGCAAAATAGAATTATGGGGCTCACGAAAATCACACAGATGTCCGTTGTGTTTCCAAACCCCTCGAATTCGGGTTCTCGCATCGTCTCAATTCCGTACAGGCAGCCTCCCAGTCATATTTCCGGTATCGCCAAGACTTCCTAGCCGACGATTCGAGGACTTCTCGGTCAGATGTAGAACAATCATCTGCGTAGTTATGCAGCTGTGCTTATTTCGAATGATGGAACAATTCATGTCTCTAGACGGTCTCAGCCCTATGCGAGTCCGGCAGCTAACGGTGAAGAAGACCAGGTGAACTGTAAAGGAAGTGTCAGGCTCTGTTATCTGGCGGTAAAGTGATGATTCCGAGTCATAGAGCGAGTAGATTTTGACACACAGGGGAGATGAACCCAATCCGGCTCCCAGATTGCAATGTCAGAGGCAAGTCTCCCGTCTCGTGGGCCGTGGCTGGCCCTCGTCAAGATCCTAGCATCAGATCCTCTTGGGTGGGCCTTGCAAATTGCCTTGGACTGAATATGCTCGGAATTACTTGCGTCAGGTACCTCGGATCGGATCATCATAGCTCTTTAATAATGGGGATAATATGACTGTATGACACCAGAACGATCAAGTCGATCGCCGTTCGTCCATTACAAGCTCCAGCCAGCCAGCCACCCGGTCGTGCAATCTCACGGCCGCACCGGGTGCAACTTCACGCTGCTAGATGTTACGGGAGAACCCATTTTCTGTACTTTATCGAGCCACTTTCTGTGGTGGTAGAAGAAGGCCAGGCTTTCTTGGTCGTGCAATCCCCAAAAGTTACCTTACCTACTGCACCACTGCACTCAAAGGGACCCCGGGGCGACGGACCGGCCAGTTGGGAATCGTTGTGTAGCCCCCCATGATGTCCATTTTGGTAACAACACAACAGACAGGAAGTCACTCAGGTACGTAAAGTACATCCTGCTGTAAGCACAGGGAGCTTTCTGACGGAAATCTTATTCTCGGGACTGCGGTGATGTGCTGTGACAGCCGGGCTGGGCTGGAAATCATGGTCTTGCTCACCGCACAGACAATCTTATCTAATGTCCTATCTTCAGCAAACCCTGCGACTAGGTGTAGCTGTTTGAACTAGGTAGGTCACGGTGAACTGCTCGTACACGGGTGCGGCGCTTCGGTAGTCGATGTAAAATCCCTACACTGTCGATATACAGTATCAAGACCTCGGATGGACGGAATGTCTCTTTGCAACAAGCCCAATCCTACACTCCACGCCGTACACATGAATGCTGGATGTTCTGACTGCTTTGACTGTCCAGGAAGCATAACATCAATAAAGTATAAAAGCAAAGCTAGACTGTTCAAACGGTCAGGAATGCAGCAATACGGAGGGGGGTTTCGGTATCACATCTGCCGGGAGGAGGGATTGCTAAAGTTGCAAGAAACAGTTGCGATAGGCCACTCTAGCGAGAGAGGTGCAGATCCACCCGGGTACTAGAGCAGCTTCTAGTCCAATAGACAACCTGACTGTCGTCTCATCTCATGGCTGGGAAGATCCAGCTAGCTTGGCTACTGGGAATACCCAGCCTAGAGCGGGACGGGCAGCTTCTAGCTCGCGTCTAAATGCCCAGGGAGTAGACTCTTTTGCTTCTTTAGCTCTAGCCTCGCTAGAGGGCCGGTACGGAAGAAGTACATATATGACAATGCCATCCCAGCTATGATGAAACTGAGGACATGAGCAGGGAATCTTAGAAGTAAGTATCCCGTCCGCAAGATGAGGTTGAGGAGAAAGAAGTACATCGTCCACGACGCCTCATTTCAACTCATTTCCTCTCGTCTGCTTCTACTCCTCTCCTCTCCTCTCCTCTCCTCTCCTCAACAGGAGCCAAGTGTGGACTTGACACGCACGCAGAGAGCGCAGCACTTACAGTTCAGTTCAGATTAGAGTATAGCTTCAATGGCGTCCTTCTAGTCCTCCTATGGCCTTACTTGCGAGTCGTACTGGATCCAGCCAAGGCTTATTTATGCCTTAGGCTATGCATCATAGCTACTTAGGTAAATCAGCTCTAGGTATTAGATAGAGTTGTAACGTACCCAGCTCGAACACCCACCCACACCCACACCCACACCCACACTCACTTCCAACTGCCATATCGAAGTCTGTCCCCGTGGTTATACAGTAGCTGCATGTAGACCAGTCACTAGTGTCAGAACCAACTTTTCTTGGAAGCTTCCAGTCAGTGTTCGTAGAGAGTCCTCCCGCCATACTCCGTCCTCCGTACGGGTAACAGTACGATCTTCAATACTCCACACTCACGAGTCACTGCACACGGTGGTGTTTTCCTGCAAGTTTCTATCTTCTGCCTGACCACAAGCTGGTCTAATCGGATTCTTTCGTACTGTATCTATCACCTCGAAGATAATGCACAGTACCCAAGGCGTTGTGACTAATTCCAGACTTTCATCCCAGGCGGATGATCCCAGCATGTAGAATTACGGGCTGATTGCCGGCAACTGGCAAGTGAGTGAGTGAGTGAGCAGGTTGTGGAACAGAGGTTTGTTTCCCGAGCTAGCTCTCAAGTCCCCTTCTCTGCTCCGCAAGGTACATGTGTCAGTCAGTAGATAGGATCAACCGCTTCGCCCTTACCAATTTGGATCTGGGGAATTGTTGCAGTTCTTTTCGGATTGGTTTCGAAGATGCATTGTGAACCACCAATGCCATTCTGCGAGCTGGATTATCTAAGACAGACAGACTATCGTTCCATCATGTCGGTCCCGGAACATCAGAGATGGTAGTGAGTGACGTTTGGTAGGGATGTCACGTTGTTGATACAAATCAATCGAATCGTTTCGTTCTGGAAGGCGGAGGGAGTTCTGCCCTTCAGCAAGGCCCGCCGCTACTTGTGGTACTTGTGGCTCCCTGCTAATGCTCCTCCTGCATCTAGCCCCCCTGCCCTTGCCCGTTGGCCTGCCCTGCTCCCTGCCGCTGTCCTTCCCACACTAGCTTGGCACTACTACCTACCTACTACCTACCTACTACCTACCTACTACCTACCTACTACCTACCTACTACCTACCTACTACTACCTACTACTACCTACTACTACCTACCCTTACCTTTCTCAAACCTACTCCTTAGGTACCGCAACTTACACCTTCTTGATAACGGCTCTACAGTACCTTCACCTGCCGCAGGATTCGAGGCTCGCAAGCCCTCAAGACCAATGATTTACACCACAGTGACGAAACTAACATCGTA
This sequence comes from Rhynchosporium graminicola, assembly GCA_900074885.1. Classification (NCBI taxonomy): domain Eukaryota; kingdom Fungi; phylum Ascomycota; class Leotiomycetes; order Helotiales; family Ploettnerulaceae; genus Rhynchosporium; species Rhynchosporium graminicola. The sequence goes on from FJUW01000037.1 coordinate 445,787, forward strand.
AGCATAAATTACAATCGTACCTTGGGTAGGATTCCCAGCCCTCGATCCTGTACTCTCGCTTCGCTTCGCTTCGGCTGCATGTTTGTAACACGTCAACGTCCTTCATCAGTCAGTCCAGTCAGTCCATCCATTTTGGGAGATACCTACCTACGGAGGCTCCGTAGTGCTCGTACCGTGACTGCTACTGCAATGTCGAGCGAGTACCTACCTGGCTGTTCGATATACCCCTCTAGGTACCCACCGCGAGCCAGGGTAATTCAGATCGATGCACCTCGCGAACAAGAGACAAGGCACAAGGCCTCTCCTTCCATCCCCTGAGCCTACTACGTACAGTACTGGCCGCCACCTGTTACTAGGTTTCCTTCCGTACCGCTGCATCTCTGTTCTGGTAGCATTCTCGAGGCCATCGGACGATAGAGCTGGCACCGCGCACCAGACCTCCCCGTCCCTTCCATTCCCCAGTCACACCTCATCTTACCTTGCGACAATCCTCGTTAGAGTAATTCCGTGGCTGCTCTTCTTCCATTTGCTATTCTCCACATCAATGACAAGGGACAAGGCGCTACCCACACCAGACCAGCAATTGAGCCGGGCAACCCCTCGTCTTCTATTCTCTGGCTATCATATCACACATACCATTCCCTCTTCTAGGGCTAAGTAAGGCGGGCTTTCCTTTCTCTGAGACAAGATATATCTTTCATGCGCGACATGCTTCCTGCTTGGCCTTCCCCGCCAAAAAAACATCGACTCATCGTTTATGGTTATGCGTAGTAACTTACTTTACGCTGCCGTCTGAAGTGTGTGATCTGAACTGAACTCTCACACCAGTTCCAGGGGTCACCGTGCAGGCCCTGTACCCATACTCATCAGCATCAAAACTCTCCGGGTGTGGAACCGCGCCTGACTGGGTAGTACTGTCTGTAAAAGTCTAGAAATTAACAAACTTCAGCGGTTCGCTCCTGTCCTGGTCTGCATTAGCAGGGGCAGGCTCTAGTGGGAAGAGTCTCGTCGAGGGCTACAGGCGCTTCTCGGGTCGAGTGCCCTTGTTTTAAAAGTGATCTCAACCAGGCATCATATCAAATCCATCCCTTCAGTCTTGCACTATATCATCCGAATCTCGTCGATCGAACACGGAAAAGCGAGCTGGCAGCGGATCCCTTCCTTTCGCTCAAGATTTTCAGTGTTCCCAAAAGGGATTCTGCGGCACGTCATAAAGTCAGCAACCAGTTTACCCTTCATTTGGACGACGCAGGACACTCGCCACAGCTGTTTAAGAACTCAAGACATCCTTGACCAAGATTGCCCTGCCGCTTCACCCCAAGTATAGACCTTGCTGGCCTGGCGACTCATCCCAACGTATCGACTTCCCTCGGCTACAACACGCGTTCTGAAGCACGCCCAGAGTCGTATCTGTGTCTTATCCACCAGAGGTACTACCTTGAAGATATCTGAACAGCTTTATCTACTTAGCTATCGAACCCGAGTTTCTACGCTGAGACATCTTGATTTCACACATCTTCCAGACATCTCCGACACTTCAGAAAAGCTTCATCACCTCTTGTGTATCAACTGTTCGGCAAGCTTCGACTTCACCCAACCAAACTTGCCTTAGATAGGCCGTATGTTCCCCTCTGTTCAGTGATCATTCAATACTCTCAGCAGCCCTTACTTTCGTTCATTTCAAGGCTCGACATACCAAATCACGCTGGTCCCCTCCCAGCTTTGACCGGATCCAAGCTTCAGGATTTCACCACTGGGCCACCGACGTCCACGACTTGTTGTGCATCAGCAAAAGCAGTAACTCATTCTCTCAATGCTTGCCACACGGCCATTCGATTCAGGACGGAACACTTGGTCTTCCAGCAAACTCGAGGCTTTATATCAAAACGTCGCGTCCCCTCGCATGTCGAACTTCGATCCATTGCCCGCGCAGCCAGACTGGCGAGAACAATTTACAGCATTCTCTCTCCCAGGGGATAATAGCCCGCTCCAGCCATCATTCGACCAGTCTAGTACATCCAATCTGACAAACAGCAACCCGAACCAGCTCTCTGGGAGCGAGAGACCGGCATTGGAGCACAGACACAGCCTCGGACTGTCAACACAGACTACGCATCCATCACCTACCATAGACCGACCTGATTCTGCCCCAGGAGACCGCAGCCACCCAGAAGATAATCAGACGCGCAATGACTCTCTTGTCTCTACTGAGCCAGCAGCGTTATCGCTTGGATCACTCGGATCGAACCCGCTAAGTTCCGCATCCAGCGCTCCGTTACAACAAGGCGCTTTATCCAACAACGATATGGCAAATGAGGAAGGAGATGTCAAAGACGAGGATGATGAACTTGATGACGACGATGATATGCTTGATATAGAGCTTGAAGAAGGAGCTCCGCCGCAAACAGCCGCTGAGCGTCGGGCGGAACGTAGAAAGATGAAGAGATTCAGGTAGGACCACACCCTTTTTAGCTTGATGTTGTTCGCGATCTGACATGACCCCAGACTCACACACCAACAAACTCGATTCTTGATGAGCGAATTTGCAAAGCAAGCCCACCCCGACGCAGCACACCGAGAAAGACTCTCGAGAGAAATACCGGGATTGAGCCCTCGACAGGTCCAAGTTTGGTTCCAAAATCGGTAGGTCTTACATACTTGCTTCCTGGATGACAAGCTGACATACAAAAGACGTGCAAAGATAAAGCGCTTGACAGCAGACGACCGGGAGCGCATGATGAAAATGCGCGCTGTTCCAGATGATTTCGACAACGTACAAGCTTTGCACTCTCCTTATGGTGCCGTTCATGGGGTTGGAACTCCGATGCAATCACCTGTCGACTTCGTTCCAGGATATGGCGACCATATGATGCGACCACTCATGGTTGACACAATGAGAAGGAACGAAAATGATGACCAGATGTCGCCTACTGGTCTCAGTCCAGCCTATGGGAATGTCGCGTTTGCTGGAGCATCGATGGGATCTCCAGACATCTTGTCTCCTTTATCTCTGAATTCCCAAGACCGCTATTATTCGAGCCACCTCTCCAGCCCTATGAGCACAGGACCTCGAAGTTCGAATCCCTTCGACCGCCAGAACAGCTATCAAGAGCTGTCTCACTCGAGACAGCACGTTCGGCCTCTCCAACCTTTGCAACTTCGCGAAACGATGTCGAGAGCGAGGTCCGATTCCCTTCAGTCGCCTTTGAGGTCGAGCATGTCGTGGAAAGGGGAAACACTCGACTACAGTAGTTACCAAACAGGACAGCCTAGCCCCCAATCGAACGGTCGTCAGCAATCCGTGTACCAACCGGAGCAAATGAGCAATAATGCCGTCAGTGCGCAACAATATGACGGAAATTCCTACTCAGGTTCGTCCCAGCGAAAATCCCAAACATGTCTCAGCCCCTGAAGAAGATCCCACGTGCTAATCTCCTCGCAGCTTCCAACGTCCAGAGCTCACCAACTCACATGACATATCCGCCATCATCGCATGGTGGTCGTCTTCGTGCATCGTCGGCGGCGGCTTTCCCAGCTGGCCTAGACCTCAGAGCTCAATACCGCGCCATGCCAAACCAGAACCATTCACCTCTGGGCCTCACTCCTCGCAGCAGTTCTTTCGCTCACGCCTTCAGTGGCGGCTATGCAAGTGCGCCATTAGCTGCACCCGTGGACTTCTCGCTGCCACGGACTCCTATCAATGGAACACATGCAAGCCGAGACTACAATATTCCACAGTTGTCCGCACCGATGGCCCCGCCGCAAGACTTCTCGAGCGCGTATAGCTCGAGCCTGAGCCCTTCCCGGTCCCAGCAGAATGGTAGAGAGTTCAGCCAAGGACAAAGCAACGGAGACCTTGGCAATCAAGGCCAAGCCAATGAGCAGCAGCAGCAACAGCAGCAAGGGAGAAGTAACGGAGATACATCATATCTGAGATCCGGGGAATACGAGACTGGACAGAAGCGAAAGAGGAGTTTTGACATACCGAGCACATTCGAGAGTCCATAGATGATGGGCGACAAGCGGACGCGACGACAAGGAGGGTGTGAAACGCTAAACAGAAATGCCAAGGCCACAAGCGAGCTTTCTTTCATGCCTTCCATGTCTAGCACCACTTATTCTCAAGGACAAGACACCAACTTATTTCTTCTACCATCAGCTTCACGTATCCTTTTTCGGACTCTTTCTTTCAAATCGTCGGGGTGGAGTTTTATGCCCGCGCTATATCCCAACAGCAACGATTCCATTGCAACTCATTTTGTCACGAAGACATGACCGTACCTTCTTTGGCGTTCGGAGATGAGAAGAGTCCTACTACAACCGCAAACAAGTCATGTCAGACACCGGCCATCGATGTGTCTTCTCCTCCGAGTAAGAGCATCCTACATCGCTAGCCACCAATGTTGTGGTCTGCCTGGTACTCGCAAGTCCTGAGTCTGCCAGCACTTCAGTCTTCATTTCCAGTCAGGCGTCTGGGGTAACGAGTAGATCTCAGCGGGAGCAAGTCCAAACTGGGTGGGCCTGTATATAAGGTTGTCTGATTCCCTCCCAACCATTCTCAATCTTCAATTTTGACGCGCTCAAATTTCGGTACCTTTGGAAATCTTCTATCTTGCATCCTCACATTCTCTTTATCCCTGATCTATGCAGTTGGTCGAGATGTGCCTCGCGAGTCTCTAAGCCCACAATGGACCACAAGTTCAGTATCTTATTCTGTGTATATTCTTCAGCATCTCAGTTTGTCTTCTTTCGTTCTATGCTTTCAACGGGTGAATGGATGGATGGGTTATGAGCTGGCTTCTCTTGGCTGGCCTGAACAAAATATCCCGTTCTTGGAGTTGCGGATTTTACAAACTTTGGGTTTCATTCAGCAGTGATTTATTTTGTAGATAGCTATAGTTATTGTTTATCGAACTATGAAATTTTCAGTTCTGATGTCCAATGACGTGGTTCTCTACTTTTTTCCTTTCTCTTTGGCTTCACGTTCAGTGATGATGGTATGAATGATAGGATTGGGATGTTTAAATCGGTGGCCAGTGGAAAAATTATGGTTTGTCATTATGGAATGGAGTGTCAACGGAGAAGAAGCCGAATGTGGATTTTGTATGATGTGGAGGCACGGTAGTTGCAAGAAATGGGAACTTGGAACGGGATGATGTGCTCAGTTTGTCGAGATGGAAGAAGTTTTGAATTGATCATTATCCCTGCTAGTTAGATGATTGACCAATCATAATCACTATACTTCTTCGCAGCTCTACGCTCTACGCATGTGATCTAATAGTCATAGAACCTAACCGACATTAGCATGTGTGCCATTCACGTTGAGTCTGTCAAATGGAGCAGGAAAACTCACCCTTTACCACTCTTCTTGCCCAGCCAGCCTGCATCAACCATCTTCCCTAACAATACACTAGGTCTGTACTTTGAATCTCCGGTTTCCTCATGCAGAACCTTCATGATGGCCAGGCATGTATCAATACCAATGAAATCCGCCAATTGCAAAGGGCCCATAGGGACATTTGTTCCATTCTTCATGATTGCATCGATATCGTCCCTCTTTCCAACTCCAGTCTCCAAGCAGATGATAGCCTCGTTAATATACGGCATCAAGATCCGATTTGCGAGGAATCCAGGCGAGTCTGCAGACAAAGAAGGAATCTTGCCCATGGCTTTACAGAAAGTAATCGCCGTGTCGATTGTAGACTGGCTCGTTTGCAAGCCCGTGATGATCTCTACGCCTTTCTGGATGGGAACTGGGTTCATGAAATGAGTTGAGATGACCCTGGAGCTGGCACTTGTATCTGTAGGATCCTTTGTCGTCGAAGCAGCAATTTTAGTTATGGATATCGAGGAGGTGTTTGTAGCAAGGATAGCGTGTGCGGGACATATTTGTGCTAGGGAGGAGAAGATGCTGTATTTCAACGAGGGGATTTCGGGCACGGCTTCGATGACAAAGTCTACCTCGGAGAGGGAATCCATACTTGTGGAACTCTTGAGGAGCTCGCGGATGCTATCTGATTGGGATTGCGTGATTCGTTGCTTGGATACGTCTTTGGCAAGTAGTTTTTCTTGAAGGGAGAGAGTTAGTGTGGGGTACTGGTGATTTCAAGGGAATAAGACAAACCTGCGAAGGCAAGACCTTTGTCTATCGACGTCTGATTGGTATCTACCAATGTGACAGGTACTCCAGCCCTTTGCGCAGCTACCAGCGCTATACCCAGGCCCTATAGTTGGATCAGTCGATATGTTCGAGGGCATGAATGCCAGAATCGAAAAATACCATCTGTCCAGCTCCGATGACACCAAGCTTCTTAACTTCTTGCGCCGCAAGCATTCTGCTCGAACTGAAGAATCTCGTACTACGGAAACCCTGCGCCAGGGTTCTTCTCATTGTAAGTGTAAGCATTATGCTGATTGAACGTTGTGAAGAAGAGATGTCTCTACACAAGTGTTGTGAGATTGGAAATGGGATGTTGACGTTCCCCAGATTGAGCTTACCGAGGTCGAGCTTCAAGCTTAGCTTCGGCTCAAACATACTACCATTCGCGAAAGCGCTAATCTGGTAGTTACAGGGGTACGCGTCTCTGAGTACAAGGCGCGTTAAGCTGTTTTATTTGGTATATTCACAACTAGGAGCTTCTCCAGCAACCACAACTCATCATGGAATTGGCAGACGGTAAAAGAGAGGTGGTTGACCCAGAGGTTAGGGCGTATGTTTCCAGTCTTGTGACAGCTGTAAGTGGTATACATATCGCAATTCGTGATACAAATCTGACAGGCGCGTCCAGCTAGGAGGAAGTGGTGCCGACGAAGACGGACAATACATACTCGGAGACGATGCGCTGGCCTGTCTGCGCGACCTGAAGAAATGGTTAAAGCTCTATGACGAAAAAGCGAATCGACTGGACGTCGCACGATGTCTGGCAGAGTCTAATCTCGTTGGAGGAGATCTCCTACAGATTCTGGCTGCATGGCAAGAGAATGCTGCGGATGACAGACTGAAAGCGAAGATTGCTCTGGCATGTTTGGAACTACTTGTCCCTTTGACATGGCCTTTGGAAAGGAATACGCTGGAAATGACGGTCAACCACCACCGACACGTTCCGTACCTGCAAATGGCCCAGCTCGGATACAAGCGTTCTATCATCAACTTCGATGGAGCCAGGATTCTGCATACAGCCATTAGATGTGCGCTATCATCGATGGCTGAGAATATGGGAGATCGGAGTACGAGGGACGAAGGAATCATCAAATTACTGCTGTACTTCTTGCGAAACATAGCGCAAATTGCACCGCCTCCAAATGTACAATACGAGGACGATGTGGCGGAGATATCAAGATCCGCAACCATTGCCGCATTCGACTACCAGGATGTTTTTCACTTGCTTTTGACAGTATCTTCTTCGATGGGAGAAGACTTCAACACACAGGATGTGGTAATTATGGATATCATTTTTCACTTGATCAAGGGAGTGGACATAGAGAAATTATTCATGGATGAGAGGAAAGCCGATAATCGCAATATGGATGAATTGACGAAGCTGAGGAAGAAAGAGGCTGCTATGTTGAGAGGATACCAAACAAGTGCACCGTCCAGACATAACAGATTCGGTACTATGGTATGGATGCAGCGAGAAGATGCTAAGATGACCACAATCTCTGGACAGGCAGCCTTGCTAGATGGCACAAGAACTTTGGCCAAGATGGACAGCACCAAGAAGTTCAAGCCACCCAGGAGAGCACCAAAAGGCGACAATGGACCTTTGGACTTCGATACCCCAGTCATGCTCAACATACAGGCGAACAAGCATCTTCGATCATTCGTGGAAGACTTCCTCGACTCGGGATTCAATCCGCTTTTCAACAACATTCGCAAAGCCATCGATCGAGAAGCAGAGCGAATTATGGACTATCACCCAAGACAATTCTTCTTCCTCGTGTCATGGTTCTTGGAGGCGGAGCGAGTCAGGAGGCGCAACAAGAAAGCATCCAGAAAGCCTACTGCGCCGGACGATTCGGATACTTACTCGCTCGTGGCGACCGTTCTGAACCAGGAAATGTTCGTCACTTTAAACAGAACCATGGATTTTACATACGAGAACAAGTCCTGGGCAGATCTTAGTGCAGCGATGAAGTGCTTCACCCAGATTCTCCTCACCATTCAGGAAATGTCAGAATCCCCTCTCGAAGCGGATCAAGACATCGCCGAAAATATCCTCAACCGTATCTTCTACGAAGAAACGACACACGACAGAGTTGCCAATATTACCAGGACCTACAAAGACCAAGGATTTGGCTATCTTGATTCGTGTACAGAACTCGCACACAACTACTTACGAATCCTAGAACAGTACGCAAAACAGAACACGGATATGCAAGTGAGGTCTCGGAGGCGAGTACGAAGAAAGAAGAAGGCTGCTAAAGCTGCTGGAGAAGATGGACCGGATGCGGATATTGTGGACGAGTCCGACGGTGAGGACGAAGCAAGGGCAGAACGTGTATCGAGTGAGCGGAAGTTCGACTTCAAGCGTTTCAGTGCCAGATTCGTAACTCAAGGATGCGTCAATACCTTCATCACTTTCACCCGTTTTTACAACGATCTCAAATCTCCGCAACTCAAAAGATGCCATCGATACTTATACCGCGTTGCTTTCAAGTTGGAGATGAGCGTCATGCTCTTCAAGGTTGACATTATTGCACTTTTACATAAGATGATCAAAGGTCCAGAAGGGCTTGATCCGCAATCCAGTTCTTACAAAGAATGGGATGAGCTGGTCAAGCAGATCATAAGAAAATGTACCAAAAAGCTCCAGGAACGTCCCGAGTTGGTGGTGGAAATGTTGTTCTCCAAGATCAATAGTACAGCTCACTACCTCGAATACGGTTATGAAAAACAGACTGTGTCTTCGAAGCCCAGGGCTGCAGCCGAGCTTGAGGTCAAGGGTGGGAGGGAATGGGAGGAACAGATTGGTGTCGTTGTGGGTGCAATGCTCGATCGGAATGAAGGAGATCATCTTCAATGGACAAAAACCCAACTCTTCTCGGCTGAGAGTGAACGCAGGAGCTGGGAAGGTGCAAATGCAGCATTGCCGTCCGTTGAAAAAGATACAGCTTCAGAAGCTGGCGACGCGGGACCAATCGAGGCAGAATCGCCGAAGTCTCCTACGATACGTAAGTTTAGTTATCGCCAAAGCGGTATGACACATGCTGACTTTTACATAGTGGTGAAATCGGACAATAGTGCTCGCAAGATTGCCATGTTTAAGAACGGACATCTACGTCTTCTCATGACTCTGATAGGATTCAGACGTGCTGGTGATGACGACGATCCGGAAGGCTCCTGGATCATTCCATCAACCTTGTCAGCGGACCAACTCAAGGAATCACTCGACTTGATAAAGAAATTCGAGTTCAGCCCTCCTTCTTTCGATGATGGCGAAGAGGCTGGAGACTTCATAAAGCGCAAATCGGCAAACACTATTGCCCACAAGCGATCTATTTTCGATGATGACAATGGTATAGACGACGATGAAGAGGAGGAGGAAGAGATTTTTTTCGCACCTGGTGGTCCTACTGAGAGAAAATCAGATGCTCTCGAAGAGCTGAAGAAAAAGCGTCGTTTAAGGAAGAAGGAAAGAAGAGAGGAATCCGACGATGGTGTAGACAGAAGTTTGACGGATGCGCAGCTCAAAGCTCGTGCTGAGGCACGCAGGCAGAAAGAATTGGAGAAGAACCGTAAGATTAGGAGTAAGGAAATTGCCGTGGACAGCGATAACGACGAAGAAGCCGACGCAGCATTCTATGCAAAGGAGCAAGAACTCAGAGAGCGGACAACTCGACTATTCCGTGAAGAACAGGAGAGGTTACGGCAGAGGAATAATGTCGAGAAGATGAAGGACTTGCTTCATGTGGGCAAGGACAAAGGAGCAAAGGGGACGGGTAGTAAGAAGAGACAGTCGAACGCTATCACGGTGGACAGCGACGATGATGAGGAGCTGGTGTTGACGGCTACACAAAGTAAACGCACAAGCGTCACTCCCGAGCAAAGCGACGATGGCGCAGGACGAATAAGTGTAAGCTCTTCATCAGCTGCAAGAGACGACGTTCTTGCCGAGTCGGAGGATGAGGCGACAGATACGCCCGTGTCGAGTCAGCATAGCAGACCTTCGAAGACCAAAAGGCGGAAAGTCTCGGAGGAAGCTGAACCCACTTCTTCAGAGCCGGAGGTCATCAAAAATTCATCGGTCATGGCTATGGATGATGAGGACGATGAGGAAGAGGTCGTTGCCGTGGCGAGACCAGCTAGGCAGAGAGTGCGTGCTGGGTTTATTATGGATAGTAGTGATGAAGAGTAACGATTTTTGTTATTTTGATTTGGGCGGAGTACTGGATACTGGACAAAGGTTGGACTGGGTTGGAATGGGAATAGGCTGGGTCGGGTCGGATCGCGATGTAAATACTTACTAGTGCTACAGCTCGGGACTGTGATGCTCTTAGATAGCAACCTCTCAAAGTCTAAAAGAACATAATGCAACCTCGGGTTTCCACTAAGATGACGCTGTACATCAAGGCTGTTCGAAGTCTATCCTAATCAGCAGTAAGAATGTTTCTTATCTTATGATGATTTGTCCCAAGCCCGGGCTAAGCATAACCTGTAGGTAACCGAATGCCATCATAATAGCTTCATCTCTTTAGTAAAATGGTCTGTGGTTGATCAGAGAGTCAGATTCAATTTCCAAGAATATTCCTAGCAAATACGGTTGTGCACATAAGATGTTTTCAACTTCAGTGAGGGCGAGAAGAGTCAGTCCTCTGGTATGTGTAGGTCTGAACTCATTCACCAGATTCCCGTCTTGCGGGAAATGAACTCGAGGTTCTTCACAGGGAGGACGCAGTGCTGTTGCGAAACTTTCTGTTAAGAACGTGTCAAAAGCAGGGTTCTATCATGGGACTTTCGAAATATCAACTGTGTATCTAAGTTTACGAATTGTGATATTTCGCTCCGAAGTGACAACAAACCTCGGACGCGGGTAGTAATGAGCAGGTATAGTGCAAACGAAGGTGAACCAAAAGTTTGATGTAATTTCTGTGTACTTCTTTCTCTTGTCGGCAACTTGTTGCCGAATCGGTCCCGGCTGCTCTGATATATTTGACAAAACGTACTCAAACGAAATCCGTCACGATTTGCAAACACTGACCTTTTCTACGTTATCCAACTTGAGGGAGCGGTATAATCAACCGAGTCTTCAAAACTTTGTAAGCTGTCAAGGGCCCGAGCATTGCATTACAATGCTATCAACCCCTTCTATTGATATACTACCAAGCACGCCGACCAGCCCCTCCCTTCTCTTTTCCGTCTGACCACCCAGCCACCGTTCGAGGTACCAGCATAAGTATACAAGCCGTCCAATCCTGCAATGCCTCAAATCATGCCATGCCATGCCAAAACCCAATCCCAAGAACATGACGGCATAATGTACATAGATATCCCACCAAAAACAAATGCTCAAAACCCGCTACGATCCGAATTCAAACTCCCTCCCTAGGCAACACCTTCCCCCAGAGTTGAACATGATCTAATGATGTCCATTCGCTTTTGCACCAGTCGAGCTTGTGGATGCTCTCTGCGGGCTCCTCCCGTTAGGAAGTTCTGACAGAGCGGCTGGCTCTTCGAGCTCTTCGGGCCCGCCCAGAAGCCCGTCCATGAAACTGATGTAGTCGTATTGCGGTATTCCTCTATCTTCCTGAAGATCTGGTCCTTTGTGCAGCGGGACAAACTGAGTGAGCTTGTCAATCACGTCATCAGGCACAAGACTGTGCCTCAAATCCATTTCTGTCACGTATGGCTTGCCATCTGCCACTTCGCGGAAACTCTGGAAGACTTGCTCGGCGGTATTTTGATCCTCGGTGACGTCGACCATGAAACGAATGAATTGCTCAAATGTGACGTGATCTCGGCCATTCGATGTCTCGAGGAAGTAGTCGTGCATTTCATCTTCACTGAAGACTAGACCCAAGGATGCAAGAGCTGCGCTGAATTCGAGCTCTTGGAGACTGTTTGTGGCGTCTCGATCAAAATGTCGGAACACACTCTCGAATTCCTCTAGTTGTATGGGAGTAAGGTTCGTCATGTTTCGAGCGACGACTTGGTTGTCTAGGAAGGCAAGCTTTTTCAAAACAGAATTTTTTACCAGGCTAAGCTCGTAGCACAATTCGTCGTAGGTGTATGTTGTGAAATCATTTTCTTCGATGTTTGCTTCCTCGCACTTCCGGTCCACCGCTTCGATCTTCTCAAGGTACTGGTTCATAGGGGACAAATTTTCGTTCAACCGACGAACATGTGTCAACTGATCCTCAACGTCTCCCTCCAGTCCTGATATTGCGAGTTGCATCGTATTCAGAGCGAGAGCAAAATCGTTGGCCTTGTCAGCGAATGACTTCCGCAGGGCATTCTTGATGCTAGAGGAGTCAGTTGTGGTTCGTGTTCAGAGAAAGACAAACTTACTCTCTGATGGTTTCATTTATCAACTGTCCCCTTGCCATCTCTGATCGCATCAAGCTCGCCCATTCTTCGTCCAACACACTCAATCTCAGCTCTGCTGGGGGATCGTAAGGGCGCAGCCTGTATGTACTCATTTTTGTTTTAATGTTGCCAAGAAGTGCAGCCAGATCACTCTTCTCCGCTACCCACTCCCTCTTCTTCCCCCGCTTATATGCACTAAATTCCGTAGATTGCTTTTTGGCATCAACATACGTGCCTTGAAATTTTGACCCTTGCCACCTCACGACTTGCTCGTGTATCTGTTGAAGCAGTGCCTTCATCCTTCTTTCGTAATTACTTTGCATTTCCCAGGCACCTTGCATACTGTTGACGAACTTCTCTACTCGACGCCCCGCATTCTCTACCTTCTCCATCTGCGAGAAAGCATGGAACCAGTATGCAATATAGGTCATCAAACTGCGTTCATCTGGTTTAGCAACATCGCATACATCCTCAACATCCAAGAGGTCGGGGATACCAATTTCGGCCTTTGCGATGTCGAATGCCAACTGCATGTTCCCGCGGTGGTCGTTCTTGTCTAGCGCATCGTAGTCGATCAAATCCGGTCTGTGGATATCGAGGAGAGCACAAAATGCCAGGCCATCATTCCAACTGTCCGTAAAATTCCGCACATCGACTTCTTCATAACAGGCGGTTTTCCTTTGACACCAGAGTAGTAGGCCTTCCTTCGCAGTCATTCCCTCCTCGTTGATATCCGAGATCGTAAAGCGTAGAATGAGGGTCCATATGAGACCCAGGATGATCTTCCGGTTACCATCCACGACATCCTCAGCACCAATGTTCGTCATTTGTATCCCTCGAGATTTGATGAAGTCCAGGGATAAGTTCGCATTTTCAAAACGTTGTACGCGGAGTTTGGGTTTTGCTGCATATCGACCAAGCGATTCGCTGGATAGGCATTCGAGCAGATGGATTAATATGACCTGCACGATGTATTAGTAGAATTCCCGGCTAGATTTTCATGAACCTGGACACCTTACACCATCACTAAGGTCCTTGACTAGATCCACGACAACCACGCCTCTGGGTTCGATTTTGGTATTCAACCTGTAGTACCGGTTAACACTACCCCTCCCTCATCGCCTCCTGTTGTGACAATCGTACCATTTGGTGAATGTTTTCTGCTGAACAGTAATCCATTGTTGCTGCTCCGCAAATGCCATTCTCACCAGCGTCTGCTCATGCAGTGGTTCGATGGCCTTCAGACCGTGGTCTGCTGGTAAACTGAAAGTTTGTCTAAATGCCCTGCCCCTCCTCTTTCGACCTAGAAAATCGTTGTCGCTTCCGCTGACCGTAGCACTGCGTTGTAGGCGAGTAGTGAACTGTTGGGACCGGTTGGCTTCTCTCTGCTGGGACGGGCGATCGCGACGTGCCTTGAGGCTTTGTTGTGGTGGTGAAGGTGGAAAAGCATCTGCACGAGTGACGATGTTCTTGTTTACTTGTACTTGTTCAGGGGTCGTTGGCCGCCCCGCTATGCTGGTTGGGCGACCTGGGCCTGCTGGGCCACCATCGGAAGCGGCGTCACCATATAAGTACTTATATAAGTATTCCGACTCTGGAGGTGTAATCATCCCTGCGCGAGCCCCTGCTGGATGGTATTCGATATCCATTGTCAATCTCGACATCGGGCATTGGCCGTGAATCCTGATTCTTGTCTGTCTTGAAAGGTCGGAAGTTGCGTTATGGCTGTTTGTTGTCCTTTCAAAGGATGCTTTCTTTCTCATCGGGCAATCTGGCTAGACAGATCCATACATACATACGATACGGCAGCACATCAGTCATTCTATATAATGCGATGGAGGAAATCTCATCTCCTATCTTCAGGCAAGGCAATGCATGTGAAACGCCTTCGTCGATTTGCATAACGAAACAATGTTTTCCGCGTTGCATCAAATACCCCATCCCATGCATGGTCCCCGCCCACCAGTCACTTATATCTACCCGAATCTAGCGAGCTTTACAGTATCTTGCTCTCCGCGTATCAGCCTCCGGTGCATCACCATCATCACTATCATCACCATCATCAAATCCATGCTGAAAGTCATGATCGCCTACAGATCACCCTGACGCTCGGGAGATCTTCCTGGGGATGAGATGGGATGACACCAGCATCCCAGCGTATGGCCCATTCCCGATGGATAACAACATATCTACTGTACTTCACACACCGGTTGCTATTGTCATTCATTTATGCGACACACAGTAGGTTTTCGCTTGCTTAGTTGCTCCTCAACTGCCGGCCCAAGTTGACAGTATAGGAACCAGGCGATGGAGGCTTGGAGGCCACCCGAAAATTGTCCGCATGATATCCCAAGTGTTTGGAAACAATCAAGCCCGTTGTCGTCCTCATGCTCTCGGCAGTGCATTGAAGGAGCCACGATGCTCCTAGTTCGAATCCTGTCTCTTCCGGTTTCTTCAGGACAGAAGCCCAATCCAGCTTCAATTTCAGCTCATATACGGCGGCCAATGAAATATTGAGCCTCAGATTTTGAGAATAATGATGTACTAGGCCCGCTACAGTCCTGTAAGCGATTTCTTGCTGTGCTTCGTTGTTCTATCTGGGCTATATATACATATATATATATATATATATTATTAAGTGCCTACACACAGGCTCGCGCTTTTGAGTCAGTCATGTTCTGTTGTGATATCGGAATAGTTATCATCGTCGAAAGCCTGCGATCACTGAACCTTCTATTAACATGGCATTCATGGAACGTTCTACCCTCGGAGGCTGCAAAGCATTTGGACCCAGCGGTGGCACACCCAACGAACTTTATTTGTAGAATTCAACTGGTTTCGGGATGTCTGCGAGCTGGTTCGAAGTGGTCCCGTCCAGTATTTGGCGAAGCGGATTCGTTAATACTGGTAGTTTATTGATCCTTGTGTCGAATCTCATAATAGTCCATTGATCCAAACATATGTACTATTCTTGTAATTTCAGATTGTGGTGCCGTCGAACCCATAGATCCCACTTGATGACAGCTGAAGTTTTCCGAACTCGAGGGTCAAGCATGATATGTCGTTGTTGAATTCCTTCATCCGAATGAAAGACACCTAACCTTTTATTTTGATATCCCATACTTTTAATCAGATCCACACTCGAGTCAAAGTTTGCTCCTGGTGAAGATCAACTTCTAAAATGCGGTCATCCGTCACGTGGCTTTTCAGCCCGACTCATTTCCAACCCGTCATTCTGTTCGCATGAACATTTAAAGCATAACACATCTGGAAAATGTCTACAGACTCAACAGCAACGTTACAGGCCCTCGACGAGGGCTTCGAAGCTACTCAAACTCTAACTCTACCATACAGAGGTCCTGCACCATACGCAACACCCACTAACGCAATTTCCCAAAACTTCGCCTACCATCCGAGCCTGGCCATCGACCCAAACAAGATATTCCGAACCCACATAGTCCACGTCTACAAGACTGATCGACTGGGCACTAAGTCATGGAGCTGCCGGGTGTGCGAGAAGCCTGCGACGACGGCTTACCATTCCTCTGCCTCACTTCTTTCACCGTTGGGTTCGAGTCTCATCGACGAGCTTATCTTCTCGTGCAATTCACCAAGTTGTACGAAGTACGGCTTAGACCTAGCGAATCACTTCGGCAAGTATCAGATCCCTGAGTCGCAAGTGACGAGTTGCGAAATTTGCGACAAAAAATCAATCATCAAGCTTTGTGGGGGATGCACCTTTTCATGTGAGTTTCGCTACTCACAGATTTCAAAAGACGGTTCTGCTCACGGGTTGCCTCAGATGGTTCTCGGAATTGCAATAGTCATATGACCACTCAGTCCAAGAAACCTAGGAATCGCGGAGCCAAAGGTCAGCAGAATCTCAAAACCCGACAGTTTGATCCTGCTGGGTTTGAAACAGACCCTCCCGAAATCTAGCATGTTTTCTGGGAATCCAGACCGGAATATACCCTGGGCTGCCGCGCTATAGCGACAGGGTAACGAAAGACTGCCACCGTGATGCCGTTCTGTGTCTCCGGGCAGTGAAAGCAGCGGATCGGTTGGAGTTAGTCGAAGGAGTGTCTTGTTTGTGTGGTCCTGGAGACTGAGAAGTCGGCTTTTTCTGCCCGATTGTTGTTTGGGATTGATCTCACCTGGACGGTGCATATGGCCATATTCTTAAGGAATTGGGCCTTGGAGGGCATCGACTACCTGTTGAAGGGGCTGGCTGACAGCCCCCATATCAGCAAAGGACTCCAACCTCCAGTCACCACTAGGAAGCTTCAGAATTATATAAGAATAGAGCTTTCCGACTAGGAAGAGCTCCGCCACTATTCATTGGATAGTTATTCCGAGAGATAACCGTGAAGCTTGCGGACGGATCAGGACGTTCAGAACTGTTTATGATTTACTGCTTCTTTTCTACTGTTTGATCAGGCCAAAATCATTCGTTGGTCTGTCTCAGAACGCCCCGTCACTTCAACACCAATTCCGCTGGCTAAACCCTGTTCCTCAAGCGAGATTAGCTACAAGTTAAAAATCACGAAGCAGTTGTGAAAGATGTGCTGGCTGAATCAATCTCTATGCATTCAATCCGTCCAAATTCATTGCAAACCTCATATCTGGAAAGTCTCGCATTTATGCCTATTTTCCTGGCATCGAGAATTAGGATGTGACGAATGATACATATCTGGTTTGCCTCTAGGCTGATACCCCTTTCAAAAAAAAGAATCACATTTCTTATCTTTGGAAGACAGAATCTGCTCAGTAGCAGCCTTGATAGACTCTTCCAGTGTTGTCAAGCCCGGCTTCCCGAACCTTCTCAGTACCTCTGCGGTACGCTCATTGGTGACAGTGCTGAGATCACGACCGGCGTCTACGAGGTCATCCATGAAGTTCCGATCAGGATACAAGCGGCGGAAAATCGCTAGTATTTCATTCCACGTGTACGGCTCAGCGTAACCAAACAGTCTCTGGTTCTCGACTGTTGTGTCAAGCAAAGCGCTTAAATGGAGGCGAGCGCTGTCGATGGTGTCAATGGCGAATTCTAGAGATTCAATTGTCAGTTTCTTAGGAATGAACGTGATTCTGGGGATCCTTTGTACTCACCGGGCGTGACGAAGTTATGGAATGTGATTTCTCCATCGAATAAGCTTTTCAGCCAGCCTGTTGGACTTGAGAAGCCTTGATATTCGGGATCAAAGACGATCTCGAAGTTGGCACTCGGCAACACTACACATCATCAGACTTAATAGTAGCAATTGTCTCTTAAAATGTTTTGGGGCTTATCAGCGTTGAAGACAAAAGCTGGCTTTGTCTCTCTAATGAACTTCCATCTACGCAATAGGGAATCAGCAGAATCTCATCCAAAGACATCTTGGGAACATTGGAGTAATGGTCTATGATTCTTGAGATATTGAGAAAAGGACGAGATGGACTCTCCATTGCATACTTACGAAGCTTTCTCGGCCTCAGTCTTTCCTGCTGCGTAGACGTCCATGGAGCTCTCGGGGCCATAAGGACGTGGTGCCCAAGCAGCCTTGATGGCATGGTCATTCCAAGAGTCTGGTCCAATGCTATACTCAACATTTGGCTGGGGATTGGCCGCGGACCATGAAGAGGAAGTGTACACGAAGGCTTTGATGGATGGTTCTTTGGTAGCAGACTTCAACGTATTGACTGCGCCATCGATCACACCTGGGATGCCGGTGTTGGGATCGAAAGAGCCACTGATTGATGCGACATGAGCAACTCCAGCAACGCCTGAGATCAGTCAGCAGTTGTTTCTATTATGAACTGCTCAATAGGTACCCTTGACAGCTTCAAAAAATGCTCCTTCATGTGCCAAGTCGGCGACGGAAACCAGTTCGAAGTTATTCTTGCCTTACAATGTATCGAACTTCTCCTGCATCCAGCTTGCTTTCTCGACATCTCTTACGGTGCCGCGTACTTTATAACCGATTTTTGTAAGTCAGTCGTGTATTCCAACACATCAAAAGAAGATTCAGGAACATTGCTGCCAGGGAATGAAGAGGTACTGACTTCCAGAAGCAAGTTTGCGGTATTACTCGCAACCATACCATTGACACCAGTCACCAGAATCCACGAGCCGACTGGGATTCTAGGGTTTGAATACACGGTGAACTTTGTTACAAAGCGCGAAGGAGATTGGATCGGATTTGATCGTGAGCCTGATTGTTGAAACTGATGAAGACGGAATGACAGAGAGTCTCCCGAGGGCTTCGCTTCCACTTATATACTTGCCATATTCAGCAACACTATCAAGACTTTCAGAACTGGCTTAGGAAGTGGTCTATGCATCAAAATCAAACTCTCCTCATGCTTGCATTCACTTAGATAGGAAATCTGCACAGAGTAACGGCGTAACATGCTCATTTTCTTGTCCACGTGGGAAAGGCGATGCACTTATACATGGAGTTCGACATGGTCAACAAGTGTCCCTTGATAACTTCTACTTCCGTAATATAAGACCGGGCAATTCCTCCGATAGATCTGAAAGCCAATAGGTAGGGCACTTCATACGCCATACTACTTCAAGGCAACTCGATATCGCGTGCATACTCCTAACCTTGGCGCTGCATCAAGTACCGGTGCTTACGAACCCGAAGTCAGATTGCCCAGGAATGGAGATGATCTAGCAGCCCTACCGTGATATAGGAAGGTATATGAGCTTATTCATCTACAATAGCTTCAGATTGGTATCGCTTCTCCGCCACCAGGCCACTTGAGGACGACCAGAAAAGCAGCGCTAGCACGTATTCTGACAATATCACTCCCTCCATTCGATGTCGGTTCATGATCTCTATGGCTTTTGATCCCTACAGCTATGTTGACGAGAGTTTGTGTTGCCCTTGGCAGCGTCTATCGTAATCATGAGCTGTTCATCCATTGGATGAAATTCTGTGTGGTGACCAGAGTTTCCCAAGAGAATGATTTAACGTACTTCGTTAAGCTACCAACAGCGGTCATGGTATATTTCCCGTACGGAGCTCTCTTAAGTTTTTTTTTTGGTGTGAATGATTCATTCTGACTGAAGAACAAAATCCTTCGATATCCTGAGGAGGTAATTGACTTCAAATTCACAGTGGATTATCTTGTGGAGCTTCCAGCAGAAGAAAAGGCCACAGCGACAAAAACATCTTCCATTACGTCACCTGCTGCAAAAGACGAAGAGATCGAAACGATAGGCGAAGCTACGGTTGACTTAATGGATACTGATACTTCCGACGATGAATCGACTACTCAATCCCTTCGAGCCAAGTTGGCGATGTCACGAATTCTCAGTGGTCCCACAATCATGGAGCGAACTGTCACTATGGCTGAAGTCGAGCAGGCATACAGCGCGGCTCTTGAGATGGAGAACATACCCGAGCAAGCATCCCATAGAATCAAACCACGAGTGGATTAAGATGGGACCATGATCGTTGACTGGTACTCGACAAGGGATCCGGAGAATCCACAGCATTACTCGAAGGAGAAGAAGTGGGCAGTGGTCTTATAACTCTAGTATAAAAAAAGTCTCGCTGGAGTCCAAAAACCAATATTATAACTCTAACCTTAGTCTATATACTTTAAGCATCTATATGGGAAGTGCGATTTATGCGCCAGCTGTTCCGTGCATTGAGCATACTCATCACACGATCCCCGTGGCCGCATCTCTAGTGCTCGCTCTTTACGTTCTTGGCTATGAGGTCGGGCAACTACTGTTTTCTCCACTGTCCGAAATTCCAGTCATTGGACGTAAACCATCATACATGGTTCGTATAGTCTTTGTTGATTGAAATCCAAGAATCTAGAGCACGACCCTTCGTCAACTGCTTCTGCTTTTGACTACAGAACCTCATGCTGATCAGGGAGCACTATCTTCATCATCAGGCAACCTTCGAAATCTTTTTAATATTATGTATTCCGACAGCACTCATCGATAATCTACTTGGATTCCTGGTCCTGAGATTCTTCCAAGGCTTCTTCAGTAGCCCCTGTCTAGCAACCGGAGGTGCTAGTGTCGGAGACGTGTATTCTCTCATTCAGTTACCATACTTCCTGGCTGGCTAGGCTGGCTTTGCCACAGGAGATCCTTCTCTGGGTCCACTGATGAGTGAATTCTCTGTTCCTGTAATGGGTTGGAGATGGTAAGCTGATAATTTCCTACGAACGTCTGGTCAACCATGATTTGAATTTCCCATCACTCTATCTCCCTACCATTGGGTATATACACGGGGCCCCTGATCATGGTTGAATGATAATTGATTGAGGCTCCGATCTCCCTCGAGCGAAGCCCTTCTACATATGCATGAATACTGAGTGGAGTTGCGATTGGCTCGTGCTGTACCTCATGACCTGGACATATCACACGACCGTACTCATCACATCTGGGACATTAAAGATCACAATCAAGATTGTTTGCCTCCTTTCACACTCAAGTTATACCTATATTTCTCCTTCTTCTTCGATGACCAGGCAGTAAAAATGCTAACGCCTTGACTAGGTCCATGTGGGGAATCTTGTGGATAGCTGGACCAATTTTTATCGTCATGTTATTCCTCTTCCCTGAGACTTCTGGACCTAATATCCTTCTTCGCCGAGCAGCACGAATTCTCAAGTTAACTGAAAATCCAAATCTCAGAGCACAATTGAAATCGATCCAGCAAAACTCAGCGCATCCGACGTTACCATTAGCTTGTGGCCGTCAATCCAGATCAACTTCCTTGATCCTGCAATCGCTTTCACCGAGTCTCTATCTCTCTGGTATGGAGTGTTTTGATGATTAATTTTTCGAGGCTTTTCCTTTAGTGTATGGTCCCTGTGGTTACGATTTGAATGCAGGCCAAATTGGTTTGATCTTTCTGAGTAGTATTGTTGGTGTGCTGATTGCCATTCCATGCTACTTCGTGTTCCTACGTTACTACCTTGGACCTAAATGAGGAAATTTGGAGTCGGTGCAACCGAAGGACGACTCGTGCCAGCTATTTTCGCCTCATTCCCGACGCCAACTGGTCTATTTCTGTTTGCATGGACAGGCAAGCCAAGCATTCATTGGTACGAAGCGCATTCCCCTCTTCCCCCGAATGTCTCAAGTTCTTCTCGAGAAATCACGACCATGTCACTAGATCTCCTTGGGACATTGTTTCCGATGTCACTAGGTTTTCGGGAAACATTTACTTTCCAATGTCATTAGATCTTCTTGGGACATTGCCTCTCATGTCACTTGAGTTTCCTGAGATATAATTCTAGTGTCACCAAAATTTCCTGGGAAATTACTACTCCTCTCTCAATTGTTTTTGAACGAGCATTTGCTCATTTCTATCGCGTACAGGATTGTTCCCACCATTGGAGTAAGTAACCATCTTCACCATCAGCATATTCATCATCCTCCAATGCGTCTTTGTTTACATAGCCATGACTTACCCTAAATACGCCGCGAGTCGCTTCGCTGGGTGTCGGTCGGTTCTCGCTGCTGGTGAATTTTATTCTCTCGACCACTTTTTCTGAACCTTGGGATGGCCGAGGGAGTCACTTTACTCGCTGGCTTACCGGTTTCTGGAGTCATTGGAATGTTTGTGCTTTGGGTTGTATGTGAAATACTTAACAGATTTTTTCAATTTGATCTTGGATCATCAGATCTCGGACTTTTGTTTAACTCAACGCTGACGTTCGTGAAGTACGGCGCCAACTTGCGTGCGAGATCAAGATTCACGGCAAAGTAAGACAGCATTCAAAAGTCTGTGGACGACGGGGTCGAATAATCCTGTGGCGAAGACTAGAATCTCCATCGTTCAAAATGCTCCTAGTCATCTTGAACGTGGAGAAGCATTCGGCTATCGGAGCTTTTGGCTATTGTTTACGTAGCATCTTTTGTCTGGCTCGCTTAATTATTTAGCGAAATATTTACTCATATCTTCTTTGAATGTGGAAAGTTGCTATTACCGTGAGCCAAATTTGTGTTTCCTTGATTTAATAATTAGTTCAAACTCAGTCGCAATACCTCACCAAAGCTTTACATACTTAGGCGCACAAAAATACACAGCCCTTGATGGCGTCGCTCACGATGGTTGGCTGAGTACAAAATATATCACTTACTAGCCTCATCCACGAAAGATTTTGACTATTGACTGACATTACCAAGCCAACTCTGGAGTGGTAAGTGGTACAATCCATTCATGGCGCATGGGAAGCGGAGAGCAGCTATGAGTCACCTCAACGCACATATATTTATAATCGCCAAGCCCGCAGGCCTGCGGCGGCTGAAGGAGAAGTCAATGCTTCTCTTCAGTCAGCAATTACATTGAATAAATTGAAGTCAGCTTACATCTCCTGGATTCTGTTGCTAATGTACAATTAATGCTTGGAATTTCATTTTTCCAGCCTCGACTTCTACCTGCAGCAAGAATCAAGGACTCAGTATCGCAGAAATGGAAGGGTAAGTACCATTTTGTCACTTACACAGGTGCCCCAGCAGCCGACGCTAATGCTCGAAAGTTAGCTAAGCAGGAGGTGATGTAACACGTTCGCAGAAGTAGGAAGGAGCCTTTTGCTCCCCAACGGCATGCCTGCCTGAAGTGCGATCTTGACGTTCCACCAAATTTGATCGAAAAGCCTATTCATCCTCCAGGGCGGCCCAATTCGGGAAGCCAGACACCTTCAATCTGGATTAACGTGCTGCCGGGTCCAAATAACCCAATATCGAATGGCACTGTCCCTGGCGACAAGGCGACGAATTAACCTTTATTTGGAAGCTCCATCATGTCTAGGCTGGGAGCTGGTCGTAGTGATCCATTTAATAACTATCCTATAACACTCAATCACAGATCTCGAGAGCTACTTGACCTTAGTCAGTTCCAACCCCATATTTATACTTCCATCGGCGTCCTTGTCTTAACCTGTGGTTAGTATTTGATGAACGGATAGGATCCGCCAGTCCACTGAAGGGTTTCTGGTTTCAAATCTCGTTACTTTATACAGCTGCATTCCACCAATTACTGTCAGGTGCCGCGATTTATTTCAATAATCTTTATCAGGGAGATGGAGGCAAGGCCAGTGGGGAGTCTTTGGCCCATCACGCATACTCTCTTCAATTGGTCAATGACCAAATGAGGAATACGGAATCCGCAACAACTGATGGCGTAATATCTTCCATCATTGGTTTCGCGGCCACTACGTATGCTGTTTCCCGTCATAGGTTGGTACATATACTGACTTTGCATCTAGCATTTGATTGCAGATATGAAAAGCTGGAAAAGGCATTTGGCGGGGTTGAGAGAGATCATCCTTCTACGAGGTGGGATTGATACTCTCAAGTCGCAAAGGTTTTTGAGAACGATGCTCCCGTGGTAAGGATATCGCAGCTACCAATTTACTACTTTTGGATATACTGAACTGCTCAATGTCGACATCTCAGGCTCTTGTAGTATGGATGAAGCACCAAGTTTTCAATTGTCGGAGGGTCTGCCACCTTCCACTCTACCAATACCTTCCAGCATGACTTTAAGCCCATTCTCTCAGATTGAATTGTTGCATTCTAGCTTTCCTAGCAACTCCGAATTGTTCAACAATTTGACACAATTGGATCTCGAATCACTACACTTTACAAGATAAGATCAAGAATACTGGAGGGACCATCCTCCTGAATTCGACGTATGTTTGCGAATACATCAATCCAGTACTCCATAAACTCCTATCCCAGCCAAGGTTCGACGATATCTCAGATTAGTGCCATGGCCGAGATGTTACGTCTGGCTGCAGTGCTTTACCTCATCGCCATTCGTCAAAGCTTTGAGATTTACCCGACTCGGGTGACAGTCCAGATCCGAAAACTATCAGCTTCGATTATGACATTTGAAGGAAGTGGACCAAATCAAAGGATATGGGAAGATCATGGGCTGGGGCTGGCAGGGCTCTGGATAATGACAGCCGGTGCAATCTTGAGCGATGAGAAAGACAAGACTGCTTGGTTTGCCAAACGCCTTCAAGATTCTATATGCGGGCTATCTGTAGGCACATATGGAGATCTCGAGGATATGCTATGGGGCTTCTCATGGATTGATGGGATCCACGGTATCTTGCTACGAACATTTAGAAAGAAGTTGATCCTTTAGCACGAGTGGATCAGGCTCGTGGTGTTTCGGTACCAGGAAGTCTTCATGATTCAACAGCTAAAGCAGACCTGCTTTACGCTCTAGCGACTACTCTAAATAGTTTCTTGGTGTCAACACTGTTTGCTATACACTGAAGCTATTATACTCATGCATAAAGCTTACTGAAATTCATATCGGGCGAAGTAGTTGGGACTTCCTGGTAAATATAACAGTTTAGATTTCTAAAGTAATCAAACATTTATGCGACCTCAACCAGCTACTTCGCGTAATAACCCGAGACACTTTTGCTACTTTGTCATGGACTCTCAGCACTGGAATATACCTGGTAATGTGTCTCGGTCGAAGCCGAATCTGCTCCGCTTAACATATTCTGTCATGATCCTGCGATTGTGATTGCGCCAGCATCAGCAAGCTTAGTTTACGCAGGACACAGTGCATAGCCTCTCCTGTACCACTCCGTGATATGTTGACAATAGGCACTGTGTCATTGATAATTTTAAGCGTACAGCAGTGGTAGCCTTCTGAGTTGATTATTCATATCATCGACCGTGCCTTACAGTCTCTTCGAACAACCTGTATCCTTCATGCAGACTATTTATCACATTCCTCTCCTCCTGATTTGAATGACCTTTTATCCATTCATTGTGCCATGTCTCTGAAACGTAGATTGTTCTGCGCGGTACACAATCAAGTCATCCTTTTCTTCCAAGTGCTGTGACTCGCGGATGGGAAGCAAGTAGTATGAATACTTGCTGAAGCATTTCTTACTCTTTTAGACTCGAGCGTATTCTATTCCACCCTTACTGTAATTGGCCATCACTTGCGGGTTCGGAGCGTCCCAGATACTTCAAATGTCCAAACTGTTACCAACCAGCCCCAGGTCACATCGAGTTCGCACGTACACCTGTAAGCTTTCCAAATACATCTTCGCTCGTTAGCTACATTTCTACAAACAAGATGTCAGAGACGACATTCTGGGAGAGAGTAACGGTCAATTTGGGGTCACTAGGTTTAGGTACTTTCTCGAATTAAGCTATAACTGCAAGTCCACATAGAGTGATGTGAGAAGTTCTATGACCTCCAGAGAATATCTGCCTTACAAGAGGCTCGCGTATTTATCCCATCAGTACGTTACCCTCGTATTTTGTAAGCTACCTATCCGCAGCAATTACAGCCTCAATTCGACACCCTGTCGATACCCAGATATTAACAGATATCCCTTTGAGCAAGCAATGCCAAACCTACTTGTAAACAAGATGCTAGTCTCGCTCGAGCTTCCTCCGATTCAGATTTATCAGCAGCTACTTCGAGGAACATCTCAGTCACGAGTTTCTTCAGGTGCTACCTACCTATCACACATGCTCGATCGGGTTCAAGGCAAGTGAGAAGAGCGCCCAATCCTCGAGTATACCGATCCCCTGATCGAAGAGTTACTCTCGGACTGTTCGAGCAGTGTAAAATGACGCGTCTTCTTGCAAACATTCATACCGGTCGCCATTGCAAGATAGATCTTCGAAGACAGGTTTCACTTCTGCTTCGAGGATCTGTAGAATAGCTCTCTACACGATACCTGGGCTCCTTAGGCTCGGAATCTCGGTCTGCAATATATAGACCACTCCTTCTCGAAATCCCAAAAGGCACCCCAGAGCAATAAGAGCTCATTGTTTGGAGCTGATCAAACGTTGCCAGTCAACACAAGAGGTTGAGTTTTCATGCATAGTACATACCGGAAGCAGGAAAATTCGAGCTTCATCACGTGAAGGGATAAAGCTGGACATGCTTCATGAGGAGGTGATCATTTGGTGTCGATGCTTTCCGTCTCATCACTAGGTAGGTACATGCAAGACTTGCCTCTTCAAGAATCGGCTTCAGACTCTGTAACTCGGCATCTGACTGATCCGTATCGCAAGATGATACCCCATATAGCCAATGAGACATGCAAGACCCTTTGTCCTCAGGGTGTGGATAAGATGCAAGTAATCTGGAGTTAGTGCGAATTTCAACACCACATCACAGTTTTGTCATTCTTCGAATCTTCCAGATGGTAGAGTGCCGATTGCCAAATCAAGGCTAGTCTTGTCAGACTGTAAGGGTCCAAACAGGACCATTGCACTGTAGCTTACCCGTACTAAACAAGCTCGCGATTCTTAGTATGTTTGATGACTAAGTACCTTTCCAAGTATATATCCTGTCAGAATCTTGATGGCTTGTGAAGCCGATTGCACTATTTCTCTAGCGCACGGCGCGTAATGCTTCGATCATTCTAAGCAGGGACAAGGACAAGGACAAGGACAAGGGCATTAGAGATCTCGCTAAAGCGGGACGGATCTGGCCCGCTGCGGGTCGCGCCAACCCGGCCGGGTATTCAGCGTTACGTGAGTAGCTTCGGACGCGAGTCTACAGAGTAGTCTAGCGCATTGAGCAGATGGTGTGCTAGCCAAGAGTGCAAGCGCAAGCCTTCCAACACCAATCAAACGCATGCTAAAAGTGATGTGTGATCATTTCAACGAACGATTTCGGCGGATTTTCGAACTCAAGCTAAAGCATTCAGACAGGCAAGATCACGAGGGCGAACCTTGAGGGTCAGGGATCAAGTTTACTGCTCTTCCTTCACGATTTTCCCCTTTTGATGTGAATGATAGTGCTCGTGGAGACAGAGGCATGACGAAAGCGGTTATTATCCCGAGTTTGAGCCAGATCAAGAGATGTTACGGCATGACTCCCTACTGGCTATACATTCTACTTCGATCTTCAAATGGGAAAAGGTATGTATATGCCGCGGACCTCTAGGCCTCTTCCCCAGTTTTCAATTTTTCAGGATCTGCTAGCTCTGATTGATAAAGAGCAACTGAGCCGAAAGGCCACGCTCGTAGTCCAAAGCGACACCAGTAACACTTCAAGAAAGGCATTGACAATGAAACAGCTATATTGCCTCGTGTTCCGCCACTTGCGAAGAGGCTTCTCAGGCGAGCTGAAGTCTGACAGGAGTGAGGATACGCCAACATGCAACGCAATTCCAAGATGTTGTGCATAATCTTGGAAATCTCGCATATGCGCAGCAGATGTGTCCAGATTTCAATTCCTGCTAAGATCTGACCGCTATTCCATCCTGCAATCCATCGAGGAACGTCATAAAATGCAGGTACGATGGTCCAGCCTGGTCTTCGGTGACGAGTCCGCACTTCTGCATGCAAAAACTACATGGCATTTCGCAACCCCGCATCATATAAAAGCCACACTGGAACAGCTGGATAATAACCAACAATCTTGCGGTAAAATGAAGGCTAAGCATGTGCACATCGTGTGCTTACTCAAAACATCTTTCTCTGCATAAGCCGGCCTTCCTGCTCCAGCCACCGAGCTATGAAAACCATAAGCATGCTCGCCATAGGATTAGAAACACCAACATACACTAATCTAGAGGATCTTTGCCTTCTACAGACAAGACTTGACGCAGAGCTCACTGCTGGCTTGCGTATAACTATCAGCTATCATATCGATCTAGATTCAAGGAGATCTTCACCGAGCCAATAAGCTTATAGTCGGTTGATCAACAGATCTGCAGGACAATTTTTGGAAGGTAAACCGGCTTGATACAATTCACGAGCAGGTTAGAGGGCATGGATTTTGTCAATTTCCATGGTTTTGACAGGTTGAGAATAGATTGCTGAAGCCATTATTGTCCTGCAGTTAGATTTTGGTAGCCTCCTGCATGGGCTTGGTGGTTCATTTCGTAGCAGAATTTTAGGATTCAATGAACGGGAATAAGGTACGAGACTTCGTAAACAGCTTGAAAAGTTGAGACCTAGACGCATACAGAGATCATATGGACCGAATCTTCTTGAGACGGCGTATTTGCATCCCTTCAGAGGCAACTCAGCCGTTTGTTTATGCCCATTGAAGATAGGGTGATTATTTCGAATTAAGAAAAGCTTTCCCAAACGCAGCGGGATCAGCCCCAGAAGTTTCAAAGTCGAAACAAGACGTCTGCGAAAATGCTTTGAACCAAAATCTGAAAATAGAGACGAGGAGAAACGGAAATGCAGTTATGAGATGCGAGATGGCCTGGTCAATGTCAACAGTACTCGGATGTTTCCGAAACGTTCGCGGGTAGTTCGTTTCGCAAATTGCATGCATAATCTGACGCAGAATAATAGAAGGATGAAAGTTCTTTGCTATTTGCTTTTTGGGCACGCGGGGACGCTGGACTGCGACAGACACTCACGTCGAATCGGTACTTCCCGAGATCGACTGGAGCTCATTGGCACGGCGGCGTCCCGTATGATTGCCCTTATGCAACTGGGGACCGTTTGGGATTTCCTTGCGAAAGAATACTGTACTGTGCAACCATACACAAGCTCCCGGTGTATGTTTTTATTTGCACGCGCAACACGCCAGAACACATCGTCTCGAGACCCCTTTCTGAACGCGACCTTGGAATATCATCAGCGAAGCAAAAATCTTGAGAATAGCACTATTCTACCCGTGAATAGATCCTCTATCTGTTCGTATTATCTTTGCCCAGTCCGAGCTATTAGTTGCTGAGTACTTGCCGTGCTCCCACGGCGTCTCAATTTCTGTGTGCTAATAAAAACGTACACCGGGAGGCAAGGTGGAATATGCCTGTACCTAATAAGCTCAGTAGCTGAGGCTCGGGAACTTATCCACAGTCACTAACGGAGAGAATATGAGCTATGAGGTCGGAATGCACCATGTGAAGTGGGAAAATTGGCGAAAAGTCGGATGACTACTTGGCAGATGTTCAAATCGTTAATATCAATTCTAGCTGACCAGTTAACTTAACTGAGCATACCTTGCGAGAAAAAGTGGGAAAGAGGCTGCAAAATATAGTTGCTGTCGATCATATAGACAGGCATGAACGAACCTTGTGCACAGGCCCCCGCGTTCGCGCGGATACCCGGATCAGGGGTGCAAGGGATGAAACCTTGAATTTTGATTGATATTCGATTGACCTATGGATGTTCGTCTGAAAATCCCATTTGATATCGCACAGATCCGAATGAGACGAAATCGACACTAGCACAGCGCTTTGATCTGGTAGGGACAATTGAGGTTGCGTGGATATGCACATTGGCGAGGCCAATGGAACACTCAAAATAGATGGGAGCACAACTAATTTCGGCCTTGATATAGCAAGCGTGCTAGATGGGCGAGGCAGCCTTTTGCAAAACGGTAAATTTCGTTTCCGCTAGAAAGCGTTTTCTGATCATAATGTCATCTAACAGGCCCGAATTGAGTAACTCAGCAGTGGAACCTGAATTCTCTTCGTTAGCTTTCCTTCACAATAAGGGTGCTCGCGGAAAGCAGAACCGGAGATCGAAATGCTTGGACCTGCATCATGCAAGCTGCCCTTCTCATCAATATTCCAGATGATGCAAACCCTTGATAGGCCTCGAGATCGATCTTAGTGCATCCCGTCTATGCATTCGAGAAACAGTATTCGCTGGTGTGGGAGTTCTTTGCATCCCGTCCGGGGTAGGGATGATAGATCTTCGCCAGGAAATCCACACACACCACCAATTGCTCTAGCGTCTCGAGCGCTTCCATTTTGCTCTGACGATAGAGCGCGCTTCTGGCGGGAAGCTTAAACTCGATCCTGCGGGCGATCCAGCGGGATATAGGGCCAAGAGAACAGCAAGCAAGGTCTGGCCCAAGTCTGTGCGATATCTTGTTCGGAAAGATTGAGTGGAGGTGGCATATCTGAAGTTTTGCAGTATACGAAGTACTCCATGGCAGGTGCGGATCGGTTGAGCATTGCCTTTGAGCACTGGCCTAAACATAGTCCATGGTGTTCGCAAGAGTATCCATTTCAATTGATGATGGGGCGAACTTGATAAAGAGGGACAGAGAGCTTGCTCAACCCTACATAGCAGATCCCGCAATAATGAAGAAGAACCCATGGCCTCAAACGAGACCAATGCTCAAGCGACAGGCAGCAGTAAGAGGATCATCGACATGATTGGCATCGAATTCTGGCTATGGTCATACACCAAAGGTAACCATAATTGGGTACTGTAGATGAGCCCTGGTAATGCGCGGCATACGGAGTGGTGGCACCGGCAGGATCTCGTGCTGGGATCTGTGTTGTACAGCTGCGGTCGAGTGATCCACGTGTGTTGAATATTCAAAACACATCGCAAGAATGGCAGAGTGACACAGTCTCCAGCTTCCTTAAAGCAGCTATACGAGTATACCAGTGGCGCATGTCTTCTCCGTAGGTAGGAACCCGAAAGTAGCAGCTCATTGAGTACGAAACTGCCAAGACATCACGTGACTGGTTTCATCCCTACCTATATACCCACCCAGGTAGGATATTCAAGGCTGAGCGGATGGTTGCACTTTTGCGGGCTCGTCGACGCCTCATCCCATCTTCGTCCAGCCATGACCAGCCCGCGAATTGACATCCGTCCCGTGCCCCGATGTGACCAATTACCATATTCGCGCGTAAATCGGATATACGTGCTGAGGGTCTGCACTTCATGTCGTCTTGCTGACGTGTTGCCATGAGTTTTGTCGTGTTTTTTTTTTGTTCTCCTGCCATCATGTTATTATTCGGTTCGGACGCTAACGATCGTATAGGTTCGCCATGCAGGATGTTGAAATTGGATTGCAATCCCAAATCGCATTTCCAGGGGAAGAGAGGGGGATCAGAGTTATAATTAACTCCCGCGAAACACCGACAGCTACTGGGTAAGTAAGTACGCAATCCGCGAATCATCATGCCTCCTCTCGCAATGTTGCACACTTCGGGCCAATATCCCGGGGGATCTTACCCCTAGCTGACCAGAGCGTTGGGTTTAGCAGGGATAGGGATCTAGGTAGGTAGTCTTGGATGTGAACCGTCTTGCCTGCCCCATTGGTGGACGGCTGTCTCTCCTCGATGACTAAGAAAGTACGGAAGTACCTCCGTAAATGTCTGGACTCAGGACTCAGGACTCTGGACTCTGTAAGGATGGGTGGGATTCGAGTTCTAGCCTCAATGAGGCGTCTGCCAACATCTGGCATTTCCCAGTCCGACAGTCAGTCGTAACATCTCGAACGACAGCATGCCTTGTTTCTTCGCACGCAAGCAGTGGTGGCTGTAATATGCCTCCGAGGTCTATTGACAAACCCAGCTGTTCTCCTTCTACATACAAGAGCTGGAGTAGACAGATCCAGCACGTATCCCCCCTAATCTCATGTCATCGTTATGTCACTCTAGGGTAAGCGGCCATCATCGCTGTGTGTTCAGGCCATATGCATATTTGAACGGAAAAAACAGCTCTCTAGAGTTTAGAGCCATGCCGACGGAGAAGACGGTATTTCGTGTTACGAATCATTCTCACGAGCGTCGAGTCTGCGTGTGGCTCACGATCCTCGTCGTCTAGTGGCTATCAACGGACACGCCTAGAAGTATGTTCATCAGGTCTTGCGAGCACATATTGCTGGATCACCACTACTTCTATTCTCCTCACGTAGGTAAAACGACAGGCATTTATTCGGGATGACTGACCATATCTCGCATTGCACTCTTCTGCGCTCTTGGATATGCGCCAGGCTACCCACCTGAAAATGAAGACAGCGAAAAAAAAAAAAAACCTTCGACTGGCGCACCGCTTTCCCCCTTCGATCTTATCCAGAGACCAGGAAGGCTGAAGGAAGGACCGAATGGTTTACTATGTCGATGCTGATGGGATGTATGTGTGGTCTTTGAGGAGAAGGAGCTGCATGGTGGACGGCGACGTGGTACAGCTGATGTGTGCAATACAAGATTGGTCCGCGATGCCGGCCGAAGGGTGGCACTGACCAGAGCGTCCCGTTTCTTTGGGATGAGGGGAGGGGGGGGGCTTGCAGCATGGAGACGATGTAACCCTCTGGGCTTTGGGCATCTGGCATCTGGCATCTGGCATCTGGCTTCCATGTGTTGTGTTTTTGTTTTGTGTAGTAGTTATGTGTTGTGATGTTTTGTTGTACGTTGGATCTGGTAACTTTTCTCTCGAGTTTCTAGAATTGTGACGCTCAAGGTCACGCTCCCCCGGACTGTGTCCAAGGCTGGCTCGCTGGCTCGCTCGCTCGCTCACCAATACTGACTTGACTGTACTGTACAGTACTGGTTTGGAGGAGCGAGCTAACGATTAGATTGCATGGGAGGGAGGGAAGTGTTATTGCGGCAGAATACAATGAATGAATGAATGACCATGCCCGATTGTGGTGGGCGGTCGGTCGTGTTAGCGACGTGTTCTCGAATGTGGTTTGCATAGGATCCTGGAGAAGCGGTGGTGCAGCACAGTCAGTGCACTGCAGCTTCATCTCGATTCTCGTCCGCACTGACCAGCTTTCATGGTGGTTTTACTTATTGTACTTCGTATACCACGCACGTCCGGGAGACCACTTGCCGGCTCCCCGCCCGAAGCAAATTGTTGGCGAACATTATTCGATCAGATCTCAGAAACCTACATACAGAGTACACCTACCTCTTCTCTTCTCGTCTCGTCTCAGCTCATTCCATATTCCATTCCATTCCATTCCATTCCATTCCATTCCCGCCTACTACTTAGTCTCGAGATAGGCTATGGTTTCATGCCTGCCTCCATTAGCGGTGGTGGTGCTACTCGTCCGACGACGAGTAACTAACTAACTAACTAACTAACTAACCACCTGGGGGCTTCTGGAGGCTACTGATGTGATTGATGTATGTAGTCGAAAGGGATGGGATGGCTGCGGGCGGCTGGACGGGTTCTACTGATGGCTGTGAGCCGTCAGTCAAACTCTAATTTCACCGTCCGTCCTTAGGTGGTAGATAGATGATACTCTTTACAGTACCGTCCGTACGTACGTACCTACTTACAATAATTAGTTGGCTGTTCATGATTGACTAACCCGACCGAACATTGCAATGGGCGACCGACTTCCTCTCCTCATTGAATGGAGGGAGGGTTGGGTAGAAGGTAGGTGATGCGGCTTCTCAACCAAATACTGTATGTACTACTACTTACTTCGTACTTACTTCGATGTTCATTTAGACTGATACCCTGAAACGAACGATCTCCAGCTGCCCAGCAATGTAATCGATGATAGATCGGTACCTATGTAGGGGAAGGGAAGGGAAGGGAAGGGATAACTCCCAGACCGGGTCAGGCCATCGGATCGGATCGCCAGGATTCGGCTAGGCATGTCATTCATTCATTCATTCATTCATTCATTCATTCATTCGTTCAATCTATACAGTGAGGGACCGGGACCCCTTAGATCCCCGACAACGACGACGTACCGTTCCGTGCGGGAACGGTCAGGACTCAGGCAGGAAGGACATGGATAGCTCAGCCAGCACTTTCTTTGATGGGCAGAACAGGGCAACTCCCCCCGGAGAAAACCCGGAGGTGTTGAATGAGCTCGTTGGATAAGTGACAAGTGATTGATTGTATGACATATCCGAGAAGATGATTCTCTCCCTCACTCTCCCTCAATCCCACGCTGGTGTAGTAAGGTAAGGTAAGGTAAGCTTGCTTCAACCCTCCCGCGATACTTCGCCGCCCGAGTTTTGGTGTTGTCAGTCAGTCGCCCCTTGCCACAAGCCCCCATCCATCCATATGCGTCCATTACTGTCTGTAGATACAGCACGGAGTACAGATCGTGTTTGGTGCCTCGCAAGATCCTTGAACCCGGAGATATCAATTTATTCATTATCTTTGACCACCACCACTTTCCCCCACTCAATCTACATGTACGGAGGGAGTTGTGGCAGGGACATGCCCCCCCTCCCCAGCTGCACTTCACTTCACTTCCAGCCCCAGCCCCAGCCTAACCCCTCCCCCTGCTTCAGGGCTGCTACAGTAGTCGACGGCGATCGATGCTTGGCCACTATATACTACTTACTGTACCGTACGCAGGCAAGGAGACCGACCTCGAGCGAGCATCCCCAACCAAGTAAGTAAGTAAGTAAGTAACTTCCGCATTCTGGCATTCGACAATTGTTTATTTCACTTAGCCACTTGGTCCAAAATCCATCCCACCCACCTACCCACGCAAAGACCCCCAGACCCTCGCTGTACCCTCCTCCCTGTATCGGTAGGAGATGGATGGCTTTTATTTATCATTACGCTTGTCTCTCAACTAGCTGCAGTCATGACAGACCCCGGTCTCAGCCTCCCCCGGTCAAGTTTGGCAAGTACTGGCACGCAGAGCCTTTAGTGTCGTTTGGTTCTGAATCTCTGAATATCGTCGCTCAGCCTCTGTTTAGGAGCCTTTACATAGCTAGCTAGCTGGTCTCAATGACATGACATGACATACAGTATGGCTGCTGCAAGCTGGCTCCACGGAAAGAGCCTTGTCGGTTTCAACGCTATGCTTCCCAGTCGGGGGTTTGTCATTGGTGCCGTGTCAGTCGGTGGCCTAACGCGGCATGACTTTTCTGAACCACCTTGATTGAATATTGCTCTAGGAGCCGGGGGAGGGGAGGGAGGGGGGCTGATCGCAGTCTGTATATAGAGCAGAGCGGTTGCCATCTTGTGAGATTTCGGGATGATATACCGAACGATTGCTAAACCTAGTTGCACATCAGCTTAAGCCAGACCCTCTACCGAACGTCGTTTCTCAGTCACACAAGCAATACTTTTTTATATCGTTGAATCCCTTGTGCACATAGTGTTTACCTTCAGCATCTTCACGACCACACTTCAAAAGAAAGCAGCTTAGTTTCGATTTCTTTTGGTGGTGGACATTTGTTTTGTTTCCTCCCCTTTCCTGCATCTACTGTACACATCGCAACCTACACGATCGATAAAAGAGTTTCACGGAAGCAAGACATCAATCTCGCTCCTCACGTCTTGTCTTCTTACGAGACACAACCGGCACACTAGCAGTCATGGGACAAATAACAGGCCAGGGCTGGGGACGTTGGCCGGAGCAGAATCCTCAACACTCGAACCAGACATTCTACTCAATGGATATCTCTGGAAATGTGCAGTCATACGATCCGAGAGCAGCTTCGTCAGCGGTCACATCTCGGACCATCATGGCTCCTCATTACGGTCCAGCACAAACATACAGCGCAGCGCCGAGTCAAAATATGGTGGTAACCCAACAACAACATCAACACAATCCATTTAGCTACGGCGGATACTCAGCACCCCCAACAAACATACTCGTGCCATCTTTTAACAACTGTAACTTTATCCAGCAACGGCCACTACCTCGCTTGATGCAAGTAGACGACCATGTAAACCGACAACAGGTCTCGTACCCTCGAGTATCTCGACCCGGTTTCATCGAAGAATACCATAGCCAAAGCCCATCCTTGAGATCCGAACCCATGTGGCCTTCCCCAACCGTTGGTTCCGTCCATCATTCTACGGGAACCAAGAACTCGCCAGCATTGTCTTCATCACAAGAAATCGACTACAAAACTGAAGTCGACACTCTCATGAAAGCTATCCAGGCAAAGCCACAGACAACTGAAGCACAGGCAGTGTCCCCTCCTGAACAGATTACTTCGGTGGCAGGTGCCTTCCGCACTCCTCTGTCCACGCTATCTACTAACCAGGTTGGGATGTATGCTCCAGGAGAGGAGATGAAGGACAAGCTCACGCAGAAATCCTCCCAGGATAGCTCAGACTGCTCAAAGAACTCCAAGAAACGATACCAATGCAAGATTGCCAACTGCAGGAAAAGCTTCTATCAGAAGACACACTTGGATATCCACGAGCGGTCTCACACGGGTGTGAAGCCATACGTGAGTAACGCAAAAGATCCCGAGAATACATTGACTAATATCTCTCATCAGGCATGCACAGAGCCAGGATGTGGTCGAGCATTCTCGCAGCTCGGAAACTTGAAGGTAAGCAAGCTATCTAAGATTTTACATTACATTCATTTCTCAACAAAATTCAGTACTAACATGCTCCCGACAGACTCATGAACGTAGACACTCAGGAGAGCGTCCATACGGATGCGAGATTTGCGGGAAACGGTTCGCACAAAGAGGAAACGTCCGCGCCCACAAAATCACCCACGACAAAGTTAAGCCCTTCCCATGCCGTCTCGACGATTGCTCAAAGTACTTCACTCAGCT
This sequence comes from Rhynchosporium graminicola, assembly GCA_900074885.1. Classification (NCBI taxonomy): domain Eukaryota; kingdom Fungi; phylum Ascomycota; class Leotiomycetes; order Helotiales; family Ploettnerulaceae; genus Rhynchosporium; species Rhynchosporium graminicola. The sequence goes on from FJUW01000037.1 coordinate 482,496, forward strand.
CGGGAACCTCAAGGTACGTTTGTTTGCTTCTTTCTAGATTCTCGGCTCTACTCCTCTCTGCACATCAATTTCGCAAGTGCAAAGGGGGCGATTTCCGCCTCTCTCGTTTCGACTACAGGCAGCCCCTGAATCTCCCATGACATGTTTACTGCTTCGCTTGCGATGGTCCACCCTCCTTCGTGGAAACAGAATACGGGACTACTCGGCCTCAGCCACAGTCTCCTGAGCCCACTGCTCTATCCAATCTCGCATGATCTACAATTCTCCTTCAATTTAGATCAGCTCAGCATAGCGTAGCATGAAGTCGGGTCCAAATCACACCAAAAGAAACAAGTTCTAAGCTGACGCAATCTCTAGTCCCACCAAAACAAATTCCACAAGGACACCATCCGGAACCTGACCGCGAAGTTCGCCTCCATCAAAGAAGGGGACTTTGTCCACGCCGCCGACAAGGAGCTCTGGCAATACTTCGCCAACCTGTACAAGAACAGTAACAAGGGCATTAAGGGTCGTGGCAAAGACCGCAAAGTCGGCTCCACCTCTGCTTCTTCATCTCTCAACGCGGGGATGCGTAGCTTGTGTGTTGGTCAACGAGGCTTTGGCATGGCTGGGTCCGGACGTGGACACTTGGATAATGGAATACACATAGGTATGGATGTTGGCATGAACATACACATCGACATGGCAGGGCATGTCGTCGGACGCAGCGATGGCCATGGTCATGGTCATGGTCCGCAGTATCACATGTATGATGTTGACGACGCGAGCCAGAGTGGCAGTGGAAGTTCCGTCGGGAACTATGACGACGCGCCATCCGATGGCTATGAAAGCCAAGGAAGTAGTGGCCACGACATGTCTTTTGGGGACAGGATGTACTGATCGACTGTGCCCACAAGATCGAGTCGATGAACGAACGAGAAGGACTTGTAATCGTCCCAAGCACCAGGACACGACACGAAGTCAACACGACAGACAAAACGAGAAAAAGGAATGAACTATTTACGAAGTCCATTAATGAGAGACGAGAAGCACGCTGCAAATGGTGTACAACTATTATTATTATCACGACGAACACGAAACACGCATGATATGAAGAGATGGAAGTATCGGAAGAGGATGTGAATAAATGGATTGGAATGACACGGACAGGGACATGGACATATGATTTTGCAGACGACATGGGGGGCTTGGCTGGGAAGGGAGGAGGTACACTTGAAGCATTTATCTTGGTTGCGCTTTCCTGCTCCATGCGATTCTTGTTTCTTCTTTTTCTTTTCTTCTTCGTCTTTCGTTTTCCTTCATCAGACTTTCTTTCAGTATCCTTCGCTCACACTGTCCCTTCCTCGCCGGTTTCATTTCTCTCTCCCTTTCTCACTGTTCACGTCACACTCATTAATCACAAACTGTTCGGGGGAACTTGGGAAGGGAAGGAAGATCGGGAACCCCAAAAAAAAAGTGTATGTATTCATTATGGGAAGTCAAATCGCGAGTATCTCTGCTGTCAAAAGGGGCTTTTACTCATCCATTTCATTGTTTACTTGGCCTCTTGTGCTTTTGTAGGAAAGAAAAGTCCGTGGCTTGGGGGGTCGTTTACCATGGCTTTACCCCATTTTGGGAGGTCGGTGGACGGATAATCATTGCGTTGCGTTGGCGCTTTCAGAGCATAGAAATCAAACATTCTTTATCCTATGTCCAGTTCTTGAGGCCTTGTGAATTTCGTCTCTGATGAGGCAGATACGAAGCTAGAAATCATCACTTACCTAAATTATCAGATATTCATATGACTCGAAAGTATCACTTTTTAAATATTTTCAAACAGGTCTCACGTTGCCGGTCAAGAATTGGATCCGCCTCTTCTCACTCTGATCAGCTGTACGCTCCTTGTACCAACCATTGATATTTGCGTTCATTGGATGATAAATCACGAAGCTTGGACGCTGTATTGTAATAATGATGTTGTATTATTCAATACTTTGCCACCACTACTTCTCAAATGATGCTTGTATGTCAAGGTTGTCAGAGAGATCCATCGGAAATGCACTTTCGTGCCGGGCTTCGAGGACGCGGCTTTTTTGGTTAGCAATTCTCAATCCCCCCTCTACAAGGATCCCCAATAGTGCCGACTGTGATCTTGACCAGGAACCTAGAAATATACACTGTGGCGTGGGAATCTTTGGGAAACTTTCATGCACGCTTATCTTGCAACACCACGTCCTCGGAAAAGAAAATGGCGTTTTTGGCGCCCAATATCTCGTTAACAATGGCATAATAAGCGTGCGAATACGACAAGATCCTGGGCCGGAGACTCGACCGACAGCGAAAGCTGGAAGGACAAAGCCCTAACCCCTCTTCTGGAGAGGAGGGAGATGCGACACGTGACGCCTCATTCAGTTGGTGCTTATCTCCGAGGGTTGCAACCTGGAATCTCCCGCGAGCTATATTGAGCCAGGGAATAATGCAGTCTTTCAAAAGCTTGCCTAATAAACTGCAAGGCAATTGACCTGCCTTTTAAGGCCTTTGGTCCACCAAGTGTCGTAGGTCGAATTGGGCTTCTAAATCGCGCAACGAGCGATAGCCCGGGTCCGGAACCCGCGGTCATCCATTACACCAAGTTTTTATGGAACTGTGAGACAATAAGGTCTAGCAAGGAAATCACACTGGTTGATAGCCTTACCGGAGTTGGGTGCAAGGGTCGGCCCAGCGGTACGGCCTACACCGCTGAGCTATTTGAATGAGAGGAGATCTAAGAATCCCAAGACTGTGGTCCATGCCGTTTGTGCAACCAGTAAAGGGTCGCCTTTTGAGCGCTGCTCGTGAATGTTGTGTAAGGTTGCGCGCAAGCAAATATGGTAAGAAGCGTAGGCGGAGGGAGAAGGACGGGCGTTGCACAGACTTCCGGCGGCGGGAACGTTCGTGTTGGAAGCTAAGCCAAACTTGTTGACGTACATATTATGGCTGGCTACCTTATCCAGCATTGACGGCTGTAGACAGTGAATGCGCTTTGAAGGGGTATCCTCGAAGATCATTGTCTGTGGTGGCGTTGTAGTTCTGTCGTTTTGGTCGCCGACTGGCAAGACAATCCAAGCAAGTATGTCTTGCACGTATGGTGAAGCTGTGTCTGGTTGGGTGGTGTGTAAAATCATGTGGGGTACTCAGCAAACCCTGAGCAGATCTATGCAGGGTAATCCCTACCGCAATCTTGTGAGATGTTGATCCAGGAAAGGCCACTCAAAGATGCTGTACTGTAGAGAGGGCGTTGCACTGCCGCTCGGAGGATAATACGGCATCATGTCTTTCCCAGAATCCCTATTTCATGCCATTCCATGGCTCACGTGCCGGACGAGGGCCATTGCTAGGCTATAATAATGCTCATATTGTTAAAGTGTCGGAGTGAAGATCTAGATCGAAAAATAGCCAGACGGTTGGAGGAGAGACATGATGCACATTTCAGGAGAGTGCTCTCTCTTATAACGTATATATGGCATGACGTGTTGAAACGTTTATCGAATGAGCTGCCAGATCAGCCTCCGTGCAGAGTTGAGACGAACAGAATATTGTCATTAGCCTGCAGGGCGTATGCGGCTTCACCCTCTAGTTCCCAGTCTGCATCGTTGATGAGAACTAGGATACCGGGGCGGCTGTATACATGTGAATTGTCAGTGAGTGTCTCCCGGTCTGTCTGCTCTGAATGTTTTGGAGTGCGCACAGGGGATTGGAAACGGTGAGGGCTCTACATTGCTGGGGGTGGGAGCCATATATCGATCGTATGTAGAGAAACCATGATGAGCCGATGCACAACATGAGATTATTCGCGATAATGCACGAGGCAGATGATCCAGCATAATGCGAAATCGTTGGGAAGCGGTGTATGGTGGCTGCATGGGAGGGAGGAATGCAAGATATGAGAAAGTGGCTTACACGTGACCATCCAATAGGAACATCTCTTTTCGAGTGTCCTTCATGAGCTCGTCGCAAAGATGATCTACGAGCCAGCCAACTGTTACGGCGTTTCCCTTGTCGTCTTTGGCAGGGACCTGGATCTTGTGTCTCCGCTCATCAGAGAAGAGCATCTCGAGACCACCACTAGATGTAGCAACAATTAGCGGTGTGCCTACCCTACCGTGCCTGTACCCCCACGGGACAACTTACGAGAACTCTACTACAAGAGGTATCATAGCTTCGAATGCCATGGTGAACAGTTGTTGGGCGTGACTTTTGCTGGGAGGTCTGACCGGCGTTGCGGTAACGTAGCTTTGTTCTGGTGTTGATGAGATGAAAGGAGATCAGACGACGACGACGACGACGACGACAACGTTGAGATTTGATTGTGGGCCGGATTCGCTTACTGCAGTGCAGGTTTATGACCCGGGTGGGAGACGAAGCAAAAACACCATTGGCAAGATTATAGCCATAAATACGTGTACCTAGGGTATATAATACCATTCGAACTAGCATGCTTTTAGAATGTTCAACTCGTTCTGTACGTTTTTTATTTTTCAATTGTCTGCATTACCCGTTTTCAGTTGAGGATCTAGACCCCGGCTATCGATGTCAGACAAAAGCGGCACCCACCTCGCGATGCGAGAATATCAGAGTCACAAATGACTTCAGTACTTTATATGATATTACATTATGGTCACGGAAAAGGTTCATGATGATACCAAGGAAGACTTTGAAGTCACGAAAAAGAATTGATACTTCCTATCTACTAAGATGGAATCACTTTCGCCAAAATCGGCCACTGTTTCCGATAGCCTGGCCTGGCACGCCAAGGTCTCGATGAATATCTTTAGCGAGAAAACTTCAACCCGCAATAACCTCAAATCCCGTGATCAGTTCAAACAGCACCGGAACCTGCAGACTTTCGAGGCCATGACAGCAGATTCGGAATCAGCAAACACAAATATCTTTCAATGACCGCTCCAGATTAGATTCTCGTCTTCTCACTCTACACACCCTAAGCTGCTGTGAGGGGATGAAGTGAAGATGGCTCAAGCAAACGCTGATTATTTAGCGGCAGGGGCCAATCGACATCCGTCTGCTGCCGATTGGGACCTTCTCTCTGGATTACTAGCATATGGTGCTGATAGAAATGTTGCGTTGTGGCAGCCACAGGTGAGTTGGCTCCTACCACCACGATTCTTCTGATCCTGCGTCACAGCGCGATAGTGAGCTCAAACACTTCTGAGTAATAAAGCTAATCTCTCGTAGAATGAACTCTCCAAAGGCGTTCACGCACTTCTGAGTGGCCATACTGATATTGTGAATGCCCTGAAATTCATACCTGAATCTCCCGGCATCCTGCTCAGCGGCTCAGTGGACAAAACAGTGAAAGTATGGGCCAAAGATCCAACATCTAAACAGTATTCATGTGTCCAAACCCTTTCAGACCATCAGAGCTCCATAAATTGTATAGGCGTCTCGAGTCGGACCACCGATATCTTTGTCACGGGATCAGCGGACTCGACGGTCAAGGTGTGGGCATTGAATGACCAGAACGTCGCATCACTACAGCAAACGATTACTATCTCACCTCGATTCTTCCCCTTATCTCTCGCTCTGAGCAATCTAGCCGGCAGCCCCGACTCATATGTCCTTGCTGTAGCAGGGACCAAAGATATCATCCAACTTTATGTCCTCGACTCAGCCAACAGCCCGGAATTTAAGCTTCAAGCTACTCTTGCAGGTCACGAAGGGTGGATCAGGTCTCTAGAATTCACGCAAGAAAACTTCGACCCGAAGAGTGATCTCATCTTAGCATCAGCCAGCCAGGACAAATACATTCGTCTCTGGCGCATCCATCAGGGTAAAGAATTACCCGCCGCAGCGGCGAACGCAGACCCATCTCTGGGAGCCTTTCTCCCTGGAAAGTCTCTTTCGAACAAGGCTCATCGCTTTAAAGCACATGATTCGGATTTTTCGGCTACATTCGAAGCACTTCTGCTAGGTCACGAGGATTGGATCTACAGCACAAGATGGCACGCTGTAGGAGATAAATTACAGCTGCTCTCCGCATCAGCGGACAACTCCCTTGCAATTTGGAAATCTGATGAAGCAACGGGAGTTTGGATCACGGTAGCGCGCATGGGCGAGATCAGTGGCGAGAAAGGCTCTACGACGGCTACTGGAAGTACGGGTGGATTCTGGACTGGGCTTTGGTCACCATCAGGCCAAACGGTCGTCTGTCTTGGCCGAACAGGCAGCTGGAGGCTATGGGATCATGATATCACAACCGATCGATGGGTTCAAGGGGTTGGTATTAGTGGCCACACACAATCCGTGGCTGGGATTGCATGGTCAAAGGAAGGAGACTATCTCCTCTCCACCAGCTCCGACCAAACTACACGACTACACGCGAAATGGAAACGAGACGACTTGGTCTCCTGGCATGAGATGGCAAGACCACAGATCCATGGCTATGATCTGAACTGTATCGATTCGTTAGGGGCCTCGAAATTCGTATCAGGTGCTGATGAGAAATTACTGCGCGTGTTCAACGAGCCGAAAGCTGTAGCAAATATGCTGAGCTCGTTATGTGGCTTTTCAGGAAGTCATGTGGAAGATATGCCAGATGCAGCGAACATGCCTGTACTAGGTCTATCCAACAAAGCCATCGAAGCCCTCGGGGACGACGAAGACTTACCACAGTCACAGCCCAACTCCAAGGACCGCAACGCGCCCGACCCCGCCTCAATCGTGCGGAAATCAACATTAAGTCTTGCGCACCCTCCGCTAGAAGATCAATTATCACGACACACGCTCTGGCCCGAGATCGAAAAGCTGTACGGGCACGGGTATGAGATCTCAGCTCTGATAGCTAGTCATGACGGCAAATTAGTAGCTACAGCATGTAAAGCGACATCCATCGACCACGCAGTGATCCGAATCTTCGAGACCGAAGGCTGGCACGAGATCAAGCCGCCCTTAACAGCTCATTCTTTGACCATCGCACGACTCCGATTCTCATCTGATGACAGATTTCTACTCAGTGTTGGAAGGGATCGTCAATGGGCTGTCTTTGAGCGGGAAGAGAACCATGGATCTGCCTATAAGCTGAAGGAATCAAATCTGAAAGGCCATTCACGTATGATTCTCGATGCGGCTTGGGGGCCTATGGGTGGGAAGGTATTTGCTACCGCAGGAAGAGACAAACAGGTCAAGATCTGGACGGGAGAACAACAAAATACAACAACGGACTCAAGTCCGAGTCCAGGAGCAGGTGGATATACCCTCCGATCGACAATCACAGAAGACGGTCCCGTCACGGCAATAGATTTCATGGACACCTGCCTACCAAACGGACAAGCATACCTCGCTGTCGGCACCGAACTCGGCCATGTTAGAGTTTACCTGGTGGACATGCAGGAGGCGTTCTCAGTGACGGACCTGCAGGTCGAGTATTCGAGGTTAGTAACCCATTTCTTTCCCCCCTCATCGTTTCAAATCAAATCAGATCAATTGGTCACAGGAATGAATATTGACTCACTGACTGGTGTTTTCAGCCCGTATCCTTATTCATCGAAAGCGGTCACGCAGCTAGCTTGGAAGCCTGCTGGAGCACTATCGTCGACCGGGAAAGTTGGGATAGAACTCGCGGTTGCGAGTGAAGATAGTTCTTTGCGGGTCTATTCTATCAAGGTAGATTCTGGGGCAAAGTAGATGCTATGGTTGACGTGGATTGGCATTTTGTCTTTGCGGTCTGCGATCAGAAAGAGCAATGGGAAGGCCATGCTGAGATTTAGAGACGGTAAAACTTCAAGAGCAAACAAGTAGTATGGCTCCTTTTCACTGGACTATAGAGACGCCGTATTTGTTACACGCTGGAAGTGGCCTATAGTGGCGTGCTAATGTGGTGTTCAAGTAGAGCATTCGAATTCTCATACTTCATTTCTAGATATTTTAGAAACCGTTAACGATGAAAGCAAGTGAAACCCTGTTTCTTCATCTCTTGGATCTAAATAGAAACCAGAATCTTGTTGAACGCCGGCCCAATGTTAAATGCTGCGCCGACCTGTGCTACCCAAACCAGAGCCGTTGAGGCCTCATGCTGTATCTATCATGCTCCATGCTAAATCGCAACGCTCATCGCATCAATCGTATCTCATCTCTTATCCTTCATGTCCTTATTTACTCATCTTATCAAAGTTCTCCGCACCATACCCTCCAATGCCCGCAGTCAGATATGAGGTTCCCTCGGACGTTTTACTCATATTCCTCGGTCCTCTCTCTCTGAAATCATCCTTCAACCACCCCAAAACTAACTCGCCCAATCTCGAATTCCCTGTATCCGTCCCCCGTCCTTCCAACTGGAAAGTCTCGATACCACCCCACTCCTTGACCTTCCCCAAACTCATATGCACCAAATGCGTCGGCCATTGGGCCAGATTGTCCAGGATATGCGTTGCGTACACAATCGTACACTTCCTTGTCTCCGTCTCCTTCTTCAAGAACGCCAGAAAGTTACTCCTGCTCAAAAGATCCAAATCAACGGTAATCTCATCAAGCAATAAAATTCTCCAAGGTCGTATCAATCCCATCGCAAGCTGCACCCGTCGACGCTCTCCGTCCGAAACAGCGTGCATCCGCCAATCAAGATCTATGTCCAACACCTGCACCAACTCGTCTTTACGGTCGGAGTAATGATCCCCACCGACAGATTGCAGAAGCTCCCGCACGCCGATGTCTGTACGCACGATGGGGTTCAGGACCCATTCCAGACCGAGATATGTTACGCCTTCGAGACCGTCTTTGAACGGGTCGAGTCCGCCTACGGAGATTGTGCCGGAGGGTGCGAGACGCTTGCCTGACAGGAGGCGGAGGAAAGTGGTTTTACCGGCTCCATTAGCGCCTATGAGGAGGGTGCGCGAGGATGGTGGGAGTGAGATTGTGAGGTTGTGGAGGCCGAGGGAGCGGTCGGGGAAGGTGTAGGAGAGGTTGTTGACGGTTATTTGAGGAGCGCCGGACTGGTCGATGTATTGGGTTGGTTGGGCCATTGCGTTCTAGGATGAGGAGTGGTTGTGAGGATTTGTTTGTAGAGAGGGGGGAGTGAAGGTGGGAAGATTGAGAAGATAAACAATGTTTCCTTTAGAAACGAAGTAGCAGCACGAGTAAGCGTCATCGTTCGAGATTGCTGGAGATCTTATCTTAGCGCCGATCTGGTCCCTGTCAGGTACCATTCGGCATCGAAATCTTTATTTACCACTTACTGAGAAGTCTATTTCGATAGCAAGTTCGGAGGCCAAGTACTGCAAGATCTCATATCCTATACTCGTCAGCTCTTCTCCAGCCACTTTCAAGTCTGGGATCTTATAGAGGAATTAAGTTTTCTTCAAGACGAGCATATACTGTAGCTTGATCGAATGATCCTCGTGTTATATAAGTATCCTCGTTCCAGACCCAAAACTTCCGAGCCATCAATTATTCGCTTGCTCCCGCCGCTACTATACTTCATCTCAATCCCTCAAATCGGCCATCATTACATATTTAAATCCATCTCGTAAAAGGTATCTTCTAAAGCCACGATTCACTTGACCCGAATCAAAACCATACAACACCTACCCACCAACCGCACAACCTCAAATCCATCGCACTTACTAAAAATGTCAACCTGACTCTCATACAAATAAACCCATCTCATCATCAAACTACAAAATGGCCAGCCCGCGTCCAGACGCACCCCTCCAGGAATTAACATCTATATCTCAACTCCTACACCTAACACATCACCGCAACAAAAACCAGCACCGTCTCGCGAAATGGTGGAAAGCTTTCTCGGTACTGAGGAGGCAAGTGGGTAGATTAGTGGCAGAGGTTGAGACGTTAGAGAGGGCTGTGAAATTCTCTTCCGGGGCCTCATTAGGTGAGAAGAGTCGGAAGAAGGGGAGAGGGAAACAGCTGGAGAAGGAGGAGGAATCAAAGTACGTAACGGGGGCGCGAGAGGCGGTTGAGGAGCGGGTGGGGTTTATGAAAGAGTGGGTGGTGCCGAAATGTTATTTGTGGGTATTTCTGTCTTTATCTTTCCAGCCTGAAGTGTTCTTTCTTCCTTCCAAATTTCGAATGTCAAAAACAGACAAGAAATCAAAATGGTATAGGGCAAGGTGAAGTGAGTCTTAGCTAATAGCCGCAACTTAGAGCGTTCTCTAATGTCATTGCCGATAATCAGTATGCGGCTCTGGGACTCATGATAATGGCTACTTTGGCGAGAGTGCAAACTTTATTGAAGAGTTTGGACAAGGAGTCGGAGAGTGAGAGTGAGAATGGCGATCCAGACCTCCCACCTTCGGCTGCAAAAGGCTTGGATGCGGAGTCAGTGGATATCGCGCGAGGAACTGATCTTGGGGAAGTGGTCAGCAGAGAGGATGTTGTTGACATGGAGGAAGATGATGGTGTAGATATCAAAAGGTTGAAGAAAAAGAAGAAGAAGAGAGAGAGGGTCGAGGATGAAGGAGAAGCTGAATCGGCAGCTGGAGTTGCTGCTACGCCTGCGAAAAGGCCGAAGAAGAAAAGGAAGAAGGGCGATGCGTTTGACGATTTGTTCGCTGGTTTGATTTAAGCGTATACCCCTTTCTTGTCTTCAAAGCTATATCGTTCTATAATGTACAACTTCAGCCTCGATTTCGTTGCCGAACCGGTTTTCATCTCCATCCATCTATTCTCTTCCTCTATTACAATCTTTCGAGTGCCTATTCATACATCGTACCCAACCAATACAACAACCCCCCAAGCCCAACGTTAACACCCAAATGCTGTCCGATGCTCCAAGCCATACTATATAGATACTTCGGCGAGAAAACCGTCCAGATGAACAGATGCGTGCGCAATAGTGTACAAGCAGCCATCACGAACACAAGACTAGATGTAACGAATACAGTCCGTAAAGAAAGATGCTGCTGTAGAATATTCTTCCTGTCCTCACTTCCCTTCAGACCGACACTCTTCCGCCGAAATCGCAGAAGCATAATTGTCGTAGCAGAAGTCCAGAAAATTGGCCCCGTCCAATTACTCGCGAATGTTAGAATGCCGACTGCGAGCGCGTTGTAGCCGCTTACACCGTTATAGGCGCTCGAGAGATCGATGGAGGAGATGGCGTTGGAGCCGCCGAAGGCGAAGAAGGACATGTATTGAAGCAGGAGTGAGGTAGTGCTTATTTCTACGAGAGTAAGATCTATATCGTTCAGAAGGTAGAATTGGATCTCGAAAAGGAGGATGAGTGGGATGTTGGTGGCGCGGGACTGGGTTACGAGGAAGAGTGTTAGGAGATCGTGGATGGTGCGCATTGTTGCTGTGGTGTGTGTTAAAGATGTTTTTTTGGGGGAGGGGGGGTGAGGAGGTTGGTTTAGGAGTAACTTACGATTTGGTCGTTTTTCGTGCCCGAATCCTGATCCTATTGTGTAGATCAACACAATTCCTATGGCTATTATTGCAAACCTGGCTCTTCCGATTAACGATGCTCCAGCACCTGCTTCGCTATCCGCCATATACTTCACGATCCCAGCCATAAGCTCTGGGGAATCCTCGTTGGTGAAGGCGAGCTTAAACGTTAAAGCTGCAGTGACGAGAGCGGTTGAGATTCCCGCTGCTGCTACTTGAGGGAAGCGATGGAAAGCTCGAGAAGTAAGAGACTGTAATATCCAAAGATACGTCAGGCCCACAAAGGCCCAAAGAGTCAATCGATGCTCGGAGAAGAAGGTTCGAGCGATATCGGGCTCGCCGGCCCATTTCTGCCCGGTTTGATTCCAGCGTCTTCCGAATCTTGCCACGATGAGTACCAGGATCGAACTTGCTGCTAGGAAGACGGTGTTCTGACTTTTTTTACGCGCGCTGTGACACTGTCAGCTCCAATCGATGGAACTTCGATGAAAGGCTTACCATTTGACCCAAAGTAGTACGAGCCATGCTGAGGTTGCCCAGAACCAGAAATGCTGCTCTTCTTCCACGTAACTGCTGGCAAACATCATGATCCCGTACAACAGAGATATCAAGAGTATAGGAATTGATTCCTTGAACGACTTAGATAGTGTTGGGAAAGCTGCGGCAAGACCTAGGAGAAGCGCCACTGTTGATGTGGCTTGGCCACTTGCCAACTTCCGAACATCGTAGTTACTAGCAGTGCCACTCATAATGTCTTGTGCATCTTTCAACCACTGTGGCTGTTAGACAAATCAGATTTTCAGTGGACATAATTGACTGACCTTGGTAGTGATTTGTATCCACTCATCGATATCATAATCATTGTCCTTCAAGCTCGGTTCGGTTTCATCGATGATCTTCCACTGACAAGCGAGTTGGTCGATGTCTTCAGAGAGGTCCTTACAATTATTCGAATGACTGGCACCTTTAAAAGATGGAAAGGCAGCTGTAACGACCCCGAGAATCTGCCTTGCGTTTCTCGAGAGAATTTGGACTTGATCACTCTCTGCCTACTATTAGTAAAGTCTACAAAATTGGACGCAATCTACACACTTTTTGGCCAGAATGGTAAGAAATTTGGGATCATAGCCCCGAGATTGTTTCGAGGTGCTGGAAACCCAAGCAGTGATCCTAGTGTCGGCGCTATGTCTGACTGCTCAACCTTGAAGTAATAGTGGAAGTCCTCTTGAAATTCAGCTGGCGATACGTGACCAGAATTGATACTTCTCAACTTCGGTGCGATGAAGACAAGAGCCGGTGAAGTTTCTCCAGGAGCTGATCCGCCATGATTTCCGGCATCGTTCATTCCATGATCTCCAGCGAGTACCAGGAGAGTCGATTGTAAATGTTGCTTGTTAGTCATGGCTTCGTAGATCAATTTCACAATGCCATCCATCTCATGCTGTTTGGGGATCATGTTTGGACTAGTACGTGTTAGTGATTGTTTGGAACCCTGATTTTAGAAGAGTGTACCCTCTTGGGCCTGTCTTGTGGCCGATATGATCAAGACCGAGATAGTGCAAAACCATGGTATTCCAGTCATCATTCCTCAACTCTTCCGGCACGTGTCTCGTAACATTATTGTCAACTTCTGTGAAATCCTGGACCAAAATATTTTCAGGTACTCTTCTGCGTATAATTACAGGATCTCGACTGACCGTAACAAAAAAGCTAGACGTCCCATCGGCACGATCAAAAGTTTCCGGGAATAGCTTCAGCCAAGTATCGTCTCCATACATGATCATTTTCCCCGTGCCCTTTGCTTTCATTTGTGCAAGCCATGTATCTTGTGTCGCCAGCGTGGATGATGTGTCTGATTCCGCGAAGTTGAGGATCAGGTCTAGAAATGATGGAGTGGATCCTGTAGTGATTGCCTTTATTCGAGGCATAGTGATCGTAGGAGATGTGGCATGGGCAGTAAATGGAATGGCTTCACCATTTTGAATGAGGCTACGAAAATGTCAGCTACACTACTGTCGCGATAAGAATATTATACCTCTGAGTAAACAGAAATCCCGAGCTGTTGGAATACACGAAATCACTAAGTTGAATCAACTTAGTGCTTCGCAACATGACTGAGCAAGTACCTTCTCAACGCATCCACTACCATAAAAATCACCCTGTCGAACGGAGCCTCAGGGGGTGGCCCATATTCCAAAGTTTCGTATTGTGCCAATCCAGGCAGGAAGGGCTTGTATGGAAAGAAGCCACTGGCGAAGATTGATATAGCGATCGGTACGAGGATATTTGCAGCAAGCAAGAGCAGAGTAGACGTTCGAGAGGCCATCTTGCTGGGAGAGACCAGCTCCTCCGGAAGCATCAGCAAATTAGAGAGGCCAGTTCACGCAATTTCGAATTCTCGTACAAACCAAATCTTGCCATCGCTGTATGCGGGGTGTCAGGCTTCGAGCTCAAGTTGCCAAAACGCGGTTTCTTGGAAAATGCCATCAGGATGTGCGATTGAAGCTTGATCTGGCCTGGCCCGGGGAGTAAGTCTCCGATGAAGAGTGTGCAGTGAGTGCTTATCGATATGACCCACTATAAAGATACTTATAAAAGTCCAACCCGCCGGAGGCTCGAATGGCTCGAGCATGGACTTTGCTTAAGCCGAATGAAGTCTCCAGATGGAGATAGATAATCAGATAATCGAGAGGCAGAAGACGTCGCTTTGCAGTCATAGTGGAATGCATAAGGGGGTTTATAAGCGTGAAAGTAGAACGATAGTCAACATCTCGCAAGAAGGGCACGATGCGCCATGTACCCCTTTCAAATGACACCAAAACTCCCCCACCAAATCACAATAACGCCGTCGTATGAATGATTTGCCCTTTTTGACTTCTTTTGTCTCACTTCTTGCCCTTCTTCTGCTTCTTGCTGACCTTACTCCTCTCATTGTACTTGGGGAACACAATTGCAGATCGGCGCTTGCTCACACGCCTCTTGATTTCTCCCTTCCCAGACTTCGAGTTGACCTTCGCAGAATTGCCATCGACTTCCATAGCTGTGATTGAAAGATTAGAGCTGAAGGATAGCCAGGAATGTGCGTCAAGAGGATCGTACCTTCTGTCTGCTTGGACTCTACTGCTACTGGAACTGCTTTCTCTTCTGGCGCAACTGATTTGCATTAGTCGCATAGGCGGGAATGTTCTCGGAGAATCTCCTACCATCTTCTTCTTCTACTTCTTCTTCCTCCATCTCTACATCCTTCTTTGTTTTCGGCTGCGCAGCTAAAGCCATAAGTTTCGCGGAGAGTCTGGCTGTACGATCCGTTTCCACCGGCCCAAAAACTCTGCTCTTCAACTTGGCATTATTCGCCTTCTTCGTGGATGCTCTTGAACCTTTCGCCATTGCTTCAACTGGTGAGATACGTGAAATGGGTGGGGATTTTGAAACAATGAATGTGGAAATGCAGTAACTGTCGTAGGAAGCTGAACCTTTGGTGAAATCGTATCTTCAGAAGCGCCTCTCTACAAGGCCCCAAATGCCGGCGGCTTCTACAGGGCCAGCTCACATATTTTCTCGAGCATAGTGCGGCCGCATTTTAGCGCCAATTCGGACTGGAACTTTGGAAGGCCAGCCAAACCCAAGCCCAGCGTAGGTCGAAGGCGAGTCGAGGCATGAAGTGAGACTTGACTTCACTTGTCTTCACTTCACTTTACTTGTCCCTTCTACCGTGAATGGTGAAGCGCCCCCTTCCCTCTTAGAAAGGCCGGCCTCTTATTTCACCAACAAAAGGTCGGACAAAGATCAGGAATTAGAATTGTCTATCTGCGTCTCAATCTCGCCTCACCTCTCCTCACCACACCTTGAATCCTCCAGCAAATCCTCTCGACCTCAGCCCTCGATTCGTATCACATCCATGCATTCTCTGCCTTGGCGCTCATCATCCAACACCAGATAGAAGAGAATGGCCTCTATGGGGGCCGGATACCTCGACGTGGAACCCCTCGTTCGACAAGTCAAATACGGCGGATACGTCAATAAACTTCTCCAGAATATCTGCGCAAGTGAAGGACTCAGCAAACTCGGCGTGAAGGCCGATCTCCAGCAGCGCATTATTGACAGTGAGTGGGTTTCAACGTTCTTTCCCATAGCCTCGCCTCCACCAGAAGGGCTACCTCTTTCCACCCAACCCAACCCAACCCAGCCCAAGCCTCGATATACCACTTCAATACCTCACCACCATGTCAACTCCAGACTGACTCTGGTACCTAGAACTCCAACATTACGTGAAGACGAAGAACACCCCAGCATATCAGCGACTGAAGTCAATGATAGAGCATCCGAGCACTATACTACCGCAGGCTGGCATGGCGAGCGCCTCGTCTTCTGTCGCCGGCACTCCTGTTCCCCCAAGCCCATATCTAGGACTGAACGGCCCATATAACACGGGAGGAGGAGCGAGTGGTTTCCGTCCACTTGGACACCCGAGTACGTCAATCCTATCGTAGTGCTCTACCTAAGTGCTGACAGTCTATCAGGAATCGAATTCAAGTCCAGTCCCTACTTCGATATTCAGGAGCAGATTGGCAACCCATCAGCATGTGAAGGTATGTCGTATGGATGTTGGGGATCCGCCTTTGGGGAAAGTGCTAACTTCACCCAGTAATGACTCAGCATCGACACACGGTCAAAATGATTATCCGACCCCAAGATTACCCTATCCTCTCTAAAGCATCCAGTGACGAGACTCTGAGGGTGATGGTATTTTGTGCCGGCGAAACCGCTGGACGACAAGACATATCATTCCCCCATCAGTCTGAGATTAAGGTCAATGGAGGGGAGGTCAAGGCCAATCTTCGGGGACTAAAAAATAAGCCAGGCTCTACAAGACCTGTTGACATCACCAAGGAACTTCGTTTCAACCCCCAAGCATACAGTAACTCAGTTGAAATGACTTATGCTTTGACTAACAAGGTCGGTCGTGGCCTTTCTCAAGTTAGCTTACTCAACCCCCAATCTTTACCTCTTATACCCCGTTACTACTTACCCTATGCGCCATAATTCATATTGTCAGTGCTGACACTTTTTGCAGAAATTCTACCTAATCATCTACGTTGTCAAGGCCGTACTTGTCGCAGATTTGGTGCAGAAGCTTTCGACTGGCAAGAGAATATCCGAAGCAGCAGTGCTCGAAGACAGTAAGTGCCCTGCGAATTTTGATATTCCTTGGTCTGACAAGTCCGTAGTGCGTAGTAAAGCTCGAGACACTGATATTGTGGCAACTGCTTCGGCCCTTTCCTTGAAATGCCCACTCTCCACATTAAGAATTGACTTACCATGTCGATCGATAGCATGCCGACATAACCAATGCTTCGACGCCACATCCTACTTACAACTTCAGGAGCAGGGTCCCACATGGCTTTGCCCGATCTGCAATAATCCTGCTCCCTTCGAACATTTGGCAGTTGATGAGTAAGCCAAGACCTCTCTTTCCGTCAATTAAGCCTACTAATTCCCAAAGGTACGTCCAAAATATTCTGAAGCAGACCTCAAAGTCAATCGATCAAGTCATCATTCAGCCAGATGGAAAGTGGGAGTTGAATGCAAGGAAGAAGGACAATCCACAGCCCTCTCGACCCAGCGACGGTGTCGCGAGCGATTCTGACGATGATTTGGTTGAGATTACTAAGTCAGGCGACAATGTACGGATGGGAACGCCTCGTGTAGCCCCTAGCTTGCCGACAAATGGAACGCCGTCACACCAGTCTCGAGAACAATCGAGCTCATCATCTGTTCCCGCCCGAGATTCGCTGGGTTCAACCAGTGGAAAGCGCCCAATTTCAGCTGTGATCGACCTAACGTCAAGTGGGGATGAAGAAGATGAGCCCATCGCCCGGCAGCCGAAGAGACAATTCACCGGCAATGGCTATGGAGCTCCTTCAGCCAGCACACCAGTCTACCGACCTCCTCCACCTCCAAGCCTTACATATCCATCACGATGAACTTGCATATTCATTGTTTTTTCTTCCTCTTGCATACTTCGCTTTATTTGTAAGATGATTTTCACGATTCCCAGGGACTATAGCGGGCTTTTGGGCGTTACGGTGGGAAGGGGCGGCATTCGAGGAGTCAACAGGACAGGCGTCCAAATAGGCGTTGCCAGACGGCCATCGCGTCTTGCCCTCAGGGATGAGGGATAGGACGAATGGTATTATGCAGTCAGCCATCTCTCGACTGAAAAAGAAAATGACATTGCAAGAGAAGATCATGATGCTCGAGTCTCCCTGGGGACTTGAACTCGCAGATCTGTTCCTAGCTGGATTCAATATGCCCTGCGGGGCTGCAGCAGTGCCTCAAATCAACGAAATCACAAGAAGGCTGCATTCTGTATGTTTGTGAAACGTTATATGCAATCGTGACTGCTTTTTGGAGAGATCTCAGTGTTGCGGCACTCGATGACAATCCTTGATATCATGAACTCCAGGGCAAAAGTACTATGCGATCATTGATATCCAGGTGTGAGTTTTTCTTTCTTCCACACATAATCTCTATCACTGAACCCTCCAAAATTGAAAGCAAGCTAGCGTAAAAATCAACAAAGCGGTCGCTTAGGTCACGTCCATGAATTGTTGACTTCTTCGCCTGCAGTCGGTGGTGATTGAATTCCTTCACTTTTGAACGCACTACAGATGTCATTCCGTACGGTACTACTATATCTTACGATAAATTTCGATAGCACTCAAGATTACTGCGGTCGCTCTTAAAATATAGCTAGCCATTGATAGACAAAGGGAAGTCCTTAAAGATAAAATTAGTCCAAACACCCTACTTGATCCAGCCAGTCCAAAGTAGCCTGCCAAACGGAAAGCTTTTCGACTAGAAGCGGGAGTATATCGAGCTTCCAATTCACGACAATCCCATAAAGTACTCCAGCATCTTTTTATAGTTCGGTGTTCCTAAACCCTAGCATTAGTACACCATCTCCAAATGATACACAACATCACCACAACAATAGGAAACAAAGAAAGACACTCACCTAATCCAGTAACCGGATCCCAGCCTTCAACTGCACTAAACCCCTCCGTCCCACATCCAGGATTCGTCCCATTCCTAATATCATTCAGCATACTGGGATTAGCATACAGCGCCGGGTTCAAGAACCCAAGCACGCTTTTCCCGGCATTGAGACGCTTTTCGTTGATTCGGTTGATGAGAGAGGCGAAGATGGGCGCAGAGGCAGATGTACCGCCGGCTCGGGCGAAATCGTCGCCGGAATAGACGGGGATGTTGTCGCCGTTTGCTGAGACGTCTGGGATACTGGTGAGGTGGAAAGAATGGGTTAGCTTTTGTTTGGATTTACTTGGAAAGGAGGTCAATGAGTCCGCTTGAGACATGGGATGAGAGCTTTGGCGACGCACCCTCTACCAAGCCTGTTGTAAATTCCACCCCCTGTGTCGAAATTCTCTTTCCCATCATACGATTTATGAGCCGGCGCATGCTTCTCGAAATATGACTGCAGAGCATTTTTTTGATAATCAGGTGCAGGATAGAAGTTACTGAATCCACCGCCAGACGAGTAGGCTGTACTGTATGGTGCGTCTTTGAGGTCATTGCACGCGCTTTCTGGTTCTGGATCCCAGACAGTGTGGCCCGGATAGACTTTAGTTGCGCCGACGTTCGTGATATAAGGACAGCTGAGGTGAGACTCATATTAGCGGGATATTGGTTGGTGGTTGAAAGGCTGTGTGAGTGAGGGTAAGGATGTGGCAACTCACTTGTTGGGCCATGTTGGATTAAAGACTGTTGCTTCAGAACCGAGACAGCCGCTTGGGTCAGATCGAGATGTTGGCCCTGCTACTCCTGAGTCGCCGGATGACCAGATGAGAGATACGCCTTGGAGACCAAGTTTCATGAATCTGTAACCATGTAAGCGGATGTAACAAGTATTAGTCCCTGCAGACGTACTCGTCACATTGCCTTCTTTGATAGTACTCAGGTACGTCTGCTTCCTGACCACCATAGGAGACAGATATCACATTTGCCGGCTATCCTGTCAGATGAGGGGTGCGTGAGAATGGGGAGATGGTACCTTGTAGACACCACACATCAGCTGTCCTTGGTATCCACTCTTGACAAAGGTGTTGGGGTAGATGGGGTCGAGGTCCGCTACAAAACATCAGTTCTATCTCCATTAGACCATCATAGATTGCACTTACGATCATTACCTGTTTGTCCAAAAGCCGAGTATGTGCAATAAGACTAGAAGTATGAGCTCATCCTTCTTTTTACCACGGATAAACGAGGTCTTACACCATCCAAAGCATCGAGGAAAGTATTGAACTAGGTTATCAGGTCAGCAACAAATATTGACACAGTAGAGGAGCAGCTCACACCACCACCAACATAAGCAAAGGTACTCCAATACCAATCATCAGTCTGATACAGCGTTATATTCTGCGGCCAGATCAACGGATATGCCAACTCCAGATCCAGCGCCGATTCACCGCCTCCAGCAGAAGCTTGTTGTTCCGGAGCCTCGCCACCGTCTATAGAAGCCAGATTCGGATGCGTACCTTGCGGGATATAGCGTGTGAAATTGGCGAAGAAGCTATTGATATCCTGTTGTGCGTATGCGTCGCCGGATTCAAAAATTCCGAGAGCGTTATCAGTGCGTGGTGTGTTGTTGAAGTATTCGGGTTTTGAAGGAACAGAGTAGAGGGCCCGGATACAGCCAGGTGTTATCCAGCGGTCGCAACGGGAGAGTTCGCCTGCGGCTGTGGCTGGGAAACCTTCGTTTTTGTCGATTTTGATGCTGTGACTAGGCTGGCCATTGATAGTTCGGGAGGAGAGATATCGTTTCTTGGGGGCGAAGAGCTTGACTCCTGGAGTGATGTAGTCAATGTGGTCTTGGATGTTTTTTGGCAAATGGTAACTTAAACATGAATTAGTCGAGAATCAACACTTCACCGTAATCTCGTACAGGATACGGTCTTACCTTTCACAAGCTGCAGTCATGTGGCCTTCAGATTCATGCTCATAGATATGGTACTTTGTGTGCAATAAACCTTCAGCTTCTTCAGTAGTAGCATCAAAAGCGAGCCATCCTCGATTATCAGAATGGATGATTCGCTTAGCATCGACGCCGGAATCAGTCAGCCATTCAGTCACTGCATCAACAGTCTTCTGCTCAGGTGCAAATTTCTGGATGACCTCCTCAGAAGTCCAGTGCTTGCCGTACATAGGGGAGTCTGGATGGGATCTCGATCACAGTTAGTCCGGTAAGTCGTGTCAGGAAGGATTTTGCTTACATGTCCAGAAGGTAGTCATGACCATTCTCTAAATTCTGCTGCTTTAGTCCAATTCTCACCGGGAGAATGGCAGAAGGTGATATCTTCCCGCGTCTGACCCATTGATGATAATTCGTAGAGTCTCTTTTTTCATGAAGTACGTGAGATTTGGGTACTGCGACGGATTGAGCAATGGCAGCGAAGCCAATGGCAAGTACGAGGACCGAGAAACGCATAGTGACTACTGAAGATGTCCGAAGTACTTGAAACAAGGCTTGAATTTAATGGAGAGGAAGATGACTTGATGAAGTGTGAGAAGAGCAAACTTTTGGTATTGCACGGAAGGCTGCATAGGATCGCGGCCCGTCGCTGGATCTCGTGCTGGTGTTTGGACGACATTGTGTAGAAGAGATCTTCGATTGTCAGCTACTTTGGATCATGCCAAGGTGAATTTGTTTGCTTCTGTTCGAATTCAGCAGCTTGGCTGATATACCCGGGAGTATTGTACGGAAGAAAGGTACAGCTGTTCCACCTGATCTCAGCTTTCGATATCGACCCAGGCACATAACAGGTACAGCGGATGTGATCTTTACATCGAACTCCCCCGTGTTCACAGCGGTGCTCGGTCGTGCAAAATAGAGGAAATTTTGATCCTCCTCTCCAAGCCATTCAATGGCAATTGGTGTATGCTGTAGTAACCTGTTAAAGACATGATAGCACAGGACTTATCATCAGTGCTTGCACTTACCTCATTCTGTATCGTCAGGATTTATTGGGAGAAGGATCTTCTAGAGAGACGTTTCAGGTGAGTAGGACACGGCACATGTTACGAGTGCTCACCATGCCGGAAGGCGATACGTTTGTGAAGTACAGCTAATGTGGCCGAGGGAGGCGCCGCTGACGTTCTAGTATGACAAGTAACGGCCTTAGCTGTCCTGTTGCACAAGCCTAATGCTGCCAGCCACATGGTATGTGACAAGAAGGCAGACTGAGACTTTGTGGAGAGCAAAGAAACTACAGGGAGTGCCGCCGTTGGGTGAGGGATATCATGAGAATTTGGGAGGATCCGGGTACTAACGTGTATTGCTAGGCTTTATGAGGATTTGCCTATGTCAGAGCTTCAGATTCATAGATGTGAATAGATGTGACTAACCGTTATCTGGACTCGTTTGTGGGACATGCTGCAGCGACGTTCCAGAAAAGTTTGGCCGCAACGATTGGTCTGGACCCGAGTTCTCACTCTCAGTCTACCTCCAAATGCTAAGATTCAAAACGGATCATGCTGTTTTCCGGAAAAGGGGACCGATGAGGCCCCAAGATATCCGGCACAGTCAATTACCTTTTGTACGTTTCTCAGGTTTGAAAAACATCCATCCGTTCAATAATAAGAAGCCGAGACGACTAATCCTGCTCTCAAGTACGACCACGAACACCCAATCACATCGAGGATGATTTCCCCTTTTAAATTCCCTGATACCTTCCCAAAGCCTCAGCTCCTCAACTGAACATACAAAGGATGAATTGCAAAAATTCCATACATATAGGGTATCTATGAACCAGGCATACTGTAAGCAGGTCGTCATAATTGGCCAAAATACAAAACACAGATACTGAGATTAACAATCTTGACACAAGAGTCAATCTTTCTTACAAACCAACGCCTGGCTAAACCCCTCTGTAATCTTCATTTCTGATCCTATGTCAGCCTTAACGCAATGGCACTGTCTCCCCCTTCGAGTAGTCATTCGGCACAGTCCGCATACTATCTCCCATAGCATTCTCATCTTCTGGCAGCTCAAGCTCTCCACCGCCTGGTTTCCTTGCAACGAGAACTTGGACATCCATACTGAGCCCCTTCGATTTTTGCGGGTCTTGTATCAAAGCCCTGAGCGATCTCGACACGTCTTTACAGAGCGCTCTCACGGCTTCGGGTTGCATTTCAAGTTGCTCGGTGAATAGTCTGAGACTTATCGCCTCGATCCCGTCTCGCAGTACACGATGAAAATGAGCGCTTGTTTTGCTCTCTTTGCTATCGCTTGGCCATGATCCTAGCGGTATCTTCTTGGTAGTGACGGAGATATCGGTAAAACCTGCAGCAGCTAGGACTGACGTCTCGAGATGATCGGTGGATATGTGTCTTCCGGCTTTCTTTGCTGCCTCGGAAACAGTCTTAAACCATCGACAAGCCCGAGGATCGTGCAGGAATAATGTTGAAAGTTGAGATACATACGAATCTATTACTTCTATGTAACCGCCTGGCTTGATAGTTCTAAATGCTTCTCGGTAAATATGGCTCCAGTCTCTAAATGCACCAGCCATATTCCGCAAGTGGACAACTGTGGAGAAACTCGGAGTTAGTGTTTTCTAGCCGGAAAGCTTCAGGAGTAGAATCCGCGAGGCAAGTGTAGGTGCTTTGATTCGGGAGAAGGCCAGGGGCCTTTGGTCATGCTCAGATGCGCTCAAAAGGGAAGAATGAATTCGGAGGATACCTACGATTGAAAGTGTCTTCTGGCCATGTCCATCCACCTTCATATTCTGCGTCGTCAATTTCAAAATTCACATTACTCGGTACAGAGGTTGGCTGTATCTTGGCGATATCAGTTCCAATGCAATTGGTGTTTGGATACATCTCCGCCATTGCTATCGTCCAATCTCCCGTGCCAGTGCCGATATCCAAGATCTTGGTTGGGTTTCGTAAAGGGGCCAATGTCAGGTGGCCATCAAGAATGTCAAGCAGAACGCTATTCAGCAGCTGCATTCTTCCTTGCTCCGCGTCATCGTTGGGCATGTTGTAATTCTCGCAGTAGCGTCTGTCATGCAATGTAACATATTCAACATCTGTATCGTAAAGGGATTGAGTAGAGTTTCTATATACCGTGATCAATGAGTTGAAAATGGAAGTGTGGCGTAGAGATGAATGTGCTTACAATGTGTCGCTTTCTGACAGAGGCTGATGGTACAAGGTCCTCGCACCGCCTCGAGAGCGAAAGTGACACAAATCTTCCAAGCTCTCATCACCGTGCGCATCCATATCGCTATCAATCTCAATGTCATCGAGGAGCAGAGGCTCCTCTGCTTCTCGAGTTGGTGAGTAGTGATCCGAGGAGTGATCTGAGGAGTGATCTGGGGCGGTAACACGGCCTTGCCCACGGTTCATCGGAACCATCTTGGCAAAGTGATGAGATGCGACCTTTTCATAGAGTGCTAAGCCCA
Organism: Rhynchosporium graminicola; assembly: GCA_900074885.1. Classification (NCBI taxonomy): domain Eukaryota; kingdom Fungi; phylum Ascomycota; class Leotiomycetes; order Helotiales; family Ploettnerulaceae; genus Rhynchosporium; species Rhynchosporium graminicola. The sequence goes on from FJUW01000037.1 coordinate 506,348, forward strand.
ATACACGCTATCTCAGTCTATGTCTGCCCCTCCTAGTGTCCGTGTTGACTTTGATGTGTGTGTGAAAGGGTCTCATAACCACGTAGGAGGCGACAAGCTACAACATCAAGATGGTAGGTAGCCTCACAGACGTATGAGAGGAAGTGCGTTTCTCTCGAGGTTAACGTTGAAGATAAAGACGCAGTTGATTCGAAGTTCCCAGTGCCCAGGACAGAGATAGGCCGGAAAGTAGAAGAGGGGGAGACGGCACGGAGCAGAGGCGGTGTCCAGACATACAATACATAGTACCTATAGGTAGGTACTGGGTTAAACTGATTGTAGATCTGGAGTTGACCCCTCCCTACTGCACGGAGCTCGACCGTAGTGTAGTACCAGTGGCGGGAGAAGCTGACAGGAGACGGGCGCTCGAATGCCGGCCGCTGTCATTCCACAGCAATGGAAATGGATTGGATTGGTTTGGTTTGAATTGGTTCGGTTTGGCGGAATCCATATCCATGTACAGTAAGTATTCTATGGACCATGCCCGTGGGAGCGAGCCCAACCTTGAGCGGGCACGGGGCACTGGCTGGGCACTGGGCATGCTGCAATACTACTTACTGCACTGTCTGTATGGAATTGTACTCAAGTACCTTGGTACTGTATAACTTAGGTATGTATGTATGTATATATGTATGTATGTATGTATGTATGCATGTATGTATGTATGTATGTATGTATGTATGTATGCATGTATGTATGTATGCATGTCGCGGGAAGGGGCAACATCGGGCTCAATACTGCACTTCCATATCCCAGCGACCCACCAATACCAATCCACCAATGGCCGAGAATCGGGGATTCGAGAAAGCCAACGGCGCTTCCTTGTAGAGTTAGTTGTGCTGGGTCAGGAAGGTGCCTAAAGGATGGTGGCGACAGAGGAGGTGGAACGAGCAAAGATAGGTAGGAGGTGCCTACCTACCTACCTAGGATGGCTGGCTGGCTGGGATTGATACCTCCTTAGGTGTCTAACTTTAAGGTATAAGTTCCCAGGTAGGTTGCCTGAACATGGTGACCTCAGGAGAGGATATAGAAGTACTTGGTAGGTTCCGTACAGTAAGATAGAGATACTCGTATTTGGTAGGTACAGTACAGTCAGTACCTAAGGTACCAGTACCACGGAGGAATACCTAATTAAGGTACCTAGGTAAAGTAGCACGGAATGCTGCATTTAGACAGCTCGTCCGGCGACCCTACACTACCTACCTACTTCCCACTCCGTACTCCTTCGCATCACTAACACGGCCCCTCTCCCCTCCCCTCCATCGTCCGATAACCATAACATAAGATACGGTTTTGAGGTAGAGAGAGATCAGATCAGATCAGGCCAAATCTGAAAGTAGTAATCCTAAGCGAGGTTCGGAACAGCACCAAGTACAGGTAAGTAAGTATTGACGAACGAACAAAGTCTGCGTAGACCATCCGGGGAGAGTAGATACAACCTGAGACCTACCCAGACCTGAAAACAGCTACTGTAATCTACGGCAGTGAGTGGGTGAATGGGACGGATGTTCTTCCCGCAGCCCTGGAACACTCGAACGAAATGTTCACCAAGTCAATGCAGTGTAGTGTGGTGTGGTATTGGCCATGGGTTCGCGGATGCCAGGCCGGCTGGTACGCTGCAGCACGGAGCGTGATGTGCTTGCTGCCTTGGACTGGACTTCACTTGACTTGATTTGACATGACATCTGACGGACAGTTGTTATCTAGCATCAAAGGGTACCTACCGTAAGTACAGTGTAATGGCACTAAGTGTCTGGAGAGACATGGGGACGGAAGTAGGTGCACTTGGAGTGACCCGATCCGAAGATATCAGGTAGCCGAATCTGATCACATCGGCTTCAGTAAGTAGTGAATGGTAGAAAACGGAATCGGGCATAAGTGTTATGGTTATTGGAATAATCGATTCAGGTGACCCACAGATTGCATCCTAAACGCATTTGGAATAAGAATGGTTTGTGTCTGTGAAGACATCATCCGCCATTATTATGTTGGTTCTAGGTAGCCAAGAGACAGTAGCCAGGTAAAAAACGAGTAAATGTTCTCTCGTACCATACATAACCTCGCGTGAAGACGGAACGGCACAGACTTGGGAATTCTACTATACCAAAGTTGGAACTCGTGTGGCTCTTCCAAGCAATTGGTCCTGGGATTCATGCATGTAGTTGTCGGTATCGAATCAAGTCACCGACAGATGTATCCTGAACGCAGCCGCTGCCTGCCTGCTTGCCTGACTGACTGAACGAGCCCCGCCCCGACTTGACTGCTATTGTGACGGAAGATAAGAAGGTGTGTTCTGTAGACAAACCTGCTCATTTACATGGAATAGCTGTCACACCGTGCATACCTGTTTGTGGACGATATTGGCTGTCTGCACGTCGGTGCGCCATGGAGAGTCAAAGTCAGAGGATAAATCAATAGATATCATTCTTTTCGCCGTCTATAGCACTGCCGTGGTGTGCGGGTTGAGTGGCCTGAAAATACCCCTACATGAAAGAAGAAACCATATCAACCAAGGTACATGCCCAAAACTGCTTTTCTCTATTCCGATCTATGCATCTGTCTTCCTCTTCTTCGCCAGGGTCATCTTGTCGTCGCTGTCCACGATCATAGCTTCGTGGATATCCTCTACAACTTCGGTCGAGGCATTGACCTCGGTTCCAGTAACCGTTGGGAATGGTGTCAGAACCTTGGTGATATCACCCCACCACTTCTCGCCGAATCTCTTGTACCAGTCGACAGTAATGGCCATTCCATCGGAGAAGCTGGTTTTTTGTTCCCAGCCGAGTTTTCTCAACTTGCTTCCGTCGACGGCATATCTGTGGTCGTTGAATGGACGATCGACAGTGTGCTTGACCCACTTGTGGAGCTCTTCCTGGGTCGAGTGGGGGATGTCTAGGTAGGTAAGGAGCTTGGAGCACAAAGTCAAGTTGGAGATCTCGTCGTACGATCCGACATTGTAGATCTGGTCCATCTGACCCTTGTGGAGAATGGTGTCGAAGGCATCCGCGGCATCCCCTGCAAAGAGATATCTCCTCGTTGGGGTTCCGTCGCCGTGCAGAACGACTGCCTGTTTGCGGTGAAGGAGCAATGAGAACTTTGGAATAATTTCTAGCGCAGGATTAGCGATTGGCTCCGATAAGGCCATGGAAGTGGCTTACTCTCGGGATACTGATGCGGTCCGTAAACATTGTTACTGCGCACAATGATCACGGGTAGCTTGAAGCTCTTCTGGTAAGAGTGAACCAGCATTTCCGCAGCGGCTTTACTTGCAGCATAAGGATTTGTTGGGGCCAAAATACTGGTCTCCAATAGGTCATCCGCATCATCCCTGACCTCTCCATAAACCTCATCGGTAGAGATGTGGATAAACTTCTTGATGCCGACCTTCTTTGCGCTCTCCAACAGAACGTGTGTGCCGTAAACATTTGTGTGTGTGAAAGCGTACGAGTTACCGAAGCTCAAATCAACGTGGGATTGCGCAGCGAAATGGAAGATGGTATCAATTTTGTGACGCTCGAGGCAGTCCATGACCTCGGAGGGATTGGTGATGTCTCCATGGTAGAAGGAGAAGTTCCTCTTGTCGTTCAAGACTCGAGTGTTGTTCAGGGATGCGCAGTAGTCGAGCTTGTCAAAGGAGACGATATTGTAAGCGTCGGGGTAGGTCAAGGTAAGATGTCGTACGAGCCAGCAAGCACTGTGCCATTCCAATTAGCCATGGCTGTCACCATGCTGTCACCAAAAGGTATTCTTACATGAATCCAGCTCCTCCTGTGATCATAATATTCTTGACATCTGGTAAAGGCTCGTACTTGGTACTTCCAGTCAGGACTGGAGCATCTTTCCAGACACCGAAGTCCTCGAAGAACTTGTTCTGCTCTGCACTGGGTGCTGTTTCAATATTGTCAGCAAAGCATACATCCATCCCACTGAGGGCGGTCTGCACTGCGACTTACCTTGACCTCCGTGTGTGGTCATAATGAAGACTGGAGGGAGATGCAATGTAATGAACGATTGTGAAATATACGTGCGCCGAAGGTTATCCAGTTACCATGCGTATAGATAGTAAACAAGCTTGTAGAGAGACACACCTAGTGAAGTGTCCAGATGTTGTCCTGTCTATCTATCGTGGGGTCAATCGGAATAACGAAACCCCTTTTCATTTCACCGCTTCGCTAAAGTTTGTTTGGCTAGCGCTTGTTTAGGTAGATCCGTCGGCATTGGGATCTTGAGTCAGTCAATGGAAGTCAACAAAGATATATCTCTTTCTTGCACTCTGCGGAGGTTCTTCCTATGCATCCAATGTACAAGCTCTTCAGTCAGGGGCATGTCCTAAAACCCACGATCAAGGGATCAAGTGCAAATCTCCATGCATTATGCAATCTTGAGCACACCATCCGTTATATTCCAGATTGTGGTACCCGAAAAGTATGTATCAACCCAAATTCCCATTTCTCCTATGATGGAGGGGCCATCTCAACCACCTATTGAGCACAGCAAATTGCCAGTATAATATCCAGCACCCAGCAACTACCAAACATACTTTTTACTTGATTGTCCGGATGACTGGGTGCGCCGGGCTCTGGGAAGAGCTCAATGGCAGCATTCCTCGCATGTGCTATTTGTGTGACATCCTCCGATCCTCATTTCTGGAAGCCAACATCCATTCCTCTTGACCAGGCCGCAAAGCATACCTGCCTATCCTACCTACAATCTTCAGTGGAAGTTGTTGCAAAACTCTATGAAGCAAGTCCACAGTATCATAGTCGATATATACAAGGTCTACTCCGTGCCGGCCCTTCGCAAGCTCCGGGGTCACGGGACCTTACTTCGCGCAGTCGTTACAAGTGATAGTTAATCCGTAATAGTCGCTTATAGTAGATAATAGTAACTGCGTAAACAAAGACTTACTATTGAAGATAAATTCCAATAGATAATAATAGTAATTGAATTTGAAATAGGCTAAAGGTAATAGTATTATAAGTATATCTCTCTTATAGTAATAATTATAAACCTTCTTTTTAGTAATACTATAATTATTAAGTACGTATCTACTATATCGATTCTGTCGATCTACGGCCCTATAGTAATTACTAACGGACCGTAGGATATCTACTACTACTACTGCCGCTACTACCTCTGCTGCCGCTGCCTTAGCAGCCTAATCTTACGCCGCCGGCCTTACGGCCCCTTTACTAACTCTTATTATATAAGTTAGCTAACGCTATCTAATAGTCCGTAACTCAGCTAACGGATCCGTAAGGCCGGCCTTATCTACCCGCGCTACCGCTAATATAATATAGCTCTTCGCCCTCCTCCCCTCCCGCGCCGCTAATTTGCGTCCGAGTCGGGTCTTCTCTAATATTACTCGGTCCTCTAACCTAGAGGCTCGATACGTCTAGATCTATAAGTTATTCTATATTATTCTTTAACTAATTATACTTTATAATAAACTATTTCGGACGTAAAGATATTAATAGATATAGCTAGACGTATAAAGCTTCTAAGTTATAACTACTACTAAGAAAGCTATAACGACATAAGACTCGAGGCGGTATACGAGCAAGAATAAAACAAGTAGAGAAGCTAAGAGCGATCTTATATAGTCTATTACTAAGGAAATAAAAAGATAAGGAAGGAAGAAGAAGAGAGATAGAATACGAGGCACCTTATATATATATGCCGGTACTAGTCCGATACTATACCGAGTCGGATACTAGTTATACCGGGATACCTATGAACTTAAGCCCTAGTATCTATCTTTCTTCTTATATGATATTTAGGTAAGCTATTATCATATTACCTCCTCCCTAAGAAGAGCTTAACTCTAAGCTCCGAAGGTTATAGTTTATATTGGAATTTAGTCTTTATTATAATTGTTTTCGTTGATATTCGCGTAATAGGCGCTAGCTACTCTTTAGTAGTAGTAAATTCTTTATCGGGTTCTAACTAGTTATATCGCTATAATAATACTATATTAGTTATAGCTTCTAAATCAGGCGGTAAGTAGTATTTACTTTATCTGTTTATAGCGGGAGTCGAGTTTAAGTAGGGCGTAGGGTATATAAAGGAAGGGGTTTATTAATATTAGAGCCTTTCCTTTTTAACTACGATAACTACTTCAACTTATAAGTTTACTCTCCTTAGATTACGATATAGTTCCTAGAATAGGTATCGTTACTAACTATAGTAGTAGTCTACTATAATCTTATATATTAATTAATCTAATTAACTCTTCTCTTATTATAAGTAAGTTCCCTACTTTAGTATTAGGGATAGTCTTCAAGTAAAGTATAGGGGTTCCACGGATCTATAACGCTAACTCCTATAGTGCTCTTACTAGTTCCTACTAGTACTCTTTTAGTAGCGTATTATATATATTACCTGCGATATATTCGCGTTTTCCTTAAGATAAAGTATAATAATACTCTTATTCTAGAACTTCTATATTCGTTTAATAAGCTTAACTCTAAGCTTTATAAGTATTATTTAGCGTTAAAGAGTAATTATAAGTATATAGGTTACTTGAACTTAAACGTAGTTATATATATTAACGCGTTATAGTTACTTGATTATATTAATACGAAATATACTATTTTATCTAGTTTACTTCTTAGTAGTAAAGCTAAGGACGCGAAACTGAATTAAGGCGGTATCGTAGCTACTTATAAGGCTATTAATCAGATCTATTATCTCGCGAAATCTACTGCTTCTATTATTACGTTAGAGATTATTATTATATAATTAGTAGAGACTTAAGCTTTAAGGCGATCTATAGAGAAAGTATTTAAGGAGTTAGAGTTTATTAAGGTAGTAAGTTAAGATCCTTAAACCTTTAGATACTAATACGATACTAACGCGATATAGGATTTAGATCTTCTAATAGTAGATTCAGCGAAGTCTAGATTAATAGTATAAATAGTTTTAAAGTAGATAAAGGAGTTAAATACTATTATATAGGAATTTATAAAGAAAGCTATATTTAAGGCTACGATATCTGATACTAGAGGAAAAAGGAATTTACTTTCTAGTTTAGAGATAGCGTTAGATCTAGATACTCCCGGACTCTCTCTAAAGAAGAAAGCTTATAGGATTAGCTATTATACTCGGTTTACTACTAGAGCTACGTTAGTAAATTTAAGTAAGGAGTTAGATATAGTAATTCCGGTTTCAGATATTTCAGATTTACTAGAAGCTCTGGAGAACTTAGAGGAGAAAGCTAATAAAGTAGAGGTAGTAGAGGAAGTAGAGTTTTAGATATAGCGTTATTACGAAGTATAATCGAGGGATTATCCTTAATAATAAATTTCTAATATTAGTAACTATAACGATTTATTATCCTCTAAGTAACTATAGTTATTTATTCTATCTTCTTAAGTCTTAATCTACTAATCTAGTTTACGCGGAAGTCTAAGTTTACTTAGGTTAGTAGTATAGAAGTCTCTAAGCTTATATAGAGTACTTATTAAGTCGGAAGCGTTATACTAAGTCAAGTCCGGGTTATAGCTTAGCTAGCTAACTTAATACTTTAGATTATCTCTTAGGAGCTATATAATAAGTATATCTTATAACTCTTACTCTTCTTAAGTAGCGATAACCTCCGGGGGTAGGTTTAGTAGCTCCTAGCTTAGTAATAAGTCGTCCGAGTCCTTAAAGAGTAATTCGGGAGCGAATATATCGTATATAGAAGATCTAAGGGGTAAATCTAGCTTATAAAAGTATCTGATCTTAGCTAGGATTTAGTATAGTCCTACTTAGAGGCTAGATAGCTTCTTACTTAGCTAGTAATTCTTAAGGTTCCTTATAGAGAGAAATACCTTATTTTTAACTTCCTAGTTAATATTACGCTATTTCGGGTCAGTTATAGCGCTTATTCTCTACTAAGTAGCTAGTATATTAGCTTTTATAACCTCGATAGCGGATTTAGTATATTTAGCTAAGGATTTAGTATTAGTATAGTTGAGCTTCTCTTACGATATCGATATAGTAAGTTGCTTCTAATCCTAGCTATTCCGTAGTAGTATACTATATTTAAGAGTATATAGCGCTATACTAATAGAATCGTAAGGTAAGGTTACTTAAGCGCGGTCTATTATTAGTAGTAGTTCGCTTTAGTTACTCTAGTAGTAATTAATAAAGAGTCTAAGGCGTTAGTTAATATACTAGTTTATAATCTCTGTTTATCTATTAGTCTACTAGTAGAAAGAGATAAAGAGCTTAATCTTAACTCTAATTATATAGTAAAACTCTTACTAGAAGGATAAGATAAACTAAGCTCCTTAGTTAAATATAATTAACTTAGGGGTATATCTGAAACGATATATCTATTAGATAAATAGTATCGCTATCCCGCGGGTATTAATATTATAATAGTATAGTACTAATATAGAGTCCTTCCTTAGGCGGTCGATAAATACTAATATCCTATCGAACCTCTAGTTATTAGGCGGGAAGTTCTTAAAATCTATAGCTAAGTACTATATAAGGTAGCTAGGCACTAGTAATAAGTAGAGGAATCTTTACTATTTCATCTGCTTAAGATAAGAGTACTAGTAGAAGCGGTAATTATAAGTATACTATTTTATATCTGATACGAGTCCTTTCTAGTAGTAATAGATAGAAATTATTTTAGTAGTCTTACGAGTATTCGGATAAGCAGAGGAAACTTAATCGTAGACTTCGCTAATTAAATAGGTATATAGTAGGGTATAGCGTTATACGTATAGATAACTATTATAAAGTAGTAAACTATTATTAATAGTATAGCTATTATCTAATATATTCCGTTTATTAGAGAATAATTCTTAGTTAAATTAGTATAGTTTCTCGATTAAATTAAAGGAGTTATATACGGGTTCTGATAGCGTATTAGTCCCTAGCGATATTAGGTATATATAACTAATTTGATTAATATAATATTCAGCTAGTTCCGTATTAATCTTAGGGTTTAAGTAGTCTAGAGGTAGTAAAACCCGAGATCTATTATCCTATTTCTATTATTCTTATATCCGTAGATCTTATTCCTTATAGCTAAGGATATTAGCTTTAGCGTTATCTTTACTAAGCGTATATATAATTTAGAAGTTAAATTCGGAAAGGAATTCTATCTATCTAGCTTACTTACTAGTTAGGACCTTAGTAGTTATAAAGTATTCTAAGGATCGATAATCCGTATATACGCTAGTATAGTATTATAGAGATATGAGTTTAGGTCTCTATTTCCGGAAATACTTAATAATAGCGTATAATTCCTTATTATAGATCTCTTAGTTTAGTTCGTATCTATTAAGAATATAAGAGTAGAATCTAATTAGATACTACTAGTTATCTTTATATAATTAGAAGATAACTCTAGCTATTATATTATTAGAGGTATTAGTTTCTAGTTTAGTCTATAATTCAGGGTCGAAATAGTATAGTTTCTATACTAATAGTAGCTATTAATATAACTTATCGAAAGATTTCCTATAATCGTTAGTGAAATTCTATAGTACTATAGGCCTAGTAAGTATTAAGAGAGGTTTAGTAATAAAGCTAAAATTCCGAATAAATTAATAGTAGAAACTATAGAATCCTAGGAAAGATTTTATAGCTATTACTATTTCAGGGTACTTCTAGTCTACTAATAGTATTACATTCTCAGGATCTGGCTCGATTCTATTAGTAGTAATAATATATCCGAGGTATTTAGTCCGAGTAATATAGAATTCGCTTTTCTTAATATCTACTTAAAGTCTAGTATCTATTAAGTATATGGCAAGGTTACGTTAATCTTCAGAGTAAGGCATAGAGTAGTTGAATGATGTTAGTTGCATTGTAGTACTAATTACTATGGAGAGCCGACAGAAGATATTATCTAGGAATATCCGCACGGATTATGCACGTGACTATAGTCACCTGATCCATGCTAAGACCCATATCCTCGCAACACACCCCTCTATACAGATACTATAAAGTCAGTAACTTCTACAGGTACAAGTGATCCAATTTCTTCTATAATTAGTTAATTATACTATTGTATGCGTACGTATAGTAATACCCCTAGAGACTAGCACTATGCCTCGATATCACGTGAATCTAGATAAACTACAGGTTCTGTAATTCCTTTAAGATATATTAGCTTTCTAATTGATATCTATACCCCTTATTCTAGGTATAAAACAGTCATATTCAGTATTACTATAAAGGCCTTAAGGTCTTATAGGCCAAGTAGTTTAGTGAAACTATCTGCCGCGTTCTCTTTTAAGGGTATATACTAAGGGTCTAAATGACCTCTAGCGACCTCCTAGCGAAAGTAGTGAAATTTAATATCGATATGCTTAGTACGTTAGTGTAATTTAGAGTTCTCTGATAGAGATAAAGCTCCCTAATTATCGTACTATATCTCTACACTCCTAGAGTCTAGCTTATTATAGCCTAGCTCCTTTAGTACTTAGCGTATCTATGAAGCTTCTCTAGTAAAGGCGCATATAGCTATATACTCTGCTTCCGTAGAAGTAAGAGCTATAGTAGTCTGTCGCTTTGAAATTACTAAGAAAATACCTCCTGTAAGGAAGAAATATACTCCGGTATACGACACTCTATCGATTCGGTTACCGGCCTAATAAGAGTCGCAGAAACCTCTTAATTTCATCTTCTCTCTATCGGTAACGTCTCCTCCGTAAGTCGTAGCGTAGTACTTCGTACCTTATAAGTACGCAAATACTCTCTTAGCGCTCGTAAGGTGTTAAGATAATAGATTTATTAGAAATTATAATAATATAGAGTAGTAGTATAGTATATCCCAGCGAGTATGAGCTAGGTACTAAAGACTACTGTAAAGCTATTAATATAGCTTGATTTCTTATAGAGTAGCTACTCCCTTGAATTTAACTATAGAAACCTCTGAACTAGTAGTAAAGGGCGTATTAGCGCTCTTATAGTTAGTTATTCTAAATCGATCTAATATCTTATCGATATACGTATCTTAGTAAAGAGAAATCGTCTTCTTCTCTCTATTACGTATAATTCTGACTCTAAGGAAGTACTTAACTAGTCTAGCTAGAAGGATATTAAATATAGTAAGAAGCTTCACTTTAAGCTCTTTAAGTGCTGATCTAGCCTTTAAGATAACTAGAAAATCGTCGACGTAAATAACGATAATAATCTTAGTTTCTCTATTAATATACACGTAATTATTAGTTTATAAAGGTATAAAGTCGATAATACCGAACTCCTTGCGTAGTATCTCTTGCTAGAGATATGGAGACTACTTCAGACTATATAGAGCTTTTAGTAAGAGTATATATTTATCGTCTATGAGTCTACGTCTATATTATCTATAAAATAGCGGCAATTTGACGTATATCTAGGTGTTAGCTTTACTATATAAGAATACTATTACTATATTAAACTGTTCGACTTCTAAGTCGTATTCCGCCGTAACTACTAAGCTTATCTTCTAAGTAGAAGATTTATAGACTCCGGTATACGTCTGATCGTAATCGTGACTAAATCATTACGTATAACCTTAGACTATAAATCTGACCTTATATTTATCGATTTTACTATCTATATCTCTCTTAGTCTTGAAAACTAGACGAGAACCTAGTACTCTGCACCCTTTTAGCATATTAGAGCGACTTATAGTCTTCTAAGTCGACTTCTCTTTAAGAGATCGATATTCTTTAATAATCGCCTTCTTCTATTCTAGCTAATTAGCTCTCTTTATAGCCTGATCTAAAGTAGTCAGATTATCTAAGAATAGAGACTCTTCTTAAGCTATATGAAAGGCGAGTCGATACTAACTAGTACTCTCTTGTACTTCTTTAAGTAGTGAAATTGCATGGGAGTAGCTATTATTTGGTTCTGGTTTTACCTTAGGCGACGGATTATTACGGCTAGATCGTATAGCCCTAGGAATATACTCCGGCATATAGTTCTTAGATCTAGGAGGCCTACTACGCTTCTTTTATATAGTAACTTGCTTCGGAATGTCGACTTCTGGTGCTAGAACTTCGTCCGTAACTATAGACTCGGTATCTTCTGTACTATTGATTTCGACTTCGGAATCCTCGTCTTAGCTTGTGATACCTGTATCAGGAGTAGTACTAGTAACTTCGGCGTCCTGATTTTAGCTCAAATTATCGATAGAATCACCCTTAGTTTAAGGTACTATTATAGCGTCTTCTTCGTGAGGTTCTATAACTAAGCCGTCTTTATTAAACCGTAGATAAGAGGTACGAACTACCTTTCTATTAACTAGGTATCTATAGATATTATAACTTTCAAATCCCACTAGAATACCCTTTTTAGCTCTAGGAGCTACCTTATAGCTCTAGACTCTCTTCTCCTTATTAATTAGTATAAAGATAAGATATCCTAATATATAGAGATACTTAATAGAGGGAGTATAGTTCACCCTTAGCTTAATATCGTCCTAGAAGCACTTAAAAGGAGTCTTCCCTTCTACTCTAGAGGTAGAGGTAAGGTTAGCAATATATATACAGGCGAGTAGAATCTCCGGCCATATATAGTTAGGTATATTCTGATCTACTATAACTATACGTACCTTCTCGATAATCGTACGTATAGAGCGTTCAGCTCTTCTATCTTACTCTAGAGTATATAGTATAGACTCCTCTAGTAGTATTCTAAGGTGATTAGTAAGCTCCTTTATCTAAGAGGGAGAGTACTCCTTACTCTTATTATATCTCTATACCTTAATTTTATAGTAATACTATATTTCAGCTAACTTGATTAGTTTCTAGTTAGCTAGGAAAGCGTCCGACTTCTTAGAGTAAGTAAAAGCCTACTTTTCAGTCGAATAAGCGTAAGAGAAGATAGAAGCGTAAGAGTAACTATTAAAACCCTTAGGTTTAAGGTATACTATATCTATATGTATCTCCTCTATAGATCTGGAAGGTCGTGCACGTGCAGATACCTTATTAACCTTCCGAATAGATCGGCCTTTCTCATAAGGTATATAAAGGCGAGTTCTTCTAGTCTTAAGCTCCGTAAACTTCATACTATTAACTATGGATTGCGTACGGCGTACTACGTTAAAGCTAGCGTGATATATACGTCTATACTAAAGCTCTATATCGACTATAGCTTGCTCTACTGCTGCAGGTAAGCTCAAACCCGGAAGGCTAGCGTACCTTGCGCTAGAGGTCTCTTCTTTAATAATAAATAGATTTTTATTAATTATATAGATCTCCTTCTCCTTAGACGTATAGAGAACAGAACTGCGTAAATAACCTCCTAATTTATTTAATTTAGAACCGGAGTATAGGTAGACTAGAGACTGCGGGATATATAGTGTATTATAGCACTCTAATATGCGTACTATACCGTCGGTCTTTATCGCCTTAATCGTGCAACTTCTAATCCCAGTAAGGCGTAATAGCTTATTAATAATAAGTATATACTGTAAATCGTCTCTTGGCGTATATAAAGTAAACTTAGAAAGGTCGTTAGATATATGCTCCGTAGCGCCGGTATCGAAGAGCTATCGTGACTTATTATAATAAGAGAATATAGCTATAGAAGCTATAATAGTAGGGAAATATAATAAAAGGGCTACGCTGAAGATACTACTATCGTCGGAATCGTTATCCTTCTTCTTTCTACTATTAGTCTTCTTCTTATTAGTCTTATTAGTCTTACTCTCTCCCTCCTTCTTCTTTAACTACTCGGTATGCAGGATCTACTTCTTTCTAGACTTCTCCTTAAACTCCTTCTTCTTCTACTTATTAATAATAAAACAGTTCTCTGGAGTATACTTTAGCGATATCTGTTTATAGTGCTTATAAGTCGGCCTAGTTTGATCTTTACTAGCTAGCTTAGTAGCTCTTCTGCCGCTTCCTTTCTTAGGTATAGACTTATTACTATATAGAGCTTAACCTACTATCTTTCCGGTAGAGTCACTCGCTCTTACCTCGTTAGTAATATCTTCGATTAAACTAACTAAAAGTCACTCCTGAGTTAGCCTTCTTATTCGTCTCTAGGTTATTACTAGAAGAAACTCTCAAGAGAGAACGTTATCTTTCAGCTTATATAAGCTACTTCTCTGAAACTGCGATAATAAATATAATTAGATACTATACCGGAGGTAGAGCTATTATTAAAGTCTCTAATTTAATAATTAAGAGCTTAAAAGCGATAATAAACTTCTCTAGGGAGTTAAAATCGTTATACTAGAGCTTAACGTAATCTTATATAGCGTTATACACTAGTATATTGCTACCTCCTTCGTACTGCGCCTATAAGGCCTCCTATATATCTAATGCGGTAGTTTTACTAGTTATATACGCGAGAGGTCCGGCCTTATAATTCAACGTGATTACAAGCTTTATTTGATTCTCTCTAGACTTCTAATCTTACTATTTCTTAAGGGCTTTATCGTCGACCTCGTCGTCCTATTCGTCTACCTCTTTAAGCACGTGGTCACGCGATTTAACGTTAAGAAACTTACTAATTCTATTAGTTTTAGTAATATTTAGTACTTTATCTCTCTATTCCGTGTAGTTCTCTCCTCCCTTAAGCTTATAGCTATCTGCTAAGTTTAAAGACGTAGAGCTACTTATCTTCTTGCGTTTATATAGCTCTTCTAGCGTAGTCGTAGTAATAAGTTCCGATTCCGGGTCTTCCGGATCCTCTGGATAGTCCTAGGATATCGATTTAGCGTCTGCAGGGGGTAAATCGGGTATATTTTGAGTCCTAAGGACTTAGGTGGGTTCCGGCGCTAGCGCGGAAGACTCTGCACCTCGAGATGCGATAATTTCGGAATCGTTGACTTTGACTACTATACGAGTACGAGTATTAAGTACTATATAGCTTATATATAGTATTGAAGACTCTAAAGACTCTTTAATAGAGCTAGAGTTATCGGAGTATACTTCTTCGACTTCTTCTAATGATAGCGTAAGTGCGACAGCTGAAGAACTCTCTCTACTAGTACTCTGCGCGACTATATTTACTATAGAAAGACGCGCTAGTTTAACTAAACTATACGCGTATACTGTACCTTAATCGGAAGCTCGCAACTTAAATCTCTACCCTTTTAGTACTAAGAAACAGTTCGACGCTTACTATTAAGAATTATAGTACTACTGCTTCTTTGAGTACTACTCTACTTCTGGCTATCGGGGCTTATAACTTATAGCAAGGTTATGTTGATCTTCAGAGTAAGGCATAAAGTAGTTGAATAATATTAGTTGTATTGCAGTACTAATTACTATAGAGAGCCGACAGAAGATATTATCTAGGAATATCCGCAAGGACTATGCACGTGACTATAGTCACCTGATCTATGCCAAGACCCATATCCTCGCAATAAAGTATTATAGTACTAATTTAATATATTCTTTATATTCCTAGAGCGTTTCCGAGTATATAAGAATATTATCTAGGTAAACTATATAGAAATTATCTAAGTAGTCTAGTAGTATATTATTCATATACTATTAATACGTATTACGTCTATTATAGAGCTTAAAAGGTAATACTTTATATTTATAGGATCCGAAGCGGGTTCGGAAAGTAGTATACTCCTCTGATTCGGGGTCTATATAGATATAATTAAATACTACTCGGATATCTAGTTTAGTAAAAATCACTACTTTAGATACTCGAGTTAAGAGCTTATCGATCTTAGGTATTAGGTATAAATCCTTTCGAGTGATCGTATTAAGCTTACGATAATCGATATAGAAGCGTAATCCTCTATTAGCCTTCTTAATAAATAGTATAGGTAATACGAAGGGACTTTAGCTAGATTCGATAAATCCCTTATCTAGGTTCTCTATAAGGTACTCCTTAGTTACTTATAATTTATCTATAGATTACTAATATAAAGGCGAATATATACTAAGTAATAGTTCTTCTAGAATAATTTTATAATTATATAAGCGATATAGCGGAAGAATATTAGAATCCCGCTTAGAAAAAGCCTTCTTAAGGGTATAGTATTATTCTAGTAGCTTTTCAGCTACGAGTTATTTAGTATCAGGATCCTTAGGAGAGTCGCTATTCAGATAGTCTTATAAGAAGTAGTCTATCTTATAGATACTAATAAAAAATAATTTAGAGCTTTTACGTTTTATATTAAAATATAAAGCTATAGTACTAATTTAGTAAATCAGAACTAGTCTCTAGATCCTCGGAGGTCGAGAGGGGCACTTATAGTAGAGTTTCGGCGCAGGTACCTTTCTCGATAAATTCGGAGCGGAAAAGGGTTCGGATTCCTTAGTAATAAGTAGAAATAAGTTAAATAGTAAGGATAATATATTAATATACTATATCGCTACTATTTAAGGTAATTAGTATTAGTCTAGCTAGTTTATAGCAAAGTCCCGCGCGTTAGTATCGATTTAGTAAGATCGATTAATACTAGGTTTATAAGGCAATAGAGTTATAATTATCTCCTTATCGTATCGAAAGGTAACTAGATATTATTCCGGCTATAGTAGCTTATAATAGAGCGTATCTAGCTTAACTTAGAATCGTCGTATCTATTTAATACTAATAATCATATCTTATTATCCTAAATCGAGGAGAATAAAAAGGTAATTATAAATATATCTACTATTAATAGAAAGGTATAAATATATAAAATAAGTAATATAAGTTCTAATAGATTATTAGAAACTATATATTAGAATAGAATAGGGCAGTAGCTCGATTTTAATATCGAGGGCCCCTGATAGTTATCTAGTAAGAGTGCGATTAATAAACAGATAACTATTCGCTCCGGTATTAATTAAGCTATTTATAGAGACTTTTAGCTTATTTATACTAACTATAGTTAAGTATATGAATTACTTACCTCTTATTAAGAAGTTAAAGTTAAGATTAAAGAGATTATACTTATATAGACCTAGGAAAGAGTTTTTACTTAGGCCTTATTATTTCCCTCTAGTATTAGTCCAGATTCGGAGGGTATATCTTCTACTACTTCCTTAGTTACTTCTTTCTCTTTCGGAAATTCGTTAATTAATTAAACCTTAGGTAAGTTAAGGTAGTCTAGCTTAATATAACTAAGCTATTTATAACTATAATACCTAAGGGGTTCTCCGGTCGAGGTAATAAGGCGTTTTAGCGCGGAGGGAGTACTAGCTGTGACGCTTGCTCTAGAAAGGTCTCACTCACTACCTAATAGGTAAGACCTCATATTGCATAGAATATGAAGTAGTAAGAATCAACTTAGAATCTATAACTAAGGAGTGAAGAAGTAGAGAGAGAAGGGAAGTATATATATGAAAAGGGGCCCCTAAACTCTACTCGTGTAATCTCGCTTAGTAGTAAGTGTTTCTACTAATAGGGGGAAACCTCTAAACCTCTAATCTGACTAGTTATTATATTACCCCCCCCTCCGAAAAAAGCTCGCCCTCGAGCGTTAGTCTATTTCCTTATTACTATTAAGGTAGTTATAATCGTCTATTCTATCGTAGAAAGCTTTTAGCTAATCAGGGAGCTTAGCAGGGGGACCTGCTTACGTCAGGTTATCGAGGTGGAACTACTGAACTTTTATAAGAGCGTACTTAATATCTGAAGTATTATACTACGTGAGATCGACATCTTAATTCAACTAGGAGACGCGGTATAAGAGGTTATTACGCTACTTATAGCACGCAAGTATATCTTCGATTTCCTATTCGTTATTACTAGTAATATTAATAGGTAGTAGTAGTAGTAAGGTTTATCTTAGCAAAAGATCGTTTAGATACTTTCGTAGTTTAGTAGTAAGGAAGACGTTATATACCTTTATACTAGTAAGAAGCTCTAAATAGTAAGAGCTTCTAACTTTTTCAACTATACGGAAGGGTCTATTAGTTAAGAAGTCGAGTTTTTTACTAAGTCGAGTGCTTATAAAGTAGCGCATATCTAGCTAAATAAGGTCGTCTATAGTAAAGTCGACTTTATAGCGTAAGCGATTATAAGATCGGGATATCTTAGCTTATGCGCGTAGGAGGCTTAATTAGGCAGTAGTCCAGGCGTTACGCAGACGATTAGCGTAATCTAGAGCTTACTAAGTATTCAATTTATCAGTAGGTATAATAGAGTTAGGTAAGTCTTTCTAATTCTAATTAACACGGGGTATATATCTATAAACGACTTCAAAGGGTAAGAGACCTCTAAGGGAGTCGTAAGGGAGGGTTATCTAGGCGTAGTTTATTATAGGTAAGAATTCCAATTAGTCGTCTTAATAGTAAGAGATAAAAGGTCGTAATCTACGTTAGAGATATTAGTTATAGATCTCTATTTAGCTATCTGTTTATAGGTAGTCTACTGCAGAAAGTTATCTTTTAGTGCTAAGAATCGTAATAATCGTAGTCTAAAAGCGAGAAACGAATTAAGGTCCTCTATTAGAGGTAATTATTAGTAGAGCTCCGAAATAGCAGTAGATATAGTATAAGTAGAGCTTTATAAGGTAACGCGTATAAGAGGTATTATAATAAAGAATACTAATTACTTATTTACTAAAACGATCTATAAATACGAGAACGTTATTATAACTATATTTATTGCGATTAAAGCTATAGTAATCGACTGTAATATACTCCTATAAGCGTGATAGCACTAGTAAGGGCTATAGGAGTCCGGGCTTTTTATCTCGTAGCACTTGAATTCGTTAGTAAGTATAGCAGTTACAGTAGTACTAGTTAATAGTTAAAGCGATCCTGTACTAGTAGTATTATAATAATAGGAGTTATAAGGTCTTCTTTACACTTAGATAAGCGGTCTCTAATTAGTCGTGTACTTCGCCTATAAGTAGCGTGCGAAAGTATAAAACGTTAAGTACGATTAATCTTCTTTCGTAGAGTAGAAGATCTTTTTCTATAGTTAGTTTTCTAGGAGTAGCGGAAAGAGCTTATTTCCGTAGTACTTAGAGTAATAGCGCAGCGCGATTAGCTTTAAGTACTTACTATACTATAGAGAAAACTAGCGATAAGTCGGCGACTTCTAAGGCGTTAATAAGTTTAAAGCTATCTATAGAGTCGGAACTATTCCGGAGGTTACTCGTAAGTAGTACTAGATCGATTTAATCTTCAAATAATAGTTATTATAAAAATTAAGCTATCTTAGCGTTATTTTAATTATCTAATTTATCTATTCTGCGAGAGAGAGCGTTAGCGAGTAGATTATACTTCCTAGGTCGATAGGTAATTATAAAGTTATAATCTGCGAGTAGCTCTACTTATCGTGCTTATCGTGCGTTTAACTACTTAGAGGTTATGAAGTACTTAAGAGCTTTATAATTAGTAACGACTCGGATTTAATATAGTACGCCTACGAGTTCGGATCTCTAGTTACTAAAAGATCATATAATTGCGAGTATTTCCTTATCGTAGATAGCGTAATTAAGCTCGGCTAGTAGTATAATCTTAGAGAAGTAAGCTACTAGGAACTAGTCTTTATCGTACTATTACGATAGTATACCTGCTATTACTCTGTTACTAGCGTCTATTTCGATTATATAAGGTAGATCTTACTAATAGTAGTAGAGGAGTAGTACTAAAGTAAGAGTATACTTTAGGTAATCAAAAGTATCTTTATACTCTCTAGCGAACCGAAATAATATGTTATTTTTAGTAAGTTATATAAGAGGTTTCGCGATTATTCCGTAGTCTTTAATAAATCGCTAGTAGAAGTTGTAAAAACCTAAGAATAATTATACGCCCTTAACTATAGTTAAGTAGTTCTAAGATCGTACGATATTAACCTTTTCAGGGTCTACTTCGATTCCAGAAGTAGAGATAATAAATCTAAGGTATTTAGTATAGGTAATATTGAATTCATATTTCTTAAGGTTAGCTTATAATCTAGCGTCTTATAATCGTTATAGTACCTTATATATATATAATTAATACTATAGTAAGTCGTTAGAATAGATCAGAATATCATCTAAATATACTATATAGAAGTCGTCTAGGTAGTCGAATAAGATATTATTCATATACCGCTAGTATATCGTAGGGCTATTAGTTAGACCGAATAGTAGTACCTTATATTTATACGCTCTATAGCAGGTCCGGAAAGTCGTATACTCTTCAGAGGCTAGATCAATTCGAATTCGGTAGAAAGCTTAGCGAATATCTAGTTTAGTGAAGATCTTAGTAGTAGAGATTCTAGCTAGCGTTTCGTCGATTAATAGTAGTAGGTATTAATCTTTCCTCGTGAGGTTATTAAGTATACGAAAGTCTATATAGAACTATAGACTTCTATTAGCTTTTTTAACGAAAAGAATAAGTGTAGCGTATAGTACTTAAGAAAGTTCAATAAAACCTTTAGCTAAGTTATTAGTAATATACGCCTTTATTACTTTAAGTTCTTCAGCTAATATCTTATATAAGAAGGAGTATTTAAAGCTCTTTTCAGCCCCTTCCTTAAGCTTAATTTAGTAATCGTATAAACAATAAGAAAGGAGAATATCGCTAGCTTCCTTAGAAAAGACGTATACCTACTAGCTATACTCGTAAGGAATCTATAGTTCTGAATCTAATTCGCTTAAGCTAATAGCAAATTACTAAGCGGTTTTATAGCGTTCCGTAAGGTCGATAGTTAAAGATACGATAGTAGTATTATATTACTGATCTGCGATTCGGTTATTAAGAAGCTTACTTATCTCATAGAGAGTAATAGAGAAGATCTTATTATTAGAAGACTTCTAGCGTTTATATAAGAGATAGAAGGCTAGGCTGCCGATTATATAGATCTCTAGCGTAAGAGGCTCTTAGAGAGGTCTAAGCGCACGAGGAGGTAGTCTTTACTACTATTAGCGCTTCCGAAATAGCGTAATAGCTATATTTATACCTAAAGTAGCTTCTATTAACTCGCGAGATAGTATTCCTAGTAACTATTAATCTATAGTATAAATTATATAGGCGTAATCTTATATATAAGTCTTTAATATAGAGACTTTCAGTTAGGGTTAAAGTAGAGATTTACGCGGAATATAAGTAATAATATTACTAAATTATATATACTTCGGACGTGTATTAGTAGCTCTAGCGTATAAAGGCTTCTCTTTATTACTCTCTTCTTATTCTTTAAGTAATAAATACTTAGGCTCAGCGTATCTATAATAAGTAGTATAAACGCCGGGGAAACGGCTCTAACTAAGTAGTAGTAATAGCAGAGGGTTAGTTACCTATAGAATACTCTTTAAGGGAGAGTTTTAGATATTTTTAGAGCTATAAGTCTCTCTAGAAGTGCGTTTCCGAGCGTTTAGTAGTAGTCGTTTAATAACAGATATAGAGTTAGTAACTACTTGAATATTAACAGGAGAGCTAGCTGCGTTTCGCTATACCTGTAACGACATAAGACTCAAGGCGGTATATAAGTAAGAATAAATAAGTAGGGAAACTAAGAGCGATCTTATATAGTCTACTATAAAGGAAATAAAAAGATAAGGAAGGAAGAAGAAGAGAGATAGAGTGTAAAGTACCTTATATATATATACCGGTACTAGTCCGATACTATACCGGGTCGGATACTAGTTCTGCCGGGATACCTATGAACTTAGGCCTTATTATCTATCTTTCTTCTTATATAATATTCAGGTAAGCTATCGTTATATTACCCCTCCCCTAAGAAAAGCTTAACCCTAAGCTCGGAAGGTTATAGTTTATATTAGAATTAGTCTTTATTATGACTATTTTCGTCGATATTCGCGTAATAAGCGCTAGCCGCTCTTTAGTAGCAGTAAATTCTTTTGTGACGACAGCTCACCTGAATGTCACATGAGAAGAAGGATAGATAATAGGGCCTAAGTTCATAAGTATCCCGGCAGAACTAGTATCCGACCTAGTATAGTATCGGACTAGTACCGGTATATATATATAAGATACCTTATACTCTATCTCTCTTCTTCTTCTTTCCTTATCTTTTTGTTTTTTTCGTAGTAAACTATATAAGATCGCTCTTAGCTTTCTTACTTATTTATTCTTACTTATATACTGCCTTAAGTCTTATATTATTATATTAAATAAAAAGATTAAGATAGCTAGAGATAGCTTACTATAATATCTTACTACTAAGTTAGTTATTCGATAATTACTCGTATATAGCCGAGATACTAGAGATCTCTCGGATAATTATAAATTAGGGTTTAATTTAGCTTATTATAAATAGTATAATAGAGGAGGTTTTCGCTAATACTCCTTTAATAACTCCCTTAGTATAAAGGAATTATAGATAGATTTTAAAGAAAGTATAATAAATACCTCGGAACTTTAACTTTTATATATCGCCGCCGAAATAGCCCTAATATACCCCTTTTTAAGCTACTAGAATAGCTCCTAACTAATAAACTAGAGACTTCTCTAGTTCTGAGGGGACTTAACGCGACCTCCCTTACTCTACCTCTAAACCTAATCTATTATACCTTTTCTTACTCTAAATATCTCTTACTCTAGAGAATATTAATACCTTATTAAAGAAGTACTAACTAAGAGGGAAAGGAAAATAAAAGCGAAATTTACTAAGAGTATAATCCCTAAGTACTCCTATTACTATAGGTAACTCGAACCTGATCTATTCCCTCTTATAATAATTAGCGGACTAAGAGGAGAAGAATAACTCTCTAGAAGATACTATAGATAAACTAATCTCTATATAAGATAAGTTCCTTATAGGAGTCCCTCGCTTATCTTCGACTCTCCTACTAGAACTAATACTATAATCTCTATATATAGCGGAGTTTAATAAGCTAAAAAACTCTATTCTAATATATAGTACTAAGAGAGAGGATATTATTTCTAATAAACTATCTCCTTCTCCTAGCGCCGAATCAGTAGAGTTACGCCCTAGGAAGTCTTATCTTATTAAGAAGATCCTACCTCTAGATAATAGATCAGACTTTACTTTCCTCTAATAGAGAGTATCGATACGAGACTAGCTAGCTATAAATACTAACTATTACTCTACGGACTTCTCTTAGCGCGTTCTCGTATAGGGACTAGTTATTAGATTAGCTAAGGAGTATCTTACGCCTTAGTACCTTACTAACGAGTTTAAGACTAGCGATAAAATAATCTCCTTACTAGAAGAGAACTTTCTTACTAGTTTAGAAGAAGATAATTACTATAACGCTTTCTACTACTTAGAAATATAATAACTTAGCTATATACGCGAGACTTTCGCCGAGTTTTATAATCGATTTTAGAGCGCTACTATCTAAAGTAAGATTAAAAAGAAGAAGTAGTTCTTCTATATATAAGATAAGATTATATTATCCTTACGCGCTTTAACTCTTATTATTAAACTAACGTAGAATAAGGACTACGCTTCTATAGTTAGATCCTTACTTTCTTTTAATACTAAGTATTACTATAACTCAGAATGTACTTATCCCGAGAAAGCTACTGCCTAGATATAGTACTATAAGCTTACTATTACTATTACGACTACTACTAGTTCTACCTCTTACTAGTCCTTAAGCTTAGCTCCTCGATAAACTACTCTCGTATTATACGTACGTACTTCTACCCTAGTATAAGCTAGTACTCCTTCCGCGCTAAAACGCCTTATTACCTCGACCGGAGAACCCCTTAGGTATTATAGTTATAGATAGCTCGGTTATATTAAGCTAAACTGCCTTAACTCGCTTAAGGTTTAATTAATTAACGAATTTCCGGAAAAGGAGAGAGTAGCTAAGGAAGTAGTAGAAGATATACCCTCCGAATCTGGATTAATACTAGAGGGAAACGATAAGGCTCAAGTAAAAACTCCTTCCTAGGTCTATATAAGTATAATTTCTCTAATCTTAACCTTAACTCCCTAATAAGAAGTAAGTAATATATATACCTAACTATAGTTAGTATAAATAAGCTAGGAGTCTCTATAAATAGCCTGATCGATACTAGAGCGAACAGTTATCTGTTTATTAATCGCACTCTTACCGGATAACTATTAGAGGCCCTTAGTATTAAAATCGAGCTACTGCCTTATTCTATTCTAATATATAGTTTCTAATAGTCTATTAGAACCTATATTACCTATTTCATATATTTATACTTTTCTATTAATAGTAAGCGTATTTATAACTACTCTTTTATTCTCCTCGATTTAGAATAATAAGATATAATTATTAGTATTAAATAGATATAATAATTTCAAGTTAAGCTAGATATACTCTATTATAAGCTACTATAGTCGGAACGCTATCTAGCTACCCTCTAATATAATAAGGAGATAATTATAACTCTACTATCTTATAAACTTAGTATTAATCGATCTTACTAAATTAATACTAATACGCAGGACTTAGCTATAAACTAGCTAGACTAATACCGATTATACTAAATAGTAGTAATATAATATATTAATATATTATCCTTACTCTTTAACTTATTTCCGCTTATTACTAAGGAATCCGAACCTTTTTCTGCTCTAACTTTATTAAGAAAAGTACTTACGCTAAAACTCTATTATAAGTACTTCTCTTAACCTCCGAGGATCTAGAAACTAGTTCCGATTTACTAAATTAGTACTATAGCTTTTTACTTTAATATAAAATATAAAAGCTCTAAATTATTCTTTACTAGTATCTACGAGATAGATTACTTCTTATAAGACTATCTAAATAGCGATTCTCCTAAGGATCCTAATACTAAATAACTCGTAGCCGAAAAGCTACCGGAATAGTACTATACTCTTAAGGAAGCCTTTTCTAAGTAAGATTCTAATATTCTTCTACTATATTACTTATACGATTATAAAATTATTCTAGAAGAACTATTACTTAATATATATTCGCTCTTATATTAGTAATCTATAGACGAACTATAAGTAACTAAGGAGTACCTTATAAAGAACTTAGATAAGAGATTTATCGAATCTAGCTAAAGTCCTTTTATATTACTTATACTATTTATTAAGAAGGCCGATAGAGGATTATACTTCTATATCGACTATTATAAGCTTAATATAATCACTCGAAAGGATTCCTACTTAATACTTAAGATCGATAAGCTCTTAACTTATATATCTAAAGTAGTAATCTTTACTAAACTAGATATCCGGGTAATATTTAACTATATTTATATAGACTCTGAATCCGAGGAGTATATTACTTTCTAAACTCGCTTCAGATCTTATAAATATAAAGTACTATTTTTTAAGCTCTATAATAGACCTAGTATATACTAGCGATATATAAATAATATACTACTAGATTACTTAGATAATTTCTATATAGCTTACTTAGATAATATTTTTATATACTCAGAAACACTTTAGGAATATAAGAAATATATTAAATTAGTACTATAACGTTTAATAGATACCGGACTCTAAGTAGATATTAAGAAAAGCGAATTCTATATTACTCGGACTAAATACCTCAGATATATTATTACTACTAACGGAATCGAGCTAGATCCCGAGAAGATAGTACTATTAGTAAATTAGAAGTACCCCGAAATAGTAATAGTTATAAAATCCTTCTTAGGATTCTATAGGTTTTACTATTAATTTATTCGGAATTTCGGCCTTATTACTAAACCTCTCTTAGTACTTACTTAGCCTATAGTACTATAGAATTTTACTAATAATTATAAGAAGTCCTTCGACGATTTATATTAATAGCTACTATCAGTATAGAAACTATATTATTTCGACTCTAAATTATAAACTAAACTAGAAACTAATACTTCTAATAATATAATAGCTAGAGTTATCTCCTAATTATATAAAGATAACTAATAGTATCTAAGTAGATTTTACTCTTATATTCTTAATAAATATGAACTAAACTAAGAGATCTATAATAAGGAGCTATATACTATTATTAAATCTTTCCGGAAATAAAGACCGGAACTTATATCTCTATAATATTATACTAGCGTATATACGGACTATCGATCCTTAGAATAATTTATAACTACTAAGGTCCTAACTAGTAAGTAAGCTAAATAGATAGAATTCCTTTCCGAATTTAACTTTTAAATTATATATACGCTTAGTAAAAATAATACTAAAGCTAATATCCTTAGTTATAAGGAATAAGATCTAAAGATATAGGAATAATAGAAACAGGATAATAGATCTTAAGTTTTATTACTTCTAGATTACTTAGACTCTAAAATTAACGCGGAACTAGCTAAGTATTATATCAATTAAATTAGTTATATATACTTAATATTACTAAGGACTAATACGCTACCGGAACTCGTATATAACTCCTTTAATTTAATCGAGAAACTATACTAATTCAACTAAGAATTATTCTCTAAGGAACGAAATATATTAGGAGATAGCTATATTATTAATAATAGTTTATTACTTTATAATAGTTATCTATATATATAACGCTATACTCTACTATATACTTATTTAATTAGTAAAGTCTATAATTAAGTTTCCTCTACTTATCTAAACGCTCGTAAGACTACTGAAATAATTTCTACCTATTACTACTAGAAAGGACTTATATTAGACGTAAAATAATATACTTATAATTACTACTCTTACTAGTACTCTTATCTGAAATAAATAAAATAGTAAGGATTCCTCTACTTATTACTAGTGCCTAGCTACCTTATATAGTACTTAGCTATAGATTTTAAGGACTTCTTACCTAATAACTAAGGATTTAATAAGATATTAGTATTTATTAACTACTTAAAGAAAGACTCTATATTAATATTATATTATTATAATATCGATACCCGCGGGATAGCGATATTATTTATCTAATAGATATATCGTATCAGATATACTCCTAAGTTAATTATATCTAACTAAAGAGCTTAATTAGTCTTATCCTTCTAGTAAGAGTTTTATTATATAATTAGAGTTAAGGTTAAGCTCTCTATCTCCTTCTACTAGTAAACTAATAGATAAACAGAGATTATAAATCAGTATATTAATTAATACTTTAGACTTTTTATTAATTATTATTAGAATAACTAAGGCGAATTACTATTAATAATAGATTACGCTTAAGTAACCCTACCTTACGACTCTATCGGTATAGCGCTATATACTCTTAAATATAATATACTACTATAGAATAGCTAAGACTAGAAGTAACTTACCGGATTAATACTATAAGAGAAGCTTAATTATACTAATACTAAATCCCTAGCTAAATATATTAAATCCGCTATCGAGGTTATAAAAGCTAATATACTAGCTACTTAGTATAAGATAAGCGCTATAACTAACCTGAAACGGCATAATATCGACTAGGAAGTTAGAGATAAGATATTTCTCTTTATAAGGAACTTTAAGAATTACTAGCTAAGTAAGAAGCTATCTAGTCTCTAAGTAAAACTATATTAAGTCTTAGCTAAGATCAGATACTCTTATAAGCTAGATTTACTCCCGGGATCTTTTATTTATAATATATTCGCTTCTGAATTACTCTTTAAGGACTCGGACGACTTATTACTAAGCTAAGAGTTATAAAACCTACTCTCGGAGATTATTATTACTTAAGAAGAGTAAGAGTTATAAGATATACTTATTATATAGCTCTTAAGAGGTAATCTAAAGTATTAAGTTAACTAGCTAAGCTATAACCCGGATCTAACTTAGTATAACGCTTCTAACCTAATAAGTACTTTATATAAGCTTAGAGACTTTTATATTACTAACTTAAATAAACTTAGACCTCCGTATAAATTAGAATAGTAGATTAAGACTTAAGAAGATAGAATAAATAACTATAATTACTTAGAAGATAATAAGCTATTATAGTTACTAGTATTAGAATTTATTACTAAGGATAATCCCCTGATTATACTCTATAATAATATTATATCTAAAACTTTACTTCTTTAATTACTTCTACTTTACTAGTTTTCTCTCTTAAGTTCTCCGGAGCTTCTAGTAAATCTAGAATATCTAGAACTAGAACTATTATATCTAACTTCTTATCTAAATTTACTAATATAGCCCTAGTAGTAGACTAAGTATAATAGCTAATCCTATAAGCTTTCTTCTTTAAAGAGAGTCCGGGAGTATCTAAGTCTAATATTATCTCTAAACTAGAAAGTAAATTCCTCTTTCTCTTAGTATTAGATATTATAGCTTTAAATATAGCTTTCTTTATAAATTCCTATATAATACTATTTAACTTCTTTATTTACTTTAATACTATTTTAGCTATTAACTTAGATTTCGCTAAATCGACTATTAGAAGATCTAAATCTTATATCGCGTTAATATTATACTAGTATCTAAGGGTTTAAGATCGTAACTTATTACCTTAATAAACTCTAACTCCTTAAATACTTTCTCTATAGAACGCTTTAAAGCTTAAGTCTCTACTAATTATATAATAGTAATTTCTAATATAATAATAGGAGCAGTAGA